>OX463756.1:64737778-65337778 GCA_949824845.1 Rhingia rostrata | reverse complement strand
CTTAGTGACGAATCTACTGAGGTGAAAATGAGCCTCATCACTAAAGATAATTTTCTTCGAAAATTGATCATCCACTGTTGCCATTTCTTACCACCATTCTCTGACAATTTACACGCTTACAAGGTACAATGGACTCAAGAACTAAAGCCTCTTGACCATTTCAAGCGTCGTCAATGGTCAGAATGGTGGCAAGAAATATTATTATAATAAAAAGAAAAAACAGTAATTTCCTAAATTATTTGTCTTTTATTCAAAATAAACATCGGCCCTTAAAATTTAACCCCCCTTTATAAATACTACATAAAAATCAAAACAAATTATTTAAGATTCCACATAATAACACTAACTAAACGCAAAAACATATAAAAAAACGAAACAGAACTGAATTGACTTAATTTGCAATAAAGATAAACAAAACAATCCAAAAAGCTTAAAAAATATGCCACATGTTACTTAATTAAAACGAATACCTTACTTAAATGCCAAAAATGTTTATATTAAGCAATCAACACCAGCTATCGAATTTTCAAATCGACTAATCCCTCAATTATCATAGTCGTTCTCTAACTAGTTTTCTGAACTTTTATTATGAGACTTCATTCCCTTCCAAGCATCTCTAGGCAAAATTATGATTGTTTCCTGTAATGTAATTCCATTCCATCTGACATCACCATCTCGCATGGACTTTATTTACATTGTTGTTCCATAAATTACGTCAAGCTGAACAACAAAGGTATTGAACAGTTTTCCTTAAAATGCTCCAAAGCAACCTAGAAGCAACACCGCAACCCGATAAGAGTCGTTATTATATACTTCATTTTATTACCATTTAATTAAGTGTATTCCTTTTAAATGTACTAATTGCCTGTGTAGCCCGGTGTGACAGCCCAACACACCGATCTGGGTAAATCAGACCTAGAGATAGTGTGCGGCCTATAACGCCTTGCTTTGTATCCGAATGTATAGTTAAAATGAATCCGAGATCACCATTTTCTTTTGTTTTTTTTTTTCGTTTCAAAGTGGACCATAGTTAATGGATTCCCGATTTTCGATTGGACACTGGATTGCCTACTTAAACTGTATCTCAATGGAATTTGTGTTCTCAATGGGGAAGGTGGCTTTATCTGTGAATGTTCTGATGTTGCTTGATAATGAACCTTTGAAAGGGTTTTAATGAATTAGCTGTGATCGGTCTTGGTTGTGGGATCTGTTTGAACTAGGTATGTGGAAGCGCCAGAAACTAAAGAATTATGAATTAAATTCACTTTAAGATTATATCGGTATTTTGTTCTCAGCATTGCTATTTTCGGCTAGATGTTGATATTTTTCCTTAGAAACATGGATTGCCTTGACAGATTTTCCTGAAGAAATATTTACCAATCCCATTGATATGACAGGGTTTAAGGAATGGAATGGTTGATTTTATCGCTATGAGATATTCTTTAAAACCTTTGGGGGAATATAAATTGGTGGTAATGTACTAATGAAAGATCGTGATGGATTGATATGCAAATTATATGATCACTGATAAAAATAATCTATTCCGTGGGTTGATTGGAACGATTAATTTTTCGGAAAATATTCAAGAGAATACAAATAAACGTTAGCTGATTGACTGATGGTCGATGATAAGCTTTTTTAGTATTTTATGGACTACGAAACGTGCTCGAAATGGGTCCTTTGTAGAAATTAATAGCATTACAGTACGACTTTGATCATTGATCACCTTCTCTATTAGAGGAGACTAAATGATCATTATATCTAACTGTTTAACAGATTTTTTTTTAGTAACATAAAGCTATCTAGAAATCGAATTTGTATAATAAGTTCCATCAGTTTCTCACACCTCAGTAATCTGGGTAACGCAATCTGTAGTGGATTTTCGTTGAGTTTTATCTCTGACAACGAGGCAAAGAATAGTAGTAAGCGACTACATTGTTTTTTTAGCAATAATATCGTCATCGAGCTTACAAATAAAAAGGTTGTCAATCAGCAAATGATTCATTGTTTGGTTTGGTTTATGGGATGTTACTAATTCGACCACAATTCTTAAAATCACTGGCGCCGTGACTAAACTCTTCTTTTTTTTTTACAAAAACCAATAAACTAAGTCTTAAGACATTTGGTTTAACATGATGTTGCCACATACCATACCTGTTGTTTGTAATCTTGAACAAGACAACAATTATTCCAGTTAGCATCTGACACACCATTCGTAGAACAAATGCTCGAAAAAACCTTTTTTTTCCATGAATCCATAAACGGAGTCTTGGGACATTTGGTTTCAACATGATGGTGCCACATACCATACCACATACCATACCTGTTGTTTGTAATGTTGACCGAGACAACAATTATTCCAGTTAATTTCTGACGCACCATTCGTAAGATACGTCCTCAAATGCTCGAAAAAGTTCTTGCAAATAGAAACACCCCAGAACTCAGTTACATAGAGATTGCTGTAGTTAGTGTATGTCCGACATATCTTTTGCATTAACTGATCTTTACACCTTTCGTTCTTCTTATTTACATTGTATTTCAATTATAAATCATAGATCCCGAAAAATTCACCCAGGACTTTTCAGTAGAATGGGTCCCCCACTTCTAGGAAAACGTGTTGAGGAAGGAAAAAAGAGCATCCGGGCGTTCTTTCTTTGGTAGCACAGAATAAAACTCAGAGGCTTCCAGACTCCGTAAAATTCTCTCGACCAATCCACCAATCTAGCTACCTACTTAAACCAGATTGTTAATGGACAACCTTCAGCATGGAAACCATTGACCCATTTCTGGACACCTACTTACATTGCAGCAGGGTACTGAACCAGAGTTGATCGGTACATTCATTCCACATAGCAATATTATCATCACAAAAGAAAACCTTCTTTGGGCCATCAAAAGCTTCAAACCATTTAAATCGCCCGGACCAGATGGTATCATACCTGAGGAACTTCAAAACATCATTGATATCCTAATAAGATGGCTACTAACCGTTATGATCAGTTGGCAAGGTTAGTAGTACATTCAAAAGACATGGACGGATGTAGAAGTTGTAGATATTCATCCCCAGATCAGGGAAGCGCTTACACATAAATCGGAAAGAAAGATCACTCCTCTTCTTTTCTTCTTAAAACCTTTGAAAGATTAACTGATCTACACCTCCGTGCCAGTATAGACCCGGCTATAATTTCCAACTCCCAACATGCATATTGCAAGAGAAAGTCGGTTGGAACAGCGCTTCAGTCACTCGTAGGCATCATCGAAAAATCACTAAGAGCGAAGCAGTATACTTTGGTCGCTTTTCTTGAGATGGAAGGAGCATTTAACCATGTCAAGGCGGATGCAATAACTAATGTACCTGTGCATGGTTCGTTGGGAGTGCTAATAAATCAGGTTCTCACCGGCAGAATTACTAACACAAATCTTGGCTTCTCATCCGCACTCCCACAAGGAGGCATCCTGTCTCCTCTTCTCTTAAATTAAGAAGAAGGATGCTAAGTGATTGCCTACGCAGGAGACGTGTATCGGGGAGATATTTCAAAACCCTTAAAGAACTATTACAATACGGTCTCTCTGTACTCTCTAAATGGGCCGCTATATATGGACTAGGCGCAAACCCCTTAAAAAAACCGAATCGGTCCCTCTTGAAAGGAATTACAAAGTTTTTAGTCTCAAGTTCCCATTAAGAGTCAAGTACCTGGGTCTGGTCGTCAATAAAAAACTAGACTGCAAAAAGTGGACAGGACACGACTAAAGAAGCTACCGTAGCCCTATACACATGTAAAAAGACAATTGGTAAAAAATAGGATATGTCAACACATATCACTTGACTCATACACTTATATGAGGTATTATTCTGGTGAAAGGCTCTAGAAACAAACGCTAACCGCAACCTTCTAGGGAAAGTTCAATGATCAGCTTGGAAATGCATTAGCGAAGCTCTAAGAACCACCTCCTGTGCAGCCCTTGATGCTATCCTACATCTAGTGCAAGCAGGCCACAGCCTGTGATACGGCAAGTCTGAGAGCCTCATTGCAATGGACACCCTCTCAAGGTGAACATATAAGGAATCATTAGGTTTTGAGCATAGCTTCAAGTCAACCCTTTCCGAGGTGCATATCTTTTCGCCTCACCGATCATCTTAGCGTTTTTCAGGTGGAAATTTAAGAAGCCTCGTTCTGGCTGAGGTGTAATGTAATATTGACAAAGAATATTAGCATCTTCGGCATGAGCTTACCTGTCACTACCCCTGAAATTCTGGCAGTAGAAACATTATCATTAAACATTAACATTCTCTGCTCTTGTACAGCTCTGTTCAACAAATAAAACTTCATCTAGGAGACTACTAATTTGAGAATCTATGTGACCTGGCTAATACTTATGTCAGAAATCTCCTCGGCTTTATATTTAGCTCGGAATGGTGCAGCCACTATAACTCGACCTTACCTATTTTATTTCTTGTCTTAAAATAGATTAAAAAAAATCAGGTGCGCCATAATGTCCCATACTACCATATGATATCCAAAACTTATAAGCTAAAAATTGAATTAAAGTATCTCGACAGTTGTAAGTAAGTTAAAACAAAGGCATGGATTTTTTTGAGTACAATAAGGGATAAATGCTTTAAATGATCTTAACTTGAGGACTCTAAGGATTAATATGCTACTTTGTCTAGTCGAATTTTCATTAGGGAGTTAAGAATTTCTTAGAAAACCCCATTTTTACACACGATACAATATCTCTCTTTTGTCAACTACAACACAACAATATTGTGGCAATTAAGCATCACACCCTCATGACACTTACAAATGACATCATACATCAATGACACGAATTAACTCCGTTTTCAAGACGTTTAGGCTATCACAATAAGCTGGTATTAATTATGACATACTCAGAATTGGAATTTTCGATAATTGTTTCCCAAAACATTATTCATTGTGTTTGGTTTTTCCACTGAAAAGCCACAGCGCAATGGCTGGGGTTATATGTAAATTACTAACAACTACACCGCCTTCTCACCCTCAGACCCCTACAAAGGCATAGTATGATGATCATATGCATATGTGAAATTACTGAGCTCACCCTATCAAGTTGCACGCAATCGCTTTGGTTGACCCTTTTATTTTCCTCAACCGATAAGCTGCTCACTCTCTGTGATGTACGAGTACGAGTACATTGCGCGTATACACGAAAAGAACACAGGGTACCCGCATTTTCGATGGCCGGGGAAGAACACACTCACAGCAATTACGCATGGAACAACTCTATAGACGGGCGCACATGATCTACACACGATCATGCCATGGCTTGGCGAGATGAAGATCATCTGTCGCTCCCCAACTACACGAGAGCTGAACTGTCGATCCGGATCAACACTTCAATGTGCGTGTACATTTCGGAATCCCAATGCATGGTATGGAATAGACTAGCCATGTGCTGTACTACATTCAAGAGTCCGTCAGCCTGGTATGGTGCTGCTCGAGCTTGGCGTGCCCCTCTTGCGTGGAACACTTCAAAAGAAATTACTTACGCGTCTAGAATCTTGTTGGCGGTACTATGTGTTGTTGTTGATGGTGCGGTGCGGTGGTGGTATGCTCGGGCGTAATTACCACACAGAGCAGATCATTTGGTGCGGCGCGCGATTGGTATCAGTTGAACGGTCATTTGCCCGGCATCAGAAGGGCTCATCTTCTCGAAATGAAACTAATTTGGTGTCTCATTCCCCAGTCGCATGTGGCAAGCAGTCCCAATCCCATCTGCCCCGATGAACTGATTGGTGTGTGTTGTTGTGGTCTAGTGCTCTTGTGCCGATCTTGTCTTTATCGTCCCTCGTCAGCTGCTGTTGTTGCTTCTTCTGTAAGTACATGGACATTTGTACAGAAATTCAGTTTGGATGGTTTTTGTTTTAGGTTTTTGTCTTAGTTTTTTTCTTCTTCGTCAGTGTTTGGTTGCCCAGATAGAAGATGCAAGAATATTTTTCACTCGTAGGTATAGTAGACGCAAACAGAGTGTAGCCTAATGTGTTTAGCCTTGTTGCTGCATTTAGTGTATTGGACCGGACTGAAAAGAAAACCTCATCACTTGAAGAGAACGCACATGTTAGAGCAAAAGCGTGGTATTCCGTAGGCAGTATGACTTCATTAAAAATAAACACGGTTTAACTACGATGCGGGACGGTTTAACCTGATTAAGTTAAAAGGAAACTTGTTTCACTCTTTATCCAGATGATAGATTTTAAGTAAATTTTAAGTTTAATGAAATTGAATCCGACTTGTCCGGTGGCAATCCACAAATAAACCAAACTCTTCTAAAATAAGTACAAAGAAGAGCATGAATTGGAACGAAAAGTGCAATAAAAACCAAATTTAATGACGGGCTGTAAACCATTATCTACCTGTCACCATTAGACCTATATTCATGCAAGACAGCTACAAATGCTCTATTAAGGTGCCGTGAAATAAAGCCGAGCCGAATTTCGACATTATTTCAATTTATGAAAGCGAAATCACCCCCAAGTTCCTTATTCGGTTTTATTTCAGTTTGGTTAAGTGATATATCGCAACCATTCCATATCCAACAATGAGCCCAAGCAGGGCGTTCATACTTTGAGTTCATGCGAGAGCGAGTTTGGGTGCATTCAAAGTTTGAAAATGGGTGGGCGGGTATGCTGCCCCCTACAACCCCTCTACTTCGGCTCACTTTAAATACATGCGACAGCGAGTTTTAGTGTATGAAAAGTTTGACAATGGGTGGGGGACGGTGGGGCATGCTACCCCCTAAAACCCCATTGCTTCGGCTCACTGTTGGATTTGGGATGCGTGCGAGGTTGGATGTATGGACAAAAGAGCTTTCACCAACAGTTCGCCCAAGCAGGGGGGTCGCATACGAATTCTAAATGCGACCCCGCACGCAACCCAACAGTGAGCCCAAGTACGTGGATTGCAGGGATGCAACATGCCCCTCCACCTGTATTAAGATTTGTAATACACCCAAACTCGTACTCTAATGTGGGCAAAGTATGATTCGCTCTCTCCTCTCTCTGAATTCGGCTTTATTTCACAAGCAATTTTCGGTGCTATTTCTCTTTACCGTTGTGAAATAACGCCGAGTTTTGGAATGCGGCTTAATTTCGCTCGGCGTTATTTCATGACACGTTCTAAGGATCAATCAACTCAAATGCAGGAAAATATATAAGAGATAGAACGCTCAAATTCTGAAAAGATACTTAGGCTCAGCTTTGTTCTCTGACATTGACTATTAGTGCTGCTTCGCCCTGACTTTGCTGAATGCGGATTAGTAGGAGAGGACGAATCTGACGTGGGATCCATATCATTTGGATCAAACACCAAAACTTGTCAGCACATTTCTTATCCCTTCTAAAAGTGTGTGCCAGTAGCGCTAAAGTAGTGTCAAAGTAGGCAATACCTTAGAGTTATATCACAACTTAATTTATCGCCAGGCTGCTTTTAAAACAATATCTGCTCTGCAAATATAGTTTAACTTGTGAAATGCTGTTGCAATGAACTGGCGGCTATTATCTGGAGTCTATAAAACGAGACTTCCACATTAACATTGAATAAGGTGACCATTTTGTCAAACCGCCATTATGTGACCTCAAATCACGGGTGGAATAAGAAATATTTGAAATCTTCAAAATCAGGTGAAATTCAACCTGTACAACACACAAAAATATAGGCCGACGATGACACAAGTCAGAGCGGAACTTTATGACGATCGTCGGCAAAACGATGCAATAGTTTGATCTGCTACTGTATTGGACAGTTGTGTATGTTGACTACAGCTTAAGTTAGATCAACAAAAATCGGACCACTGATCGTCATCAGTGTTGCGATTTTTGCGGCACACACAGAGTATCAAGACCATCTTCTTCATTTATTTGCGTATACGAAGTTACATTGTTGCCAAAAAGAGTAATACCTACAGCGTAATACCGACTCCATATGACAAACTTGAGAAGCTTCTCATCACTGTTTTATCCTCTTGTGTGTTTTTAGACATTCGCAAAAGGTGGAGCAGTGATCGTTGGTACTAAGACATTTTTTTTTCATTTCACGCGAACTAAGCCCTCACTTCTAGGAAGATCCTAGAGAATATTCTGACCATCCCAGTCCTGCCGTCGCTCGCGCTGAAGTATGAAATTATTCAAAAAAAATAAAGAAATCCTCGGGCATATTGAGCGAACAATTCTTCGGAACATTTTCAGTCCCGTTTGCGTTGAAGGGCCATGGGGACAAATTCAAACAAGAACTTTACGGGCTATACAGCGACAAAAAATAAGGGCATGTTAAGCAAACAGAAACAGTAACAGAAAGTATCTGATTTCTAGTAAGACGTCGGTAGACGTAGTAGAGGAAGACTTCGCTTTAAGTAACGCACGCAAGTAGAATCCGACCTCAGGCAACTTGAAGTGTGCAACTGCACACAGTTAGCTTGGGATCGGGCTAATTGAAGACGCAAGTTTGTTAAAGCCGCACTCCTGACTGTAACGTCACTAAGGTAAGTAAGTAAGATCCTCGAACCCAGAAACTCATCCGTAAAAGCAGGAAATCTGCTATGATGCGTCGATGAATATACACACAAAGATACTCTTTCCAATCGATGCAACACTATTGCCAGTTTATCACTAACTTGAAAAATCATTCTAGTAGTAGCAACTGTCATGAACAGCATAAAATTGTAGGTCCAGCCATCGTGCACGAAGTGATCACGCACATATGGTTAGTTGGAAGGAGAATCATAGACATATCGTTGTCACGATTCTGTTGTGTTAAAAATTGTCCGAATTAGAAAATTCAGTTTATAATCTTTTAAGTTTTTACACAACATTCGAATGGAGCCTTTTGCATAAAAAATACTATTGGCCCACCCCTCGGTCTAGTGCAGAAAATTGAAATTCCTATTTCTAATAATTTAAGGTTTGTAAGAACATTTAGGTGGCTAATTGTATGCCGTGGGTTCTTATGAATTAATGAGTCAAACAATTTGATTTTTACTGGCCCAGACCTAATAATAAGAAAAAGAGCCCACATTGCCTTTCGAGTCCTGTGGATCAATTGGAAATCCCCTTTCGTTCTTTAAAGGTTTGTAACTTAATTCGGGTGGATAGAACCCAGAACGAAATACAAATTAAGGCAACAATTCGAAGAGGTACCCATTACAATTGGTCTGCATTGTGCTATAATGAAGACGAATATTGCGTGCCACTCAAGATAAATCTTTCTGGGCCTTAAAGAAATTAATAAATGAATATTTACTGGTCAGATATGGAGCTGCTTATACACGTGAACTGTCTATGTATATTACAATAGATCTACATTAACTTTAGGGCTATTTCCATGAACCTAACCAAACCTTTACAGCTTCTGAGCTCAAATTTTAGAAAGCTATTCCACGCCATCAACACACCAACCAGCTTTGAGGTAACCGTTGCATGAAAAGACATTATTACTATCAAGCTTCCTGCATTTAAAAACCATCCTCTAAGCAAGCATTTAAATGAGATCCGAGCTTAATCATGCATTTCATCCGCAACACCACTCATCTCCAGCATGGTTCAAAAGATACTATCTATTCTAAAAGCGTGAAAGAGGAGTGTGTCTTGGCCTTAAATTAGACCATTGACACATGTCAGCGTTGTCACTGACACCATCTGCTACACCGTTAACATACAAGTCTATTATTACTGAACATGCGCTCCGCAGATACAAATCAAACATGTAGACCACCGCCAGCTTATGCAATTCACTGTCTCCAAATACAATAGCTACTCTCTCACAACCCGTTATCACCTCGAGCTACATTTCAATCAGAAATATATGCCAGGCGTTGAATAACGCCTCTCCAAAGTGCAATGCAATCCAATTAGATACCCATATAGTCGTACCTAAACTAGGTACACACTCTCCTGAACGTGTAGTAATTATGATTGCCGGCTAAAGCAAACAAATGCACAAGCCCTTTCCGCTCGATCCGCACGACAATTAACCAAAATACCATTTAATTGGTTAAACCGCATCACGTTTCCATTCATGAAATTAGATTTCCAATCACACAGCCATTACAAAAAAAAGGTAAATAAAAGCTTTAAATGTAACACTCGACGTTACGTATGCTAAAAGAAAATAAATAATTAATTAACATTGATACGGATCGGAATAGGGTCAAAATGCCGCCTATGGCTTCTGAGTCTGCCAACGACTGGCACTTGGGCAAGGCAATTCTATGCAAACACAAACACAAACAAATAGTCCGACTCTGAGCAAACACTAAGCCTGGTCTGTACTCTGTAGTGCTGTCGTTTGTCCATCTGATGATGGTGTGTGTCTCATTGTCACTTGAGCTGGAATTCCATCAGCTGACACCTCTTCGGCCCCAGCAATCAGGCGCAATATTCAAATCGAGTTCGCTTTCGATTCGAGTAGCCCACACCGGTCGGCGGTGGCAGCGGACATCGTAATAGACTTGATGCTCTTTTTTTACTGTGCAATTTGTAAGTGTCACCATTTCAATCGGCTTAATAGGAGCGCACGATATAATTAACTAGTAAATTGAAGTTTTCCCAGTGTAACGAGGTTACACGGGCTATAGGCTACACTGTCGTTCGCCCGGATATACACAAGTTCGCCGGTGCAAGTGCTGTGCGACTAAAGTATGCTAAACACTCGCAGCATGATCTCGCTATAGGAGGCTGTATAGACGGGACGCTTCAACGCTATTGAGAAGGCCAGAGCACACACCAGAGACCAGCATGCTGCTAAAGTGCTGGAAAGAGTGTGAGGCAGCCATCAACGATCAGTGCAGTGCGGATAGGTAATTCCGTCCCCCCGTCACGTCGGTCGGACGAATTTGCCCGGGCAGTAATCATTATTTAAAATAACACACTGTCCGCGTCCATTTAGAAAAGTGGTGACACACCCGTCCGCTGATTGCACCAGTGTAACCGTGCCGATGCTGTATGTGCGATCGCGTACCTCAACGTGTGGATGGAGGTTAGTTTACCCCTTTGGGTGAAGGATCCCTTTCCCTTTCGTACGGATGAATACAATCAATGGTAGCTTGTTCGATCTTCGAGTCGATCGTGTATGAGGCTTTGTGTAATTGGTTTTTGATAAGAGGTAGATACGAGTGTGGCTTGGGGTCAATAACAAGCGGTTAGTTGGGATAAACTTGGAGGGTTTGAAGAGATTATTGTCTGATGCCACCCAGCTATATTAAACGAGTTTTTTTTTTACCCTTTTCTCCTTGGGAAGAGGTTATAAACAAAAGTTAAAACGGAATAGACCAAAAAGAAATACAGATTAGGGTCCCTAATCTGTGTCCCAATCTTTATTTATATATAAACTCGAAAACGGAATACATGTAATAGTTGTTTGCTTATCAAAAGTTATACAGGGTGCCAATTTCAAAATGCAAGGAAAAGCATATTCGAATAGAAATTACTTCTGGATAAACATACAAAGTAAAGCCCATAGTCCAAGCGTGCTATCGAACCGCGAGTTGTTTTTATGCAAAACAAAGCCCGTAGTCTGAGCGTGCTATCGAACCGCGAGTAGAAACTCTTACCTATGTCAAGTTTAATTCCAGTCCAATTAACCCTGAAGTCATCTATTTTGTCGAATTAAATGTCAAAAAAATTTTTCCGACCCGTACATGGTGAGAACGGGATGTGAAATAACGCAGTGGCGCGATGGTTAGTGCGATAAACTGCCGCGCAGAAATTCTGGGTTCGATACCCAGCCGTAGCAGCACCAAAATGATTTTTATATGGCCCTCAAAACAACCGAGTAGTATCAATTGTCAAGAAAAGATTTCAAAAAGCTCCAATTCAATTCATCGTGCAAGAAGTACACACGCACACATGAATGGTTGTGAGAAAGCTCGTATCTGGATACTAACGAGCCTGTTGCGCCAAAAATTGGTATTTTTAAATGTCAACAAGATTTTTTGAATCGTAGCTGAGTGAGAACAGGCTGTGAAATAAAGTCAGGCGTAATAAAGCGGGACATTCTTTCCAATAGAAAGTCGATTTTCAATTTTACAGTATTTGATGTTTATAGATTGCAACTCTAAGTTCCTTTATGAGTTGGTTAACCTTGAGAGCAAAACTCAACTCAACTCCCTCTTCTTAGTCAGTCCCACTCAGGCAACTTCGTTGCTCCGCCTAGGGCATGCGGTATGCCCAGTCGTCTGGCAGGTGGCTCTATCAAAAATAATTAAGTGTCCCGCATCACGGTTTAAAATGATTTATACTCCCTATCCCTATACTCCCTATCCCTATAGTCTATCTCGCTCAGTCGTCTGTTTGTCTTTTTTTGATCAAACGTAAATAAAACACAAAGCTCGGGATCCCAGGGTCAAGTCCCGAAAGTAACATCACCCACGTCTTTTTTTATAAAACTGTCATGAGAAGGACTTTGTGGCAAAAATATAACTTCGCAAACACAAATAAATAGAAAAGCTAGGTCTGGGGCCGTGTAGGTGCCATTATTGACATATTTTTGGAGCATGGTTTTCAAGACAAGATATGTATGAGAGCTAATTTCCACTGTCCAAGGAAAGTTTAAAGGCAGGACATGAACTAACTTTATTCGCTCACTAGGAAACGGATTAACAAATATGTAGGCATAGCACAATGAAAAGACAGGGTTTGACAATAGCCTTTTTTTTTATCTTTACTTCAAATCAATTTACGTGTAAAATACAACAACACCTTAGCCTATACAGATTTCGCGAAGCCTGGATAATTATCCAGTCTTACACCCTTAGCCTGGATAGGTAATGTTTCCATTATTTTTTTTTCAATTGTTATCGAAAAAGGTTTTTCGAAAATGCTAAAAATGGCTGCCGGTACCACATCCGGTAATCACAAGCTGCAAAAAAGGTGGGAAATCAATATTTTATTAAATAATTTGATGTGGAAATATTTTTATATTTGTTTTGAATCTAAAATCAAAACATATCAAGAAGTGTAGGAGTGGAAAGAGTAAAAAAATGACTGTGAAAATTGAAACCCCGAAATACCATCTGTTGGCGTTTATTTGTTTCAGTTTCAGTGGTGCCAGATCACCGATTAGCGTTTTTTTTTCTCATTTCTATATAAACCTAATTTTGAAAGTTTTATATGAGTGTTGACAAATGTCTCAAATTTTTCGTAATGAAACCTCACTGTCAAGGCAAGATACTACAAAAGTATAAGACCAACGTTAGTTATAATTCAGTTTTGAATGCAGTAGTACTTACTTAAGTGGCGCTTAACTCTGTAATGAATCTGGGCCAACACGTATCTCCAAACGTCAACACTTTTAATGATCATATGACAAAAAGATGTAAAAATGATTTCTTAAATGTAAAGTCACAATCTTGAAAGTAGGCATGTGTCATTTAAATAACAGTATGTGACAAATAAATTTTTGTGACATATTTATGTTGTAGCAATTTAAGCTGCCAGATGCAAAAACCAGAAAAATCTTATTGTTAATTGCGACAAACACCTAACATGTGACAACCGAATTTGGTTGCATTTGACAGATCTCCATAGTCCAGGATACCATCCCATGAGTTGAACCCTAAACTTATCTTTCCTGTTTCGTAAACTAGGAAACGAATTAACATAAATGTAAGGACTGATCTATAGCAGACCATATAAGAAAACTAAAAAAAAAAAAACCTTAGATGCATTTATTTTTTTTTCGAAATAATTCTCCAATAAAAACAGTCAAACGATGATATCCCAGAAGCAGAAGAAAATAAACGTAAAAGGCAACATTAGCTTTCGATTTTTACCGACTAATACAGTTCATCTATTGAGAAAAGTTTCCACTTTTCGTCTTGTAATTAAAAAAAAAGAATTAAATTGACTGTTATTCAACTAACCCTTCGCCATTAGAAATGATGAAAAGTTAATTTTCATGACAAGTGGAATTAGCGGAATTGACAACAAACCGTCACTTTGTCATTAGCTGTCACTGATTGGTATTATGTTGAATGTATGTTCAATTAAGTATGTTCTTCCAGTGAAAATCAAAAATAATAATAAATTTAACAGAAGCTACACCCCTAACAATGTGATTTTAATTTTTTAATATATTTTTTTTTTTAACAATAGAATATGAATTCAATATCAAAATCAGAGGAAGAAGACAAATTTGGTTTACAAAATTTAATTTGAAGTTTTGCTTGCAGTCCTCTGTTTCTTTCAGATCCTTATTACTATGTCTGTCACCAAGATATACCTATATCTGTAGTCAAATGATTGTGTACATTCTCTTACGAAGAGAAAGATATTGTTTCTGTGAAAATGTTCGGCCTCGATATTTTGATTGATTCTAACATTAAGATTATCGGGGAACCCAAAAAACTGGTTATCGGAATTCCGTCCGTGCGTCGGTTCGTCTGTCCGTACACGTCTCTTCAGCCTAAACGACTTGACCGATTTTCTTTAAACTTCGTATCCAGCGTTTTTTGGATCATATTTCTAGGCCATTTTTTTTTTGCTTTTAGCCATGTTATTACAAGTACGTGCCATATAAAAATCATACATTACCTCAATTTTCTCGAAAACGGCTCTAACGATTTTGATTAAACTTCATATATGCTGTGAGCATATCAGTTCCAATAAAACTGCATACCCAGTTTTTTCGAGAAAAACTGGATAACGGATTTTTGCACATAGGCCATATAAAGACAATTGTCAATTCTTAGCAAACTATTTGGCCAAATTGAATGAAATTTAATTGGTAGACTACAATTACAGTTTTCATGAGTAACACGTAATTGGTTTTGGCCCAATTATCTCTAAACGGAATTTTCAGTTTTGGCCAATAACGCAAAATCATTATTATTCACATGGACACATTTATATAATTTTTAGCATCATTAATGAAATAAATATAATTGTGTATTTTGGCCAAATTGTCAAAAGCGTTATATTAACTCGCTGTGAAAGAGAGAGTTGCGTACGACCCAGTCGTGCAAGCACTATTCTTTTTTATTGAACTGATAAATGATTTTTTGGCAATCATTTATTTTAGTGGATATAAACTGACAATAGAGTCTGTTATTGACACACGATAACTGCCAAACATTGTAAATTTAATGGCATGCGTCAAACAAAGATTTTAACTTTAATCCGCTTACCAAGGTGTTAATAACAAAATGCGAATACATAGAAAATGTCAGAAGAAACTTCCATTTTGAGTTTTCAAAATTAAGTCATGATAAATTATTGAATTTGAGTCCAGTGTATTTTTTTTTTGAATTGCTTATAATTGATCAGTCGATGAGAGAGTATGTTAATTATTTAAACAGTTTTTCATTGCGAGATCATTCTAGTTTCATGATTCTGAGCAAGTTAACTCGAGTTTACTTAAAGTAACTCATTTTGGTGATACACGTCTAGATTTATTGATCTGGGTAACTCATAGTAAACTAAGCACTGAAAACTGTACATAAAGGGTAAATATTCGAATTTCATAATAATGTAATAAAATTTGATTGCAGTGTAAACGCTGACCTTAACATAATTGCTTGCCAACGCAGTATACTACATTAATGGCGGTCATTTGAAATATTTTGCTGAATGCGTTACTTAAAATACATCTGCCATCGATATTCAAATAATAATCAAGTATTAACAAACATATTATTGTACACGGCATTGAAGACTTTTTCAAGAAGGTGCTGGAGAACTTGATGTGTAGGGAACATTCTGTCTTGGTCTATCTAACACGTTGGGTTGCTATAAAAGATCCTGTGATTTAAGCAGCGTCGTTTAAAATCTAGTCCGAATGACTTAATAAAGAATGCAATAATTAAATTGACAGGAAATACAGTGCAATAGCATGCAAAAACAAATCTAAATATTTGAGATTAAATGGCGGCGATAGAAATGTCTATCCGAAGTTCGGTTTCATATTAAAATATTCTCAAGTGAAATGTCGAAATTGGTAGTTTCTTAGCAATGGCAGAGAGTTATCTGGTTAAACATGTTTTTGGTCACTAAACATCAATCAGTTACCATATGACCGAGAGGTAAGTTATCAAAATATCAAACTTAAGTGAAGTGAATTCGTTTGAAATGTCAAATGAAGTGTCAAAATGAAAACGCTCACTTACGACTAGATAATATCCATGTAGTGCTTTTTAACATTTTTGTATATACAAGGTGGCGCAAAGGTAATCCTCCTATCAGAAAATGCTATAAATTTTGCGATTGGCCCCTAATGTCAGTTCTGTTTTGACATTTGTGTAGTAAACACATGCGAAATACACGTTAATAAACAATGTTACGCTACACTGTTCCAGAACGCGGAATATTGGTGACTATTTATTTGAGCAATAATCGGTCGGTGACTTTGGCACAACGTGAATTTCGTCGCAGATTTCCTAGCCGTCCAACGCCTACTGGTGAAACACTGCGACGTTTAGCCGCTCGCCTCGAAGAGACTGGCACAACACGAGATGCTGCCAGGCGTGGCAGACCCCGGAGTAGCCGTTCTGCAGAGAATATTGCTGCTGTAGCCGAAGATGTCATGGATGCGCCGTCGACATCGACTAGACGACGTGCCACGCAATTGGGTATCAGTCGACGGTCTTTACAGCGAATTTAGGTACAAGATTTGAAGATGTTTCCGTACAAAGTCCAGACGGCGCATCAGCTGTTAGCTGCTGACCGCCAATCGCGTCTAACATACGCTCAAGCCATTCTTAATCACCACCAACAAGAGGAAGATGATTTTTCATCATAAATAATCATGAGTGATGAGGCCCATTTCCATCTTAGCGGGTACGTAAATAAGCAAAATTTACGCTTCTGGGGCACTGAAAATCCGCGTGTAACCCACGAAGAGCCATTACACCCGCCCAAAGTCACTGTATGTTGTGCTGTTTTCGCTGGATGAGTCATCGATTTTTCTTCAAAGACGTCGCGGGCGAAACGGTTACTGTGAATGGTGAGTGCTACAGAGCAATGATCAACGAGTTCTTTTTTGCCGCAACTTGATGAATTGGGATTGGAAAACATGTGGTTCCAACAGGTCGGTGCAACGGCACACACTGCACGTGCCACAACCGATATGCTGAAGGATGCATTTCCCGGGCGCCTAATCTCCCGTTTTGGCGATTTGCACTGGCCAGCAAGATCGCCTGATTTGACCGCTCCAGACTTCTTTTTGTGGGGCTTTTTGAAGTCGCAGGTTTACGTCAACAAGCCTCAGACTCTTGCAGCTCTTAAAGACAATATCCGTCAAGAATGTGAGGACCTATCGGCGGAAGTTTTGGCCAAAGTGATGGAAAATGCCATAAAAAGGGCTCTAATGACAATCAACTGTGGCGGCGGCCATTTACATGACATCATATTCTCGACTTGATGTAAAAAAAATTAAAAGACCAAATAAAAATAATCCACAAGAAGAATCAAAGTTTTTCTATTTTTTTTTAATTACAGCCAATAAACATCGGAAGGTTATTTTTGCGCCAACTTGTATATATGCATATATATTTTCAATATTGGTATAATCCATTTTCTTTTAAAAAAAAAGAGATCGAACATTTTTAAAATCGCTCCATTCGTTTTGTCAAAACTTTTTGGTAACTGTAGTTATAAATGAAAATACACTATAGGATCGTAAGAATATTGTTTTGTTTTTCCACTTTCTGTTGAACAAATTGTTTTACATAAGGTATTTTGAAACTATTTGACAGCTCTTCAATAATTATATAGTAATTCGTTTAAACTGAAACGTCAAAAATTGTTGGAATTGCATTAATTCACAATCAGTGATAGTGCTGCATCATTGTTTGTACAGGGTGTCCGCTGGAAAGGTTTGTTTGTTTGTTTATAATTATTGATTAAATGAAAGAGAATGGATCTTGATAAATGTTTTATTTAATGTCGGCACATATGTATGGAATACGATATCAGGTAAATGTCCACCTCTGTTGGTCTCACAAATGCGAGCCCTTTTGAGCACATTTTTCATTGCATTCTCATACATTTCACGCGGTACTTCATTAATTTCATCACGAATATTTTGTTTGAGTTGCTCAAGCGTTTCTGGTTTATTTAAACAAGCCTTACTTTTCTGATTTCCCCACAAAAAGAAGTCCGGGGCTGTCAAATCAGACCGTGCAGGCAATCAACATCACCATTTCTTGAAATAACTTGTTGTGGAAAGAGGTCTCGCAGTCATTCCATTGTAATCCTAGCTGTATGCGATGTGGCACCGTCTTGTTGATACCACATGTTAATCAAGCCCAAAGCATGCAGTTGTGGCATTTAAAAGTTTTAAATCATGTCACGATATCGCTTACCATTCACAGTTACCGTTACGCCGTTTTCATTTTCAAAGAAGTAAGGTCCAATGATTCCTCCTAAAAATTGCACACCAGACTGTAACTTTAAATGGATGCAAAGGTGACTGATGAATAACTTGAGAGTTTTCCATTGCCCAGAACCGACTATTCTGTTTATTCTCATATACATTCAAATGAAAATGTGCCTCGTTATTATGATTTTTTCATGGGCTAGCTGGAACATCCTATTGGCATATGTACGGCATCGTAATTGGTCTTGTGGAAGAAGCTCTTGTGTCAACTGAATCTTAAATGGAAACAAATGAAAATTCTTGTGCAAAATTGTGGCCAAAGTCGTTCTTTGAATACCAAACTGCTGAGCACGGCGTCGAATTGAGGTTGATCGATTGTTTTGAACACTTCCTTGAGCAGCAGTAATGTTTTCAGCCGATCTTGCAGTACGTTGTGGTCCATGCTTGGGCCTATCACCTACAGACCCTCTTTCTTCGAAATCATTCACTACACGATATATAGTGCGTTTTGTTGGCACGTTGTTTCTCCCAAATTTTCACGTAACTTTATCATCGTCACAGTAATCGATGATTGATTTTGATCAAATGTTTCAACGATTAAAACACGTTTTTTATCGAATATTTTCCCATAATAAATGTGCCACGTGTCTACTTTTTGACTGCCAAATATTAACTGTCAACACTAATGTTTAACAAAATGGCGACAGAACAAAGTAGTATACCTCCCCAGCGGACACCCTGTACTTGACAGAAGACGTATTTTGCACCAAGCCAATTATTTAAATATTCCCCTCATTGACTTTAATGCAAATAATCTACAAATAAACTTTTTACACTGAGGTACACTTTATCATGGTCATATTATTGATGTGCAAACTTGTCCGCATACTTGCACTACGATACATGTCAGCTGCAGGCATGGATAAGGTAACCTAACGTATTGTAGTTTATCAGCACAATAGAGTAAATATCTCTGGGACTGTGTGTCTTTTCGTCGGTTTCTAATGAAGTAATGAAATATACCAACCCAGGAAGCAGATGTTTGCCAAAAACAAATATTGAAACCCAGAAACATCAGAACGATCTGCGCGCCGCCGTCGCTGGCTGCCCGGCTGCTGTGGCAACAGACCGTCCAAAGGTAGATAGAGGTAGGTAGCTTAAGGTTACATCGTGTTGGCGTGGCGGTCGGCCAATAATGATGATTTCATCTTTTAATTTCGTCAACAAGACCAACTGAAACAAAAAAAAAATCCACAACAACAATCAAAAGAACTGCTGATGATGAATTGCATTGCATCTTTGAGGTAGTTTCCGTTCTTCATTCGGGTAGGTATTCGTCATCTTTTTGTTGACTTTACGATGTCGGTCGGTCGAGGGCACACTTTTGCAGCAATTTGTTTGCACTTCGTCAGGAGTGTGAGTTGTAGAGGAATAATAACCTAAGTCGTTTGTGAATGAATGAGAACGTGAACCTTTCTGAATGTTTGTTTTGATTTCTTAAAAACTCTGGGTGACGAATGGAAGATATTTAAAGGGCTCCTTACCGACGAATGAATTCAACAAAGGATGAGAAGTTGTGGATCGTGGTGTGTAGGTAAACAAGAAATGGGCAACAACGGTGTTAAACGATTTTATTCAGCCCTCATTGTTTCCTTTCCTTTTCATAAGGTACAAATGTAAGGATGTAGGTATCTTTTGGGAATTTTTTTTATACGGTATTTCCTGTGTGCATTGTCTTATCTATCGCAAATGACTTTATTGATGGAATGGCAGGAAAGGAAGTCACAGATATTTATTTTTATGGGGGAAATACGTAAGTTTTTCTTATACGACTTTTGGGGAATTATGATAACGGAAGGATCTTCTTTGCATAATGACTTGTTTTTTTTTAATAAAATCAATAAAATATGTCACTGTCGTAACGGATATAAAACGTGCTGTATCCGTAATTATTGGTTTATTTCTTATCTGTACTTATTATTTTAACAAATCATGCAGATATTTTTCTAAGGGTCCAGTAATTGCTTTCATTGAAAAGCATCATTGGCACAAGACATGATGGAACTGACATTTTAACTATTTGTAAAGTTGGTTATAGGAATTATCGGAAAATGTTGTCATGAAAATTACCACAATTAGGAAACAATACTTGAACCATACTTGGAATTGGAACAAACGAAGAACGAATATATTTCATTTGATGGGATGAAAATCATAACTTCATAAAAATATATGTTTATGTTGGAAAAAAGGAAATTTCTGCAGAAGTTTGAAAATGCATACAAAAACATGGTAAATAACTCAGTTTATAAAAAACGGTAAAAGTTAAAGCCAATGATGGCTCTTAATGACAGCTTTAACTAGATCTTTGGAATTGATCATAGAATGTTAATTCATTCGAACGTAGTCGCCTCTTTCGTTTCTTAGGCCCGGTGTTTTCAGTGTTGATTCAATAAGTCTAGAGATAACTTCAAAAAGTTGTTAGGTACACTCAGAATTAAAATTGACTGAAAAAACACTTTTGAGTTAACTCGAATTTAATCCTGAAAAACAGGGTCTCTAATCATGAGAACGAACACTAACTTAACGAATCTTGATACAACGAGAGGCGTATATAAGTAAGACGCTTATGAGTTTATACTAAGTAAACTTTATAGAGACAAGAAGCTGTCAAATCTTCGAAGTTTCATTCCCAGCTTTGAAGATTTGACAGCTCTCATATTTTCAAAAAAGGCCATTCAATAAATCTTTTTCAAGAAGTCAAATTTAAAAAAAAATCAATCATAAAAGTTCGATGATATTGTGCGACTAAAAAAATTACAATTTCTTCGTTCACTGTCAATTTTCTAGGCTTAGACAAGTTTTAAATTGCTTACACCTTTTTATGAAGGAAATTCCGAAAAAGAACGAAACTTTAATTTATACGTTAAGTTTTCGACAACTTTCTCAGTACGCGAAGGCTTTGTTGATTTAACCTTCAAGTAACATACACTTTTACAATGAACCAAATAAAAGTGTCATTTGTTCGAATACCTACTATTCACTCTTGTTCGTCGATTACGGCTTATATGGAGAAGCGCTATGTTCATTTAAAACAATTTTATAATACAATTTTATAACATCTGATTCTCAAATTCTCGCAGTCTTGTCAAACGTCAAAATATAATATCGGGTTTTTCAACAGGGACGCTACAAAAGTTGAGCGACAGGGACAGCAAACGACGCCATATTTCTTGCTGTTCTTTTGACATTTCTCTTCAGTAAGGTTTGCCATTTCATGATGGAAAGATATACGATCCAACAACGAGTCTAAATTATTAAAATTTACAACCGAAATTCGGAGTCAGTGGCCTCAACGTTAAGAGCGCTACGTCTAATTTATGGTCGTCATAATCGTCCTAGCAGATCAACAATTGAGAGTCTAGTGGAAACATTTGAATCCACAGGCACAATACAAAATGTTCCCGTGCCAGTGAGACAAAGAAGTGCCCGTAGTGTCGAGAATATTGCTGCCGATGAGGCTTCAGTTGAAGAAAGCCCAAATGTGTCGCTCACACGTCGTTCTCAAGCGTTGGGCATCTCTGTGACGTCGTTGTGGCGAATTTTGCGAAAAGATCTTGGCCTACATCCTTACAAGATTAAATCGCCGCAAGAACTGAAGCCGCTTGACCACCAGAAGCGTCGTATGTTCGTGAATTGGGCTGAGCAACAACTTCAAAATGATTCGGATTTTCATCGAAAAATCATCTTCAGCGATGAGGCTCATTTCTGGCTGAATGGTTTCATCAATAAACAAAATATGCGGTATAGGTCAGGCAGCAATCCACACGTACTCTATGAGTCATCATTGCATCCCGAAAAAATTACGGTTTGGTTTGGTTTATGGGCCGGCGGCGTCATTGGGCCGTACTTCTTCCGTGATGATCAAGACCGGCACGTTACTGTAAATGGGAATCGCTACCGTTCAATGATAACCGAATATTTTTAGCCCCAATTGGATGATAAGGACTTGGAGGACATGTGCTTCCAACAGTACGGCGCCACAAGCCACACAGCGAATGCCACAAACAATTTATTGGAAACCAAGTTTGGAGAACGTGTTATCTCACGAAATGGTCCAGTCGCTTGGCCGCCTCGGTCGTGTGGGGCTACGTCAAAGTCTATGGTCTATGCCAATAAGCTAGCGACGGTTGATGAACTTCGTACGAATATCGAAAGTGCAATTGCAGCAGTATCGACCGATTTATGCTTGCGTAAAATTAAATGGTTCCCTTAATTTTAACGATGTTTTTTAATTGATAAAGGTCGCTCTTTTATTCGTCGATTAGTCAAACATTTTGCGGCCGAACTGAGAAGTTTTGGTAGTGCACAAATTGGGGAACTTTCTTTTCACTAAATTTTCTCGATCTCACTTATTTTCTATAAGTGAGATCGCGTTGTTCACCTTGGGACAAGATTTCACCATTTTTAACGAAACAACCAAATGGGATTTTGACAGATGTTTATACCATTTAAACCATTCTAGTTTTCAGAAATTGTATGCACTACAAACATTGACTTATTTTTGCAAATGGCGGCCAATTTCAAATCTGTTTTAACATTTGTGGACTAGACAGAATACAAGTGAACAAGCCATGGAGTGATACACTCCCCAAGAACGCGGAATAATCACGTCTATTTTTTTGCGTCACAATTCGTCTGTAGTGTTGGCGCAGCGCGAATTCCGTCACCGACTGCGCAAATACTGCGCCGTTTGACAACCAACCTTGAAGAGTATGGGACCACACGAGACGTTGGCAAGAGTGGCCAGCCCCGGAACGCCCGTTGTGCCGAGAATATCGCCGCTGTTGCCCAGGATGTCGAACTGTCACCGGAAACATCGACCAGACGCTGTGCCTCGCAATTACCCATCAGCCGGTCGCCCTAAGGCGAATTTTGGTCAAAGACTTGCGCATGTTCCCGTACAAATTACAGTCCGTGCACCACCTGCTGCCTGTCAACCGCCAAACGCGTGGAACCTACGCCCAAGCCATCAATCTCGAGGACGAAGTTGACGATTTTTAGACCAAAATCATAACAAGCGATGACTCTCATTTCCACCTTAGTGGGTACGTGAACAAGCAAAACTATCGTTTCTGGGGCACCGAAAATCCACGAGTAATGAACGAGGAGCCATTACACCCGCTCAAAGTAACTGCATGGTGCGCTGTTCACGCTGGAGGAGTCATCTGGTAATTTTTTTTCGAGAACGCCGCTGGTCTCCTTATGACGGTGCGCGCTATAGAGCCAAGTTAACCGAGTTTTTTCTGTCGCAATTGGAGGAATTAGGACTGGAGGACATGCGGTTCCAACAGGACAGAGCAACGGCACATACTGCACGAGCCACAACCGATATTCTGAAGGCGGCGTTTCCGGTCGCTCATCTCTCGTTTTGTCAATTTGCACTGGCCTGCAAGATCGCCTGATTTAGCCGTTCCAGACTTTTTTTGTGGGTTTTTTTGAAGTCCCGTCTTAACGTAAACAGGCCCGGGACCCAAGAAGCCCTCAAGGACAACATTCAACACGAGTGCGAGAATCTGTCGCCCGAAGTTCTCGCGGAAGTGATGAAAAATGTCATAAAACGCGCTCGTATGGTAATCAATTGTGACGGCGCCCATTTGGCCGATATCTTCTTCTCGACTTGACCATTAAAATTATAAAGGTTCAAATAAACATAATCGAAGTTTTTCATTCAGAAAAAAATTAGAGCCAAACACCTTGTATATGGACTGCTAGTAGCCAAATTCACGTATGTTCCAAAACTACATACACGCCACTGCGGAAAAAAAGTTTGCATTGCAACGAAAATTGATGTAAATGATCATAAAACATTAGTAAGAAATAAATTCACAAAACTTGGTAATTTTATGGGAAAATTTAATGTTTTTGCGGATTTTATTTTAAACCCCCTTTTGGTAGTTTTCTGTCTTTGGAAATGATGTCGCTACGTGTCGCTGTGGAAATGAATCTCTTGGCACAAGATGTCGCTCTTTGGAAATTTGAGCTTTGCAACGGCATGTATTTCTCTGCTAATCCACAGTGAAACAACGGCGCATGGGCTGTTTTGGAATATATATTCTCGCTGAAGCGTATGCAAATAACATTTCACTAGCAGTCCATATATAATAACACAATGACTATGAAGTCTGACCAAATATTATCACTTCCTGTCATTCGGATATAGCAAAAATCTTGACATTTATCGTAGACAAAAATATATGTCACTTAAGTGTCAAAACATCCACCATTCCGACTCTTCCAGGTGACATTTTTACGAATTTTAATCCTGTTCATTACGTCAAAGTCAATATCAAGTGATTTCCGATTCTACTCATCTTACTACTATGCCAACTCTGGCAACAAAAAATTAAAAACACGATGAGCACTTACTGCATTTTTAAGAAAACATTTAACGACACGTCTGTGGACACTTATCCAGACGGGACTTGCATTGTTCACCTTTCGAATGTTGTCTTAACCATCTCGCGCGAGACGGTGATCATATTCAAATTAAATTGAACGAACGCTACTGTGGCTGCTGCTGCGCATGCGTACATACCTATATTGGTTAACTCGTTGTGTTTGTTATTAATAATTGAATTGTTGAATTGATTGGGATCGTATTATTGCTATTAATGCAGTCTTTTTGCTAGTGCAACCTCCTCTGCAGCGGCAGGATGTAGGAAGGCCATACCATATTGGCAAGTAGGTGGTCAGTCGTGCGACTAGTGCGGATAATGATGTTGATGTTGCGAACAGACAAAGTGGATGCAACTTGACGCCATGACATTGTCAAAACATTGTGTTGGGTTAATTGCATTCACAGAGAGGCGAAATGTCATTTGCATTGGCTTGGCGTTAATATTGGGTGGCAGACAGCAGAATTTGCATTATCCACGATCGTTCCGTCCGTTTCGTTTTTATATATATATGTTTCCCCGTAAATGTGTGTGACTGTTGTTTATATTAAACTGCGATGACAATTGAATCTTAATGACAGTTCCATACCCCACGACGCCTGTTGATTTCTTAATTGATTTTTCGTTTTGTTTCTGTTTTGGGACTGAAAATATACGGGTCCGATTTAATTTTTTGTTCATTCTTTTGTCATCTCTCAATTCTTATGTTTGTTTTTACATTAAGGTCCCGCACACACTTATTTGTACGTTTGCATTTTGGGTTTTGCCCTCTTCTTTGATTTTCGGTACGTTTTCCCATGTCAACTGTCAGTGCGGGATACCTACGGGCATCTTCGATATAAGGGTTGCGGTAGGGCATTTATATTTTATGATCCATTAACAGATTATAATTGGACGGTGTCAGGGAATACAGTGGTATTGTGCTGTCGTTGATACCTCACAAGAAGTTAATTTAATGAAACAACTTCGTTGTCAACTGTCAGGGTTATAAAAATAAGGTATAACAACAGATTCGATTAACATCTTCTTTTTTTTACTAACTTTGTTTCGGATTAACTATGTAATTGTGTGATGACTGAGTATAGATTGAAGATAGTACAGAGGCGGCAGCGATGAATCTTGGAGGCAGTTCTGTCACGACTTTTTGAGAAGTATGCCGTTTGTATTTATGAACAATGTTGTGCTTGTATGATTGACGAATTCGATAAAAAAATGTTTTTTTTATTAGAATGTGAGTGGTATTGAGAAATTGTTTATGTTTATTATAAAAATTTAATTACATAATAACCCAAAGGCCAATGCATTGTAAATGCTATAATATGTTTGAAGTAAGTATATAACTAAATTACGTAGTAGATGTTTTCAGGTAAAGTGATGTAATGTACATCGGTATGCATGGATGGTTGAAGAAAATGCTGTCCAGTCTATTTCAAAATAAATAAATATTGTGTATTGCTTTCGCAGAAATAGAAAGACCTGAGATTTATTTAAAATGAAAATCATGGAATCAAATATTTTGATGATTTTCGACTGAAAATTACCATTTCGAATTCGAATAACTTTGGGTATGAATCAAATGTGACGTTATGGTCAATGTTTACACTACATATATAAACTGATTAAATTAAATAATGGGTCAAACATTTTCACTTTCTTAAGTTAATCGGTTATGATGAGTTTTTGTAATAAAACTTATCGAATTGTTTTTTGACGTCTATGAATGAATGGGTTAGTGGTGGAGGAAACGAATTGTGTCAATCAAAGTTTCCAAATCACAAGAGGCAAGAGAATATGTATCCCCGTTTACTACGCACGGGATAAGCAGTCGACGAATTCGGCGGCAATGCTCTGATTCGTGGGATATATTGTTTTGCATTTGTCTTCTAATCCAACCACAAATATGATATGAATTTTTGTTGGTACAATTTAAATGTGTAGTTGCACGATGGCTGGACCTCCTGTTTTATGCCGACTCCGAACGGCGAATTTAAGATAAGCTTTTCTTGACAATTGATACTACTCGGATGATTTTTCAGATTATCACGAGAGGAGAGCCAGTGAAAAATCATGAGGTGTTGCCACGGCTAGGAATCGAACCCAGACCATATTCGCGGCAGTTCATCGCAATAACCATATTTCTGGTTTTATTTCGAAAAAAAAATCGAATGCAGATCAATTCGTTTTATTTGTTTCGTTTAATGTATTGAAATTGCAACTGGCCATGCCTTTGTTATCTGAAACTTTCAAAGTACAGAGATTTAACGTATTTAAAATGTGTTCATTTTATTATTTAAAGTAGATGCAGAAAAAATTGTACTAGATTGCCCACCGGAGAATTCTGAAATAAAATGTAGAGCATGTTCTGGGAGCACATTTTTCCATGCAAAAAACACAACTTATCTGTTAAGGTGCAATTATTAGTGGACCTCAGACTGTCCTATAGTATTATTCCCATTATATAACATTGAAAGTCAAGATTAAGAGGAATAAGGGATTAGTACTTTTTTTATATTGGTTATATGACAACCTAGTAATTGGCTACTAAATATTAAATTAATTGTTGACAATATACATATTTTCAGTCATGTTGAGACAACATTACACCATATGGCCTAAAAAGCGCCCAATATACACTCCATGATTGCCAGCTGTTTTTTTTTTGTAAGAAATGACAGTTGGTTATTCGACCCAATTTGTCGTTCAATATATTGTAACAGATGCACACAATAACTTGTTTTTTGTTAATTTTTTTTCTACAGTTTGTTACAGTATTAGTCATTTAAAACGTGAACTCGAATGTAATCTTAATGAGGTTTATCATGAAGTTTTTTATATGTACTTGCATCCTGATCTGATTTGATATGTCATTGAAACGATGCAGTCCGGAACTTTCAAATACTGCCAAATTCAATCATCAAAAGAAACAAAGTGTGCGACAAACCACATTTGAGGTAAGAATTGACTATTTGATCGAGAAAGCAAGTCGATATCGAGTATATCCACACAGTTCTTAGCAGATCATGACTTGAACTAATGCCTTAAACAGTAAAACACGTTGAACACAGAAACATTAACGACAACGTTACGTTAAATTTTCTGTTGCTGTCTAGGTTTTTAATGCATAAAAAATGTGCTGCTAACGTTTAAACATCTGCGATCGAGGATATAGAGAGGTGCCACTCCAGGAACGATGTTCGCGAGTTTTACCAAAGTGTAAGACGTCAAAGCCAAGAATGCAAGGCTCGAACAGAATCCAGTCGAGATGAACAAGGAAATATAGTAGTTGAGACACAGTCGATGCTGAGGATATGGAAGAACCACTTCTGCAGACTGTTAAACGGACATGACGAATAACATTCCGCTGTCAGGCAGAAACAACCATTCAATATTGGAAACGACAGCGAATATTGCCAACCACCCGAACTGAGTGAAGTGAGGATAGCAATATCTAAACTCAAGCTTAAAAAGGCTGTCGGAAATAAAGGCCTTCCAGCCAGCCGAGCTTTATAAAGCCGGCGGAAATGACTTGTTAAGAAACATCAACCAACTCATAAGCCAAATCTTGTCGGAAGAAATTATGCCTGAAAAATGGAACCTCAGCATCGTTTGTCCGATCCACAAAAAAGGAGACCCTCTAAACTGCTCCAACTACAGAGGCATAAGTCTCCTCAACATCGCCTACACGATCCTATCTGCCGTAATATGTGAACGCCCGAAACCGTTTACCAACAACCTGATAGGCCCTTATCGGTATGGTTTTAGGCCAGGACAGTCCACAACCGATCAAATTTTCACACTTCGGCAGATTCTGGAAAAAAACCCAAGATGTCCAAATCGACCACCTATTCATCGATTTCAAAGCCGCATACGACAGCATTTATAGAGACGAACTATACAGAGCTATGTCTAGTTTTTGTATACCGCCCAAACTCTCGCTGCTCCATCAGGGTCGGAAACGACCTCACCGACACATTCGATACCCAAAAAGGATTTAGGCAAGGCGATGCGCTATCATGTGACTTCTTCAATTTGATTCTTGAGAGGATTGTGCAAAACTCACGAGCAAACACCAGAGGCACAATTTTCCAAAAATCGGTCCAACTACTAAGAATTACTCTTGCTAACCTCTGTTTCTTCGGGCTAAGAAGGCAATTCAGTAGTTAAGTCCTCACTCGAACTATTAAGGAGATCCTTTATAAGACCCTGATCATCCAAGTCCTGCTCTACGAAGTTGAAGCATGGACCGTCTCAAAAGCGGACGAAGAAATCCTTGTTCGATTTTAGGAGAACATTTTCCGAAAGATCTTCGGTCCGGATTGCGTTGACGGGCTATGGAGACGGAGATTCAACCAAGAACTATACGAGCTGTACAACGACATGCCCCCGGACAAAAAACTCCGCATTGGACTCCGGCTCGCAGGGTCATCGATTCCCAGCCAGACGTCGGACGCAGTAGAGGAAGACCTAGTCTTAAGTGGCGCACAAGTACAAACCAACCTCAACCAACTTGGAGTGCGCAACTGGAGGCAGTTAGCTAAGAACCGGGCTAATTTGAGAGGCATGTTGGTTGAGGCCCAGGTTCATTCCGGACTGTAGCGCCACTTAAGTAAGTAAGTAAGTAATGTTAATATTTTTGTATCCATTTGTTTCTAACTAACCTGCCGATACATAATCTTGTCGAACTAACTAACTCGATCTGAACTTTACACGAATATATATGCATTACATCTCGAGTTAAAACATCCATGTGAAAGTACTAAAGTATGCACAATGTTACTTAATTTGTGATATGCATTTCCAAAATCAAGCATTAGGGATTCATCTATTTTCTTTTGTAACTCTCCTATCCTATATTGCATGCTTCAAACACGATCATTGCCGTTTTTCCATTGGAAGAAGAGTGAATTTAATCTAAACATTTCTGTAGCCACTGATGATTTTTCCAATTTGTTCGATGTTAGAGAAGTAAGGTATGATCACGTAATAGCACCTGTCATTGGTTATTAAGTACTAAATATATTCAGTTTAATAATTTTACTGGATCTGAGACAGTGTGCAAATTTTTGAATAAGTTATTCGGTTTTGACACAATTTTGTTTTGACATTTTTTTCAATATTGTGATCAACGATCTCTTGTGTTATATATTGAGACGATTTTTAATCTTATAATATTATCAGGTGCGTCAAATGTAATGTATTGCTCGGTAATTTAGTTATCAGATGACAGCTGATTGGAAGTCACTTGGCACTCATTCATTATTGACAATTGACGAACCTGACAATATTGTCAGAAGGAGGTGATATTTTTTTTAATAAAGTTTTGATTTTGTGATTGATAAAATAATGTGCAACAGTCAAGATATGTGATCTATTTTACGTAGTTATTAAGTAATTAACAAAATCTAAATAGTCAACAAAAATCGATTGATTAATTGCAAACTACACTGTCATTACTATGATTGACTTGACTTATGCTTCCACATCTGATAATATGCAACAAACTCCTCTGACTGCCACTTGTCAAATCTCATTTCAAAGTACACACTGAATTACCAAAATGCTAGATTAATAAATCATTTTTACTTGTTTAAACAAATTAGCAGCAAGTTCGTTCAAAATCAATCAAACTCAATAATTTCACAAGCAAATCATCAATCACCATATTTTTCTTTTAAATAACACGCTTTTCAGTAAAATTGTAAAAAATATAAAAAATCAATATATATGACAGTCGTAAAAACAAAAATAAAAAACAGTCTTTATTATTTTTTTTTTTTTTTGTTTATAGCCTAATCCTATCATAACTCAAATTAACATCGCGTCCCCTCATGAAACCTTGAAACACCTTCAAATAATACTGAAAAAAAAAAACATAATCGAAAACTACAGATAACTTGCCTTCTCATTCATAAAGTGTCATAAAACAAAACTAAAAATAAATTACAAGAGGACACCAGAACAAACAAAAATAATCCACCTCAAGAATATCAGTAAATAAAAATAGCATTTTTTCGTTTATTTAATTCTCCATATCCCATCCGGTTTATAGCGATTTAATTAATTTTTCATCCTCAATAAAAGCGATATAATGAATATAAGTGCATTTTTGTCAATTAAAGTTTAATTGTTTGACTTTTCGCTGATAAACTCTGCATTCGTTTTTGTATCAAAACAAAACAAAAAATCACTCACTTTTATATGATGCCAAATAATTCCAGCTTTGGCGTCTCTCTGCGTGACAGCAAACTATAATCCAAATATTTTGTGTAGGTATGCGTGTATATCGCTCTAAGGTTATAAAAAGCAAGCTATTCTTCTTAAGGCCAATATCACTTTTGTTTTCACTCAAAAACAATAAACCACTAGAAACATTATATTATGAGAAAACAAACACTCGCCGGAATGATATTTTTAGATTAGGTATTTTTTTTCTTTTTTATAATTGAAAATTATTTCTTTTCTTTTTTTTCACTTTATATTATTTTATGCGCACAATGACACTATCACTTTGGATTTCTCGGAATCACAAAACAAAGATATTATATTGTGAATAAACTTAATTTTACGATTTTTTGATTTTTATTAACATTCAGGGGTGCATTCGACTGACGTTTCGTTGATAATAAACCCATTCGTTACCCAATGAAACGTTGATCGAATAATATGCAATTTCTCTTCAGCACTAGGACGACCGTCTTCAAAACCCTCGCCCTTATTTTGCGGCCGTTAAATATGGTAACGTCACGGGTCGTTACTACTCGTCGTTTTTGTTAAGAATGCGGGAGTCAAAAAAAATGAAACGACATTAACAAATGTATTGCAAACATGTGTTTCCCGAAGGCACAATCATATTCCTGGCAGCAAACACAATACACAAATGCAACGAGAAAACAAAACAAAAGTGAATTAGAACTGTCAACCAGATGTGTGTGTTATGTTAGAGTTGTGTTCCAATTGAGCGAGTTTTCGCCTTTTCTCTTTCACTCATCCGTTCTTTCGTTGTAATTGATTTTTAAATAAAAAATTATTGGTAGTTCTTTAGTATTAACAGGGTTTATTGACACAAATCGAATTACCGTTCAATGTAGGTAACATTGGACAGCCAAACCGTAGACGTCAGATTAAGTAAAACAGGGAGAAATAGTTCTTCACGCGCACTCACGCACAAATTATACTCTTTGTAACAAAACATGAGACAACGAGCAGAAAAAATACGACAGACAACCACGTTAAGATAACACACGGGGGCGCTAGTGTGAATGTTTTTTTTTTTTTGTCACGCGGGGCGGTAGATAGGGGATATATAGGTTATCAGTCAAGATTCAAAATACAGTGCTTCTTCTGTCAACCACGACGATTGTCAACACTGAAAAAGGGCTCTTGCGCTGGTATCGACAATTCTCGTTATAATCTCGTAATTAGTTCGTTTTTCTTAACTTCGACAATGTGGTTGTGTATCCACATTTATAATAATTAATTTTCACGTACGTGTTTATCACTCGCAAAGACAATAAACAATTTTGTTTGTTGGTATGGTAAACAACGTAGCGCGACGCGACGAATTTTTACACTCGATACGCTGCTATCCGTCACACGGAACGTAATCAATGGCATTCGTTAGCCAACTGATCGTGCTCGAGAGAGAAGGAGGCGAACGTACTTGAAATCACTCAAGTTTTATGAAGAAAATGACTCAGACGGATATTGATCGGAGTAAAATAATCATGAAACGACTCAAACATGTTTGTGTTGCGTATGAACAGGGATTTTGCTGAATGAATTGTCGATGCCGGGTTGGAGAATGTTTTGTTTTGGAAATTGATAACGGAAATTGAATTCAATTGAATAATGATAGTGATTATGTTGGATATGGTTGGAAGGTTGCTTGTTGGATATAGCATTGGAAAATGATAATGTGTGCTTTAATATTTTGTGTGCAATACTGAAATCAGAGATCGAAAACCTTTTTCGACGCACTTTCGGTTAGGTGGGAGGGGTTAGAGTCAGGGATGGAAAATGGACTTTCATTGTAAAATATATCCATTGTAAAATAAGAAAATTGTTTACTAAATATACTAGATAAATTAAACGTATTGGTTGCAAATATATACATAACACAAAATATGGGCCAAAAGAAGTCATCCGATGTTGTTTGGCCTTCAGAATATCGGTTGGGGCTCACGCAGTGTGTACCGTTGCTCTGTCCTGTTAGAGCCACATGTCCTCCAGTCCTAATTCGTCCAATTGCTGCAAAAAAAACTTGGTTAAGATGGTTCTATAGGGCGCACCGTCCACTGTTGTCCTTTAACCGAAAAAAAATGGTCCGTTGACTCCTCCAGCGTGTACCTGGAGCGCGTGTAATGGCCCCTCGTGCAATACTCTCTATGCAGTGTATCTCTCAATGGCTTGTTCACTTGTATTTTACATCTGTCTAGTCTACAAATGTCAAAACAGATTTCACATTGGCGACCATTTGCAAAAATAAGAGCATCTTTCAATAGGGTGATCTCTTTTGGTCCACCTGTTATAAGCGCTGCTACTGTTCAGTAGAACATTGCAAAGAATTTTAAAGTTACGATGCGCTATTCGTTTTAACCCAGTAACCTTTCAATTTTATTAGCATGCGGTATACCCTGCAAAATAGGGGTATATCAGTTTTGTTATATTGTTTGCAACATGGAGAAATAATTTAACTAGATGTATCTTCAAGTATTTTGATCGACACAAGTTGAATCGATTTAGCCATGTATGTCCTTTCGTACGTCACCAATTCTTGCGCCTTAAATTTTGAGCTAGAATGATGAAGTTAGTTGCCCCTAAGTTAGTCAGTAGATCATTTAAACGCACTCTATTTTTTTTTTATATCGAACATGTAACGGGTGGTTAAATTTTAGGGGCCGATGTTGAATGTGAATCACGCCTAAACGTCAAGTTCGTTGCTGCATTTCATTTGATATTTCTCAATTTAAGACTAACTCAATTTGAACCATTGAAAGATACTCAATCAAGGAATGCGTTAAAGTTTTTCAGGCTTATTATGAAAATGGGCGTTGAAATCAAATGCATATCGTGCACATCGTGATTTTTTCGGTCAATTTAATCGTCCAAATGTGCGCACAATCAAAACGGGTCTGTAGGAGATGTGAAAACACCAGAGCATGCTCGTAAAGCTCGTACTGCAGAAAATATTGCTGCTATTCGCGATAGGGTGGCTGAAGAGCCGTCCACCTCAACTCGTCGTCGTGCCCAACAATTGCACCTCTCACGCTCGTCGTTGATGAACATTATGCATAAAGACTTGCATTTACACGCTCAAGAACTAAAGCCTCTTGACCATTTCAAGCGTCGTTAATCGTCAGAATGGTGGCAAGAAATTACAACAGTGGATGATCAATTTTCGAAGAAAATGATCTTCAGTGATGAGGCACATTTTCAGCTCATTGGATTCGTCAATAAGCAGAATGCCGCATTTGGGCGAATGATAATCCAAGAGTGTTTGTCGAAAAAGCAATGCACTCACAAAGAGTGACTGTTTGGTGCGGTTTATGGGCTGGCGGCATCATCGGGCCGTATTTTTCCAAAATGAAGCCGGTCAGACAGTTACTGTGAATGGTGTTCGCTATCGTGAGATGATAACGAACCTTTTATGGAATTGCAAGATATGGATGTGGAGGATAAGTGGTTTCAACAGGACGGTGCCACTTGCCACACAGCTAACAAAACAATGGCTCTTTTGCGCGACAAAGTCAATGGCCGTGTTATCTCACATGTAGGCGATGTCAATTGGCCGCCAAGATCATGTGATTTGACACGGTTGCACTTTCTTTGGAGTTATTTGAAAGAAAAGGTGTACGTCGATGAGCCAGCAACAATTCAAGAGCTAAAGGATGAGATAATTCGGCACATTAACAGCATAGTACCTCAATTATGCCTCACCGTCATCGAAAATTTGGACCATTGGATGGAGGTGTGCCGCCAAAGTCGCGGCGGCCATTTGGCCGATATCTTGTACCATGCATAATTTAACTATACCAATATTATCATAATTTAAAGAAATGACAATATTTTCCTATATTATTTGTGTTTTCTTCAAAATCAACATCGGCCCTTAAAATTTAACCACCCTTTAGTACAAAAGTGTCCCAAGTCAAAAATCTTCGTTTTGTCAAAAAACTATTTTACGATAACAGAAACAATAAATGTATGAACTAAACAATATTTAAAAAAGGAAATGCACTTTCAACCAACCGTTCATAATAACCAGCATAAATTTTAAATCTTAAACCATTAAAATGCACGTATTTAGAGTTATGACATTTTTCGTTATTTTTTTCATAAAAGCTACTTTAGTCAAACTTCTATGATTGTTTGCGGTAAAGTATCGGTATTTTGGTTTGATTTGATAAACATGACGTCTTGCAATTTATAGTCTTTGTTTTTGGAAATCAGTAAGATCCGAATAGCTTTTGAAGATTTTCTGTCTGTTTGCGTGACTTATTTTAAAACTGCAACTAAGTCTATATTTTTCTTCACATGGTGGGCCCATTTTTTCGCAGGAAATCGTTTCTTTCTTCTTGATGACAACACTTAGTTTTTCCCGATTTTCTTAAAGGCTTCTTAGCAGTTCCAATTTTCGGGATTTTGGTTCCGTTTCCTCCTTTTACTTCTGACTAAGAGGAACATCTGCGCTGTTGGGAAAACCGGTTGAAATGGTGGAAGAATTGTTGTGAAAGTGAAGAACTGTGTCAGAATCGTCAAAATCACTTTCATTACTGTGTATTATAGAAACTGTGTAATATTTTTGTTTGACCTTGCTTAGACGAATTTGGGTTGGGACTTATGGGTTTTGAGAAATTTAATAGAAATTATTAAGAGCGTTATTTTATGCGGTTGGTATTTCATCAAAATCTTGATTTGTATCGTTTACCTGGTCATCGGTATGAATTTCGAAAGTTTTACTTTCCAAAAATGTATTGGCGTTTCGCGTGTAAAGCTCGCTGTATTGTGTAGGATTATATCATTAAAATTCCTTATTTCAGGAGTGATGAAGGGTGTTGAGAGGCTGACAACATATTCAAGGGTCGTCAAAGTTATTAATTGTCTAAATCTGGATTTAAGGTCAGCGTACCAAAATTAAAGTTTTTCTTAACTATACAAACAAAAACAACATGAAACGAGTGGTGGGTCGAAATGAAATTATACGAACGTTTATTCCGTAATTGAAAGTTATCGGTGTTCATGTAAATAATAATGATTTTCGTTATTGGTCAAAATTGAAAATTGCGTTTGGGGATAGTTGGGCCAAAACCAATTATGTGGGACTCATGAAAACTGTAATAGTAGTATACAAACTAAAATTTTTTGCGAGAAATATATGGCCTAAATGCAAAAATCCGTTATATGGATTTTCTCGAAAAAACTGGGTATGCAGTTTTGTGGGAACTAACATAAAAAAAAGGTACCAGTAATATCTAACATGGCTAAACGCAAACCAAAAAAAAAATAGCCTTGAATTATGACCAAACAGCCGCTGGATACGAAGTTTGAACAAAATCGATCAAGTCGTATAGGCTGGGGAGGCTTCTATGGACAGACGCGTCGATCCGTCTGTCCGTACAAGCCTCTCAAGCCTAAACCAACGGACGGAATTCCAAAAGCCACTCCAAAATCTCGAGGTCGAAAATTTTCATGAAAACAATATCTTTTTCTGTATAACAGAAAGTTAAAAATATGCTTATAAAACATGAAAAAAATGTAGGAGAAAAGGCTTTGTTTCGAATTAAGTGTTTGTAGTAGTTAAAATTAAAATACTTTTGATATTTATTGCACAATTTTTTGCGACAAGAGTAATAGTCACAACTAAAAACATGTATATGTCAGGCACTTTTTATTTTAACTAAACATCTAAAACGACTTTTTACGTTTTGGAAAAAAAACTATTCAACTTAAATCAATGGCAACCAAATAGATAGTTCCTGGAAAATTGGAAATATTTGTTTGCGTTTGAAACACAAAATAGGTTTTTTTATTACTTTTGGGTGTTTTTTAGAGGTTGGTTTTTTCGGATAGAGATAAAACTGAAATTTTATGGTCAAATCGGGCAACTCTTATGTCATCATGAACAGGTTGACAAATAAACAGCGCTTGCAAATCGTGCAGATTTATTTCGAAAATAATGGTTCAGTTCGCGAAGTTAACCGCAAGCTACGTCCATTTTATGGACATCGTTAACCATGGATCCTTTTCGCACTACATTTACTCTATGTGATAATACGCATCCGCAGAGACGTCGAACAGTGCGCACCGAAGAAACAATTGCCGCTGTAGAGCAAAGTGTTCAAGAGGACCTGAATGAAGCGAATCGCCACCGTGCGCAGAAATTGGAGCTTTGTCCATCAACCTTATTTAAGATCTTGGCTTACGACATAACAAGATCCAGCTTGTGCAAGATTTAAGGTCGCGAGACCATGCAATACGTAGTGGTTTTAGTGTATGGGCCGAAAATGAGATTGATCTCGATGCTGATATTCATCGCAAAATTTTGTGCAGTGATAAGTCTCATTTTTAGGTTGAATGGCTACGTCAACAAGCATAATTGCCCTATTTGGAGTAAAGAGAATCCACATAAGTACAGAGCCATGATAACCAACTTTTCTGTTACCGAATTGGATGGCATGAATGTGGATGAGATGCGGTTCAAACAAGACGGCGCTACATGCCACACAGCGCACGTCACAATCGATTTATTTAAGGAAACATTCGATGAGCTCATAATTTTGCGGAATGGACCTGTCAATTGGCCACCATGATCGTGTGATTTGACACTATTAGAGTCGCTCGACTAATTCAACAAACCAGAAACGTTAGGGGACTTGCAAGCCAAAATTCGTGGCGTTATTGCCGACATACGGTTACTAACGAGCCTGTTGCGCCAAAAATTTGGAAGTATAATTTTATGCCAAGTCTAGATTTTCAACCACTTTAACGAGCATCTGGTTGAAAATCTAGACTTGGCATAAAATTATCCTTCCAAATTGTTGGCGCAACAGGCTCGTTAGTACCCAGGGCCGAGCTTTCTCACAACCATTCATGTGTGCGCGTGTACTTCTTGCATGATGGTGGGACCTCCTGTTTTATGCCGACTCCGAACGGCGAATTTGAGATAAGCTTTTCTTGACAATTGATACTACTCGGATGATATGTCAGATCATCACGAGAGGAGGGCCAGTGAAAAATCATTTAGTTGTTGCTACGGCTGGGAATCGAACCCAGACCTTCTGCGCGGCAGTTCATCGCACTAACCCCCGCGTCACTGAGCCCACCACCCCATTATCCTTCCAATAAAGCCAAATTGATGGATATTAAAACGATTTTCTTGTGTTTTATTTAAATGTTTTATAAAATGTTCTATACCTCTAAAAAAACACTCTTTACATGAAACGCTTTCTATTTTTGTTGAACCGTAAAAGATTTTGATAAACTATATTTCATCCCCATAAAGCCCATATTTTTGGGGTATTAATCTTATGGTTGGTATATGGGATTATCCGATAGTGTATAAAACAATTCGCACAGTGGCTTGTAGCCTTCTCATATATTTTACATTATATTTCGTCCATGTTTCCATTGTTACATCAACGAGCTTAACTGTAGATTGTGGGCTCCGAGTATTCAAGGGCGATTATCCAAGGGTAGCATTTAAACGCCTAAAACAATTTCATTTTTAAAGTAAAGAACTATACCCAAAAAAAAAAACGAAACAATTCTGTCTAGAACCGATTGTTTAGAGCTTCTAGCGATATCTGCAAGAAAAGAAAAAAAAAGTGTTTCTTCGGACAGTATGGACATCTTACTTACTTAAGGGGCACTACACTCCGGAATGATCCTGGACCTCAACCAACATGCCTTTCCAATTAACCCCGCCCTTAACTATAACTGTCTGCAGCTGCGCACTTCAAGTTGGTTTTGGTCGGTTTCTACTATGTGAAGTCTCAGGGTACCAGAATAACCTGTTGTTAACCTATCAAGTCGAGGTCTTTCAGTTTATAGTTTCATAAAGGGTGGTTAAATTAAAAGGGCCGATCTTGATTTTGAATAAAACACAATTTTTTTTGGAAATTATTGTCATTTCTTTAAATTATGATAATATTGGCATAGTTCAATAATTTTGTATGGAACAAAGTATCGACCAAATGGCCGCCGCGATCTCAACAGCACACTTCCATCCGATGATCCAAATTTTCGATGACGCCGAGGCATAATTGAATTATCTCATACTTTAGCTCATGAATTGTTGCTGGCTTATCGACGAAGGTGTACGTCGATAAGCCAGCAAATTACCCAAAAGAAAGAAGTCCAACGGTGTCAAATCACACGATCTTGGCGGCAAATTGACATCACCATCACGTGAGATAACACGGCCAATGAATTTCGCGTGAAAGAGCCATTGTTTCGTTAGCTGTGTAGCACCGTCCTTTTGAAAACACATATCGTTCACATCCATATCTTCCAATTCGGGCCATAAAAAGTTCGTTATCATCTCACGATAGCGAACACCATTCACAGTAACTGTCTGACCGGCCCCATTTTTGAAAAAATACGGCCCGATGATGCCACCAGCACATAAGCCGCACCAAGCAGTCACTCTTTGTGGGTGCATTGGTTTTTTGACATTCCCTCTTGGATTATCATTCGCGACAATTCTGCTTATTGACGAATCCACTAATGTCGCCATTCTGGCCATTGAAGGCACTTGAAATGGTCAAGAGGCCTTAGTTATTGAGTCAATTGTACCTTGTAAGCGTGTAAATGTAAGGTCAAGAGGCTTTAGTTATTGAGTCAATTGTACCTTGTAAGCGTGTAAATGTAAGTCTTTATGCATAATGTTCATCAACAATGAGCATGAGAAGTGCAGTTGCTGGACACGACGAGGAGTTGAGGTGGACGGCTCTTCAGCCGCACTATCGCGAATAGCAGCAATATTTTCTGTTTTCACATCTTCTATAGACCCGGTTTGCTCAAATGTTTGCACGATTTTTCCGATTTTAGGCACATTTGGACGATTAAATTGACTGAAAAAATCACTATGTGCCAACATGCATTTTGATTTGAACGCCCATTTTCATAATAAGCCTGAATAACTTTAACGCGTTGCTCGATTGTGTATCTTTGCAGGGTTAAAATTGAATTACTCTGAAATTGAGAAATGTCAAATGAAATGCAGACAAAATTCTGAAGTTTATGTGTGGTTTACATTCAACATCGGCCCTTAAAATTTAAACTTTTTGCAAATTCATATTGAACCAATAGCTATCCAACGCTATAGAGAAGATCTACATTTGTTTGGATTAGTGCAATAACATTATTCATCGTAATGATGTAATAGCGTAAAAATGGCTTTCTTAACTTACCACCCGACGATAGGAAACTCACCACATATCGTAAAAAAAAAACACATGAAGTTAAGATCTACAACCTTCATAAAAAGTAGAACTATGTCAGCTAAAATATACGCAAATGTGTACAAATATCTATTAATCGCCAAATCACTGCTCTAAATTCTTTATATGGACAAAAACAAATCGCGTTCGATGTGCGCACCTCTAATAACTTTTAAACGCAAAATGAATTAAACATCATTTGGCATAATTTCCTAGAATTTGAAGAATTAAAAGTCAAAACAACTCCAACATGCGCGAGCACTAAACTTGGCCTCATTAGTTATTCCTCCGAAGTAAATCTTAACATCTCTTCGAAAAGGACATTAAACTATCACATGGGGTAGATAGAAACAACAACATAGTTGTTTTCTAAAACCCCACACGGTTCAGTAACTCATCATTAATCACTGGACAAAAATCTCGCACATAAGTTAACTGAAAACAAATTAATGCCTCCGCGGTATGGAGATCCCTGTTCATAACTAACCGATTACGTCAATAGATCTGTCGGAATTCTACACTTTATTGTCAAGAATGGTCCATAATTATAACATCAAACGGACTACGAATTCTGATACCGGAGTTCAGTTACATTCAGCGTTTGCTTAGATTCGATTTGAGGTGCTCTCCGGTTTGCTTTTGCTTTGAACTAGTTCCATATCGAATCTATGATCCCATTAATTATAGGATTTTCACTTTTCATTCTGCATCCGCTGGAATATAGAGCAACCTCGTTAACTTGCCCGGAACGCCGCGTGTCAACCTGATGCTGCAACGACAAAATGCATTTATCAGTAAACCTGATCATATCTAGATTCAATGTAGGGCTGCGTCTGATCGTGGGGCAGATTAAGTCATTGCGCTCGTCTGGATTGTAAACGCATTTTGAGCATCAGCGCACACGCTAAATGCAGCTGTCAAGTGATCTTTTTGGATATTCTCTGCCGTGACACCCGCATATGAAAGGTGTTCAAAGGGGCGGAGGAAAGTTTTTTTTTAAGTTCCAGCCAAGCGCCAGCTTGTGTAAACATACAAACAATGCTCGTCCAGAAGAATGCGTCTCACGCGGTCCCTTCTCCTTTATCGTATTAATTGCTATAATCAACATCGCGATGTCGAGGATCGTTATAAAGGTGCAAATGATTGAGGTATTTTAACAACAGCCTCTGCCAGACAGTGGAAGGAGAATTAGAACTTGTAAAAGGTGTTACAAAAGCAAGGTGGTTTAATGTCAAAAAAGGAAATTTACATGAGAATCATACGACATGGGTACGAGTGTAGACAAAGCCTGTTTAGATAGGTGAAGAGATGCGGTGATGAATGTTATCGTTTCAGCTGAATGTGAGTGTGAGGTGAATTGAACGGTCAAGTAACATTTTTTTCAATAAGACTTGTCGGTGTTATCAAATTATCAAATGCCATTCGGGGTCACGTATTAGCGCCCTTTCGATTTCCAGCAATAGCTGGAAAAAGCAATTTCTCATTAATGCCGGTCAACACAATAGGGTCCAACGATTTGTCGATAAGGTTTGTGTTTTAAGCGATTTACTTACTTACTTAAGCGGCACTACAGTCCGTAACGATTATGCACATGGGCCTCAACCAACATGCCTCTCCAATTAGCCCGGTCCTAAGATAACTGCCTCCAGTTGTGCACTCCAAGTTTGCTGAGATCGGTTCATACTTATGCGAGCCACTTAAGGCGAAGTCTTCCTCTACTACGCCCGACATATGGCTGGGAATCGAAGACTCTGTGAGCCGAAGTATTGGTGTCCATTCGTTTTACATGCTCTAGCGTCTAATGTGTGTTTTTTTTGACTAGGGGCATGTCGCTGTACAGCTTGTAGACTTCTTTGTTGAATCTTTGTCTAACATGTCAACACAAAGAGAAACCAAAGATTTTTTGAAGAATTTTTCTTCTAAATCGGCCAAGGATTTCTTCATCCACTTTTGATACAATCCATGCTTCAGCGCCGAAGAGCAGTACATGGTGGGTAAAAATAATGCAACGTTGTGAATCGACGGCCATTTAAGTAGAATTAAGAAGAATTCCTTCGGTTTTTACGAATCTTTATAAAATTAATGAAATTAAGTTGAAAAATGGCACAGGTGCGAATTGTACTCACTAAAACCCTCACCCCTGTTGAATTTATATTGCAACTAAGTATGCAATTTTTTCTATCACGAATATACATACATTTTTCGCAGGTAACTTTCCTTTAAAGGTTCCTTAGGTCCAGTTAAATCCGAGGATTTAGTTCTTTGAAGACGCTGCAATAACGTGTCCCAACAAACGTTTTTCATGTTTTCGTCCAAATTGTTCGTTTCATCTTTAACCGCAGGAAAACTCAGATCTCCGCGTAGATTTTCGTTCTTTATGTACCCAGGCGCAATGACCAATGATCCTAAAATGTTGTATACCATATGTTTAAATCTGTTTTAGAACTTGTTTATATAATATAAGGTTGTTATCAAGGTTAAGTTTTGAATATTTTCCGAGTAACCAGTACAGTTCTCTGTATTTATTTAAGAGCTTTCGCATTTCTTTTTTAGATGCGACTTCCATTTTAATTTTGCACCTACTTTCGTTCTGAGATATTTCTTTTCATTTGCAAAAGGGACTCGAACGGTATTTAGAAATACAGGCAAATTGTTTGTCCGGTTATACAAAAAATCTGCATGAACCGATTTGGTATCGTTAAGTGCAATTCGCCACGATATTTTCCATTCATTAACCTCGTTAAGAGCGGTTCGTTATTTGATATTTTTTTCTCTATTGTTGTGCCAACTGCTAGTATAGCTGTATCGTCAGCAAACCTGGCAACTATTGTTTCGTTTATTGTGGTATATCACATGTAATTTATTGGTACAAGAGTGGTTCAAGGACGCTTCCTTGGAGTACTCCTGCCAATATTTCGTTGAACTCTGAATATTCGTTTCCAAGTTTCACACGGAAGTGACTATGCTCAAGATACGAGACGGGGATTTTATACAATTTGCAGAACTTGTCATAATTTGTATTGAAGGTCTCTATGCCAAACCTTGTCAAAAGCTTGCGATACGTCAAGGAATATGACTGAACAAATTTTCTTTTCTTCAAAAGCTTTCTCAATTACATCAGTAATTCGATGAACTTGGTCCACAGTCGAATATTTACTAAAAGTCAATTCGATGGTTAGGTACAAGGCGTTTCTGATCAAAAATGGGGTGTAAGCTACAGAGTAGTAATATCCTTTCAAAAACTTTTGAAATTATTGGATGAAGTGAAATCGGTCCGTAAAATTGTATTTAATTCGGTGATTTATACTCCTGGTTTTAGAACTATAATCACTTTTTCGAATTTCCTAGGTCTTGGTATGTACACTAGTCGGCATAAGTATTTTGACGAAATAAAAATCGTGCATTTTTGAGTTTAACTTTTAAGTGGCTTTAAAAGGAATTCTTATTGATTATGTTTTTATTGGATTAGGCAAACAAATATTTTTTCATAGAAATTTAAAAAGATATAAATTAATCAGTAATTTCACGTGTTGTATTTTGACAAGTATGCTACACAAAAAAAAAGTTTTAAGCTTGACTAAAGTAAGTAAATTAAGAAGAATTTAGTAAAATATATAACCTCCTTTCGCTTCAATACCTTTTTGAAAGCTCCTCGGCACTGAATCTACTTAATTTTGAAGAATCTCTGGAGATATCTCTTTCCAAAGGAAAGTGACTACAGAAATTGTCTCCTCTCTGGTTTTATTTAAAGAAACTGTTCTTTTGCGTTTCAAAAAAACCTCTGGTTTTCTTTTATATTTAAATCTGGATTTTATTGTGGCTAGTACAAAGTGGTAACACCAACATCCTTTTAAAAGTTAGTTATCGTCCGGGCTTTGTGGCATGGGGCATTATCCTGTTGCAGGATAAACGATTCACCAAATCTCCAGAAAGAAGGTTTTATCATTTAGGGTTCTTAGTTAATATTGACCTTGATTCACGCACCATTATACGCAACACATGACAGAACATTACTAACAGAACCTCCACCGTGGCTCACTTTTTGACAAATGGGCCATCTTTTTTGCCTATCTCCCTTTAGGAATCTTACAAAAAATTTGTTTTTAGATGAGTTATACTCAAAGGAGCTTTCATCTGTCCATAGAACTCTTCTTCAGACCAGTCTTTAAAGCTTATTTACCTTTGATATGTACGGCACGTCCTTAAATTTGATTGTCTTGAAATCTCCTTCCATTAAACGTCGCCGGACAGTGCGCTCGCTGATTGGATCCTTTGCCGTCAAATTCCATTGATATGCAGCAGTTTAAGGCCTTCACAAATATATTTCTTTTAAATTCCCACAGAAGGACTCGATCTTCAGTGGGCATTGTTTTGCTTTTAGCACCTGATCTCATTATGTTTCTGATGTCATTATGCTTTTTAAACTTATTGTTTTGATATGCACAGTTTGACGCGACACATTAGACTTATTTGCTATATATTTCACTGCCGTTCCAGCCATTTTACCCATGGTTTTTTAATAAAAATGTAATCAATTTTTATTTTTTATCAACGTTTAATATAAATTAAAGTTAAATACAAACATTTTTTGGTTATCACATGCTTAAAATTGTAAAAACGTTTACACAAAGATTCCGTCCAAATACTTAATTCTTTGTCTGCATGAGTTCATGCAAAAGGTAAGCAATATAAAATTTGGCATGCATAGAGCTTAAAATAGATTCTTTGTTTTACGCATCATTTTCGCAACTTTATTTAACGATACTATGCGAAGCCAGTTTCAATAGTCACAAAAAGGTTTCGTCAAAATGCCGACTAGTGTACTCTAGTCTACTTGCCTCATTTACATCGTAGAGAAGATTCGTTAACGCTTAACGCTTTCCGTTTTAGGTTTTAGTTTATGTATTACCCGTTTAAGCTCGGCAATACTTGCATATCTTTCTACATTACAGATATAATTGAGAAATCTTTCGAAGAAAAGAAAAATTTCACAGACGTATTTCTGAAAGTGTTGCAACCATTTGACAAAGTGTGACATAAAGGCCTCAAATACAAACTAAGACAAGTTATGCCTGAACAGTTATGTTAAATCCTCGTATCGAATCTTGAATATAGTCTCTTTGGTTTGAAACTTGAAAACAAACATTCGGAATTCGAAGAAATATCGGCAGGTGAACCGCAAGGAAGCGTCCTTCGACCATTCTTGTACCTCCTAATTACACTTGATGCTTGCTGACTATTTCTTCAACAATGCTTACTTTCAAGACTGAAACGCGAGATTTAAATAAAAAAAACTGAAGGAAGAAATCTGGCTCCTTCATATCTGGTGTCTGGCCTTGAATCTAAGAAAAGGGAGATTAGGCCTGTTAATTGGTGATTCAGAATCTTCAAATTAACCAACCACCAATGCTCGATACCCAATTCATCGACTTCTCTTTGAAGGAATGGAATCGCTCTATGAGTAGATACTCCATATGGAACTTCACTTGATGGTCAGTGGGCAGCAGTTGGTGAACGACGATTTAAACGATCCAACGAACATCAGCTCGTGGCGTGATGGTTAGTACGTTGAACTGCAAGTAAAATTTTCGTTTTTGAAGTGAGCACAGTCCTCAAGAGACATCCCGAAAAATATCGGCCGACGTCATCGGCCTATTTGTCTTTAAATCCGAAACCGGTGCCAACATTACTGTGAATGGTGAAGGCTACAGCCAAATATCAAATGGTTCGTAATTTCCCAACAAGATGGCGTAATATGCCATAAAGCGTGTGCAACTGTGACTTTGTTGAACCAAACGTTTTGTGACCGAATCCTCCTAAGAAATTGACCTATGAATTGGCAACGTCGTTCTTGTGATTTGACACCTTTGGACTTTTTTTGTGGGCATACGTTAAACTCTCGTCCATTCTGATAAGCCAGCAATGACTGATCACTTACAATACACGACGCACTATTGACGAAATAAGACCGGATATGCTTAAAAAAGTGAAAAAAAATTGAACCGAAAGGATGCCATCGCAGTCGAGGAGGCCATATGCCAAAAATTATTTTAAAACATTAAATGCAATAAAATTTGTGAGCTAATTAATCTACAATTTTGGTCATTCCGTTGAATTTGTTGTGTTTTTTTTGTTAAGTGGCCTTAGATCTTTTTAAAGGAATGTGTAATCATTTTTCCCTGCCTTGTTGATGAAAACTTAATATTAAAAGTTTCTTATGTCAATTGCATATTCCTTCAATGATCTATCTTTGCACGTTCTTTGTATTACACATAAATTTGTATCATGTAGGTAGATGAAAACCTTCCCAAGAACTATTGGTACACCACGGAATGTAACTTTTTATGAATCCAATATTTACTCACACTTTATTTTTCTTAAAAGATCCCAAGAGTCTGTGTCACTGTCAATTTGATTTCTGTCATCTATCATACAAGATCGCACGTGACACGCCAGAGTCAGCACAAACAAAACAAAAAAACTTCTAGTACCAACACTTTGTCCAGGGTCACAGCACTTAAATGTCAGCAAGTCCATGGCAAGTGGACAAAAATGACACCTAGGTACAAAAGCGATCTGGTATCCACTTTTATCACAACAAATGGCTCAATGTTGGTTCGCTTATATCCAAACAATGCTATAGCACGTACCGCGCTGGGTGATTAGTTTTTCCTCTTTTTTCTGTCCATCCGACATGTCTCCAGCAATTCCCCCACGGGAGATCCCATTCTAAGTGGGATCACATTCGACCCATCAGTGCCGGTAAGTAAACACATTCACGCATTCGTTCAATTGCTCATTTTTCCTTTGTACCTTTGCATGGACACTCGCATATAGGGGCCCCAACAATGGTCAACGATATTGGAATTCATAATGCGATACGAGATCGTTGAAACATCACAAATACACACTCGTATCCAATGTTGCAGGAATAATAGCCCGAACAGAAGACACATCATATGCGGCAAGAACACAAAACAACTCATATCCGCTCCTGCTGCTGCTACTCCCTGCATACAACAACAACAACAAGAATATCGTTTGTGTATACAGATGGGGGCTGCATGCAACAATCGCAACGCGCGTTAGCAAACACGCCTCATATAGGAAACTAAAACTACTTAGAACGACAGATCCGTACGTGCTTCTCACTCACGGTCATTCAATTCATGGAATCTATGTGTTTACACTGTTAAGTTGGTGGTTGGTGCCTTCCCTATGCTGCTATGGAATCAAGATCAAGATTACGACCTCAGTCAGCCAACAGTAGATGGATACCTATGCCTTCTCTCTGCTGTTTCTTCCTAGGGAATTCTAGGATTTCTAAGGATCCAGGAGCGGGTGTTACTTTGATGTGCCTCTGATCAAACAGGGCGATGTAATCATTTATGGGGGTCAAAATGTGAGTTGTTTCAGGACCTCAAATATCAACAAAGCTTCAGTTTACTTAGTTTAAAGCTGTCAAGTATGACTGAATTTATAAAATTCTTATACGGAGCATTGTATTCTAGGATACTAATGATTCTGCACCGGTGTATCGTAACGAAGTTAAATAAATATTATTACAGCTTTTCCAAATGTCAATTCGTTCGCCGAAGAATAAAATGTGACGTCTGTCATCACGAGGGCTGATATTTTAATAACTGCTTTGTTTAATAAATATAAATGTGTGATGAAAAAACACCAATCTACAGTTTTTTTTTCCGTGGGTGGTGGAAATCTCAAAAGGCTCGATGAGCACGTGCTCAAAGTAAGTGTGGGACTTTAACTCTACTAAAACCACCACCCTTTTTGTATTTTTATTGCAACTAAGTATGCGACTTATCTAGCAATTTTTGTATCGCGTGTAATGAATGTTTGGCAGGCAACTTTCCTGTGAGGAGTTTCCATTGAGTCCCGATGTTTTCACGATCACACTCAATCAAATATGGAAAAGCAGATATTAAGGGCAAAATGGATACTTCATTGTCTGATAAAACTTTTTGAGGAGTCATAATCGATACAATTTTCAAGTTATTATCATTAAAATCGAATCGCACTAAAAGTTGGTCTAATAGTTCGATATAAAAATTAAGTATATTATTCTTAATTGCAATTTCATTTGATTTAATCATTTCACATTTTGTTATATAATCTTCCGCTCTGCTTCCAATAAAAATTTCGTCAGTAGGCAAGTAGTTATTATTGTCTTTATAATCAATGTCTTGAATTGAATAGTTTTTTAAATAGTTGTTGTTAATAAAATTACTCAGCACTAATTTAATATTTGTTTCAAGGTTCTCATACAGATAAGGCAGGCGGACTTTTTCGGATTGGAACTCCTTGTTTAAATTATTTATAATATTCAATATATATGATAAGAACAAAAAAATAAATTTTAGTATCGCTACTGTCCATTAAATTAGTCAACTCGTTTGTTGTAATTCCATGTGTTTCTAAAAAATTAGAAATTAAATACAATTTGAAGGCGTCCAATTGTTCAATAATTCTGTTTATTACGTTTTCCAGAGCCAACCATCTGGTTAAAGAAATTCCAAGTATCTTATGTGGCTTCACGCTGCAATAATCTTGAAACTCCTTGAACTCATGAATTCTCTTTGGGCTGTTTGCGAAAAACTTGTAAATACTTCGGCAAAGTTTTTCAATTTCTACCGGAAGTTTTTTACAGGCGTACGAAGAACACGAATGAAGAGAATGACATGTGCACTTTAAATAAAAAAAATCAACCTCTGCTCGCAATTTAGCTTGAACACCATTTATTTCCCCTGCCATGACGCTAGCTCCGTCTGTGGCAAGCCCAATTAAATTGTTAAGTGGTATATTATTGTCATTAAAAAATTGTTTGATACACTTAGCAATAGTATCCGCATCCGTTTTGACCAATTCAATAAGACCCAAAAAACGATCATGGATACATTTAGATATCTTATTTACATATCTTACTACCATCACTAATGATTTTTTTGTTGACAAATCTGTTGTCTTGTCCACTATGAGAGAAAACTTTGTAGTTTGAAGATCCAAAACAATTTTTTTTAGCTTTGTTGCCCAAAACTTCAGCCACTTCAGTCGCCTTACTTCTGCCGCACTGTATGGACTTTGCTGTTTTTGAATCCGGACAACATTCCTTTAGCAAATTCGGTAAATAGTTCATAAGCAAAAATGGTAAATTGTGAGAAATTAAAAAAAAACACAAGTGTTAGCTCAGCTATGCGGACCTGATCCTGAAATTTTTGCTTCCCCTCGTTCATAAACGATTCAATTTTAGGTTGTTTTTTTTTTTTTTTTTCTATATTCCGAATATGTGACTCGGTTTTCTCATGAAATTTCATGTGGCTTGAGTGGTTGACTAGTGATTTATCACAAGCTTTACAATAACATTTATAATTTTTAATTATTGCCCACGGAAATGTGGAAAGCCACTCTCTTAACATTTTGCGTTTCTTCTTTTTCAACAAAAGTTAGGAAAAGTTAGGATGTCTCCGAATTATTTTTTTTACCAATCAAGAAAAATCCAAATATTGAGATTTTATAGAGGGAATTCGTAGATATTAAAAAAAGCGGCCAAGTAAGGAAATCACTCTTTGACAGAAAATATATTCCTCTGCTGAGATGTTGTTTCACTGAATCAAAAAATGTCAGCTGAGGCAGCGGACGGGAATGTTAGAGGGATCTCTAAGTAAGTCACGTTAATCTTATAATAATAGAACTTTTTCTGATTGACTTGGATCCAATAATCTGTTAGAATAGACGGATAAAGAGGACATTGACCATCTTGCTGCAACTTAGAATATGCTTAACGGGTTCCCAACTCCTTCAGTGTCCTACCTGAAACAATGCAGCCTTCCATCCTCTTCGATGGTGGGTACGTTGCGTCCATTTATTCAATCCAAGCTTTATTATATCCACGACCGCTTGATCCTCAAACCGGAAGTTTGGTCATCCTTGTCGCCTCCAAAATAAAGGCTTTGATTCGGCTTTGATTCGCTGCAGACCTTAAGTCTGTTCAAATATGCCATCGCAACACACAGTGCAGACAATCCGCAGTTCCGCACAGAAAGTAGTTTATTTCGTTTCGTCGTGGTCATCGGGTCTGAAGAAGGCGGATACTGCTTGGAACAAGGAATGGTAATTTTAAAAAGCGATTACAATAATTAGCACTAAAATCTGTACTTTTTACTCCGTGAATTTTTTTGATCGTTTGTGCAAAATTCACCCTACACCAGAGACATGTCGTTGCAGACCAAGAAAAGTTCGAAAGTTTTGAATTCACGCAGACTGTCGCTGAAAACAGTCGACATGGATACACACGACACAGACGGTCTGCGCAGACATGTGCACAACAACAAAATATATTGGTCTGCAGCGACATGTCTGTGTCGTGTATGGGCCCTATTACAAGACCAACGCGTTAAAGGCGTCCGACAATGATGCCGTTTTCATTCCCATATCTTAGTAGCTGGGCGGATTTATTGAATGTATTGCCTTGGGTATTAGCACCTGAAGTTCACACTATCTTTTCCAGCACGAGATTGAAGAAATCACACGATAGTGCATCTCCTAGTCGGAATCCGGTATATCTTTGGAAAAGTTCAGATGAGCCATTGCCAAACTAAACGTGGCACCGTGTGTTCTACAGTGTTAGGCGACACGGCTGTATCAGTTTTTGATGATATTTCGAATTCCTCCATTGATCTAGAGACCTCTAGCTGATGGATCGTACGTGGCTTTAAAATCGATGAAATCGATGATGTGTCTCGGCTCGAAATTTATTGGACTTTTGAAAATGAAGATTTTGTCTATGTTCGGTTTGGCGGGACGGAAGCTATACTGGTACCTGCGGATTAGTGTTATGATTTTCACACAGTACTTGGATAGGTTGTTTTATGCCACGATTAGCCGAGATAAGCCTCGGTTGTTGGTGCAAGACATGGGGTCACATTGTTTGAGTCGTATGAAGATGATCTTCCAGACATCGGGCATGCCATCCATAATTTTTGTGAATATACATTTCTACGGTAAAACCTCCGTACTTGAAGAGTTCTGCTTTTAATCCATCAGAACGACTACCTTTTCGTTTTTCAGTTAACTACAAAACTATAACAAGACATTAGTATACAGGGGATGGAGGGAAGACACAAATAAAGGGTCTTCCATTAAAAATGCAAACTATCTACCTGAGACATTTAAAAACAAATGTATTGCCTTGAATTACTCTCAAGACATTCGATGGAATGGAATTCGATTTCGTTTAAATGTCCACCACTGGAACGTAGGCAGCGGTAGATACGATGACTCGGCCGCACAATTCGACCGATAAGGCCGCTATTTCTCGTTCAATACTGGCTCTGAGCTCCTTCAACGTCATCGGCTTGTTGGCAAAGACCAATGATTTAATGTGATGTAATGTAATGCTTTTTGCGGGATCTGCCGAAGTGTGAAAATTTGATCGGTTGTGGACTTTACTGGTCCAAAACCACACTGATAAGGGCCGATCAGTTTGTTGGTAAACGGTTTCATGCCTTCACATATTACGGCAGATAGGCTCTTATAGGCGATGTTTTTTTTGGATCAGACAAATAATGCTTAGGTTCCATTCTTCAGGCATACTTTCTTCCGACCAGATTTGGCTTATGAGTTGGTCTATATTACTTATTAAGCTCAGCGTGAAGGCCGTCAGACAGACTTATTAAGCTTGAACACGGTCCGGGGTAAATGTCCCAGTATTTTATCCAATTTTTGCCCGTCCCATCCCATCGTATTTCCTAAATGGCAGTAGTGTCTGCTTTGTAACAGTTTAGGGCTTCCGCTAGTTGTTCGCTTGCACCTCTCCTGTTTAATGTTCCTACATTCCAGGTGACAACACGAACGAAGCTATTGGTTGCTTCATAACAAATAATTTTTGCATGGTTGGGTAGTTAACCCAAAGCACAACCCACAACATAGGTACCCCTAGGACAGGGGGCCATCAGTATCCACTACGGGATTTAGCGCTGCCGTTTTCGGTTCATCCGCCACCATCACTATTACAAGGGCCTGACTAGCCCTTGAAATTCATAGACAACCTGTTGTCCGAATATGTCGAAGCAGCTTGTCTAAGTTCGCCTGGGACAGTAGGCCAGATATTCATTCCGTGCCATTCTGACCTGGCTGTTTATAGTGTTGCTGTTTTTCGTCGTGCTATCAACACTCGCGCTTATCGTTTAGCAAGTCAAATCCGATTGGATGAGACCAGTACCTGATGGTCAGAGTTACAACCACTGGGCATTGCCAAGTTAAAGCCAATCAGAGTCAACAACAACAACAACCCCCAACTATCATGTTAAGCGCAGAAAAATAGAAACACCAACCCCGAGACTATTGTGCACCATCATCAAGCCCAACGTAGGACTTAGTGAAACCATTCACAGCGATAATCCTGATGGAATTAATACGGCTGAAAAGAGAGAGGCTGAAGAGAGCCCGGGTTAACCACAAGTCTTAGTATTTTCAAAAATTCAGGACATATTTTCTATTGTACGTAATTTGAATATGTGTCCATCAGCATTGGGAGCCCTCTTTCAAACGCACGTCTAACTTCTGAACCGACCCTGTCTTGATAAGTACTCCACTATTAGCGTACTCAATGTATAGAAGGATAGCATGCCTTTCTACATTTCCAACAACATAGCACACATAACGTGGTTTGAACCACTTGTGGCATTTCCATTGTGTACCCGTTTTACCCTCCGTTAAGGCCGATGCTGATCTAAGGCACGCACTTCATTCAATCTTCATTTTCAGATCTTTCATGGCATCCTTTTTGTGTTTTCTTTGTCGTCCACTCCGAGTCTCTCCCCGGCCCTCACTGCTTCTTTATTATTATTTCATAGTTTGTAATGAATTCTCCACGGTCTTGCCTTGTCATTATACGGTTGGTTCGTCCTTTGCTAGAGGGCACGCTATGGAGACTGCGTGGTTCGCTGAACAATGGACCCAACACAGCATCGGTATAAGAAGTCCAAAACTGAAAATGTATGTGTAGCGCGACCTGCAGTTGAAAATTATGCAGCTTCATGTTCATGTGAGATTGCATTTTGATGGATGTGCGTGCGAGCAACGCGTGCGCGTGCGCAGCCGACCAGATCTCTAGTTTGATCAAAATCATCGTCATCATCATGGGAGGCCTGATCAATTGTTGTTGCGCCGGCTACGCTGTGTTAGATCAATTACTAACGCAACCCGATGGATGTCTATGGTATTTCTCCGATTGCGTTGATACTCGAGAATAATTGATTAGACGTCTGCGTTTGCCTGATGGTATTTCGGGAGTAATTCCAGCGTCGTCGATTGTAGGTCCCATTCAACAGCAGCAATGTACTTCTTACGTGCAGTCTAAGTCAGATAATTCATCAAGCAATCAATCCATTTGGCCGGCCGGCGCGGCATGTCATTTTAATTGATTTCCCAGCAATTCTCGCTTCAATTGACACGCTCTGCTGGTGGACATTTGCGCGTACACCAGCAGCAATTATCAGATAATTGCAGTGGAATTTCAATTTAAACTCTCCCCGGATTAGGCAATGAGAACTTCGACTTGAAACCCGAAGACCTACATATTCCTTTACTTGGTATTTGTTTTGGTATAGCTTGCCACACCTATTGATATAGTGATAGCATCTCTTCGGGGGTGCGGTGAAGTACCATTGAGTGAAAATATCACAATGGTCGACCTCCTATTGTGAAGTCATAAAAGGATAACCGTGAACCAATTATCGGGAACCAAAAGGGACGTACGTGATGGACCGATCTGAGTGTAACTTTAAAACCTTTTAGAAGATCCTAGAGTTTTTTTTTCAATCAATCATGCGTGGCTCTCTATTGTTCATGCAATATCGAGAAGAGGTCAAGACGCATTTATCATGGATTTTGACTATTGTTTGGATAAATTGGATATTTTGCTTGGGGTCGTTATATGAAAGTGGTAGTTGTGTTGTTTGTCAAATTTATCATGATTGACTGGATCATAGTATAACCATGTTATAGAAGGTATGGAATTTTTAAAACCGGTTGGGTTTTTATGTAGGCAGGTATTGACTGGTATAAAGTAGGTATAGGTGTTTGGAATAATATGTGTTTTCCTTTATCCGTTTTAATATGATATTTTTATGTACGTATTGGTTAGTTCTGGGATTACAAATAAACATATAAGGAGTGGTGCTGATGATCATCACCAAAAATTTGACATGATGTAGGAACAGTTTGTTTTCGGTTCGGTGGGAAATCTGTAAATGTTACGAAATTTGTTCTTCAGTGTGGCTTACAACCGAATCATGACACATTAATACAAAGTCCCAAGCCGAGTCTGGTCGGATGAAAGTATGCCTGAAGAATGGAACCTCAGCATCGTTTGCCCGAACCACAAAACAAGGAAACCCTTTGAACGCCACCAACTAAAGAGGCATAAGTCTCCTCAACATCGCCTACAAGATCCTATATGCCATGTGAACGTCCAAAACGTTTACCAACAACTTGATAGTCCCTTATCAGTGTGGTTTTAGGCCAGCAAAGTACACAACCCACAAATTTTCACACTTCGGCAGATCCTGAAAAAAAAAAACCAAGAAGACCAAATCGAAACCACCTATCTATTCATCGATTTCAAAGCCGCATACGAAAGCATTTATAGAGACGAACAATACAGAGTCATGTCTAGTTTTGGTATAAAGCCCAAACTAGTCCGTTTGTGTAGGACGACGATGGAGTATTCTAGCTGCTCCATCAGGTTCGGAAACGACCACACCAACATTCGATACCAAAAAAGAATTTTAGCAAGGCGATGTGCAGTCGTGTGACTTATTCCATTTGATTCTTGATCGGATTGTGCACATTTCGCGAGCCAACACCAGAGGCACAATTTTCCAAAAAAATCAGTCGGCATACGCCGACGATATTAACATCATTGACTGGACTCAACGTGGTGTCATAGCCACGTTTGATAATATAGAGAAGGAAGCGGCAAAAATGGGTTTAGCAGTAAATGAGTGTAAGAAGAAGTATATGCTGTCAACACGAAAGGACACACAACATCGACGAATTGAACAGAACGTCACCATTGACAGATATAACTTTGAGGTAGTACGGAACTTTATCTATCTCGGCTCCGCTATTAACTCTGACAACAACATCTCGTCAGAAATTAATCGCCCGCTGTTTCTTCGGGCTTAGACGGCAATTCCTTAGTAAAGCCCTCACTCGAACTACTAAGGAGATCCTATATAAGACCCTGATCACCCCAGTCTTGCTACACGGTGCTGAAGCATGGACCGTATCAAAAGCGAATGAAGAAATCATTGGTCGATTCGAGAGGAAAATCTTCGAAATATCTTTGGTCCCGGTTGACGTGCTATGGAGATGAAGATTCAACAAAGAACTATACGAGCTGTACAGCGATATGCCCCAGGTCAAAAAACTAGCATTAGACGTTTTAGATGGCTAGGACATGTAGAACGAATGGTCACCGATACTTTGGCTCGCAGAGTGTTCGATTCCCATCGCCTTAAGTGGCGCTCTCAAGTAGAAACCGACCTCAACCAGCTTGGAGTGCGCAACTGGCAGCAGTTAGCTAAGGACCGGGCTAATTGGAGAGGCATGTTGGTTAAGGCCCAGGTTCATTCCGGATTGTAGCGCCTCTTAAATAGTACGTAGTAGTACACCGACGGGGGGCCTTCAGTATCTACTATGGTATTGAGTGCTGCCGTTGGTCTCTCAGCTCTTCCGCCATCTATTTTTTTTTATCTGCTTTCATTTGTTGGATTTATCTACTTCTTCCACTAAAATGGTACAGCTGGTTATTTTTGACGTTTCATGAAAGCAACTCATTATTATTTTAATAGTTGTTGCTTGACAGATATATAGAGAAATCTGTTCACCTCGGCTTTTGTTGTAGTTACCATTGAAAAGCATAGCTAATTGAAACACAAAGCAGACAAAATGGTTATAAAATCATTTGCGAATTCTGTCTTGTTTTGACAAACTAGATTTAAAATTCAAAAGCTTTGTTTGAACACTAACTCGCTTAAGGGAGTCTATTAAAAAGTAGAAGCAAATTTGCGATTATAGTTTTAATATAGCTAGAGCCTTTATAACGAACCGAAACTCTTGATATTAACAACGAAATTCAACATTTTAATCCCAAATTGTTTTCACTGCACCTTTTCTTGCGATGATTTTTGACAAGTCATCTGAGTAATTACCTAGCTTACCTATCTAAACTCAACTGTTCAACAATTCATAGCTCCTATTTTATCCCAAAAATTTGATTTATTTTCTTGCATTCAACAACGTTTCTACTATATTTTATTAATAAGCGCAATGGACTTGGCAGCACTTTTCTACATTCTCATAATAATAGCATCCACATGAGTATCTGAAGAACAGCTGACTGTCACTTTGTGGATTGTGGGGTGCATAAAAAAATGTACCGAAGTCGCTTTTGACATTCTTGCACTCTGTTATCGCCCAGTTTTCTCCCTTTTATTCTTTTTGTTTGTAATTTAATCCCTGAAAATGTTTTTTTAAATAAATTTAAAAGATTAAACAAAATAAATCAAATTAAAACCGGACCGGCATAATGTATAGCCGCGATACGGAAATTCGCCATATATCTCCAGCAGATATATACAAGTTGGCGCAAATTCTCGACCCAAATAACTCGTGGAGAAAACTAATGCAGATAATACCAAAAGATCCCCACTCGACTTCCCCCGAAGATATGGCGTACAAATACAATTACGATCACGTGCGTTTGGTTGAGAGTGCTAGTATAAAACGGAACCGTATGGCAACAGAAATTCTACTTGACGAATGGGCTACATCTGGAAGGAAACGGCCTACACTCGGTATTCTTCTTGAACTGCTGGTTAAAGCTCAGTTGTTCAGAGCAGCAGATTTAGTGGCAATTAACTATTTAAATGGTATGTGGTGGTGTTGATGTTGAGTAATGCAAATTTAAGTGCTCGGTATCTGATGGATTTCTTTTTTCAGAGGCAACACCTGCTAGACCAACAAAAGGGCCAGCAGCGCAAATCGACACTTCCATTCCATTAGACTCGGACTTTATCAATAATGTAGAATCCATGTTGAACGCTGGTGATTTTCCCGGCTCTGAAACACTCAATGACAACGCCAAAGTGTCAAGTTTGGCCGAAAACAACATCGATTTTTACGAGAAATATCATCCAAATAGCAAACACATCGACATACCTCAATTACAACAACCACCAAGTAATGAATTGAATAACTTCAGTCATCCATCCGCTGACAATGGGATAGCAGCACCTCAACCTCCTGTCGAACAATCAGAACCATCCCAACCACAGTCAGATCTTATGAACTTTTCCACCAGAAGTATCTCGAATTCAGAGGTGATTCCAATATTATCGGAGCTATTTCCAGCCGCCGGAACCTCTGATGCAGACATTAGTCAGTACAGCTTAAACGAGTCGGTGAACATTCCAATGTTAAGCGCATTAAATATTCAGCAGTCGTCCGATGATATACTTCCGGATATATCAGCTCTGAACGTGATCGCGGAAGCTGAGCTAGACGATGACAAATTGAAACCTCCTGAGGAATCATCATCAGTACTGTCATCGTCGAGTGTAAGCAGCCTCTCAAGTTCACCCGAAGATGATGATCTCTCAGCGCCAAATCTAAGTATACTAGATCAACGGAGCTCCAACAATGATTCCAGCCTGACGAATGTTACCGGCACCAGCGAGGATAACAGTTTCGACATGAGTATTAACGAAGGTTCCAATGACAACATTCCATGTCTAAGCGCGTTAAAGTGAGTGCGTTCCTTGATATATGGGAAGCCTCTGCTCTTAACACCTAACTCTATTTTATTTTTATTAAATGTTTTAAATAAAGTTAATTATTTATATTTTTGTACAAACGAAGAAACGATCTTGTGCTAAAAACATTTGTAAGTTGAACGTGTAAGTGGACAAACTTGAGGGGATGCACTGATGCACTTCGTACGCGTTCCTTGCAGAATGGTTGCCAACAAAATAACGCCGGTTGTAAGAGGTTATTGAGGACAAATCATCACAATTGGGGAGAACCAATTTTTGGTCCAGTCGCCTGCATGTATCTTACCAATAGCTATGGTTAATACGCCGAAATGCTGCCCTCAAATACGCATCCATTGAATGTGCTCCCATCCAGTGCACGGAAACGCACGCTCATTAATCTGTTCACAGCTAATATTTTGCAGTAGTGACGCTAAAAAAGAAGCCTTTAACCCATCATTAAACTACCTGGCGAACAGGAAGTTAAGGAACGAAACAAATCGTTAGTTGTATAACTTATTGGCGGGTGTTCCACAAGGATCTGTAGACCTGTACCCTTTTCTATAGAATGGAATCATGTATGATGAAGCCCAACGTACACTTGTTTTAAGCTGGGCTATAATAAGGGGTCTTTCAGACTTGACAACATTTTTTAAATAAAATGCAAACTACTTGAGACATCTCAAAAAATGTATTGGCTTGCATTACGTCAAAACATGTAGCGGTCGAAACGTTGAACACAATATTCGTTGACTTGTCTCTTTAAATTCGTTGGTCTTTTCAGGATTTAAATAAGGATGAGAGTTTAGTCCATGGTCGTGCCGTGACGATAAATGTGTTACCGAAAGGTTGTATAGGATTCTATATTCGACATTTAGCAGGGATAGCAGTAAGTATAAGATATGGAATCACCTTTTTTGTATATGGAGCTGATATTCTAGTCACCGTCATTCGTCCAGACTTTGTTGATGGTTTGGTGCATCCACACTTCTGTAGCAACACCTCAGTGTTGAAGAGTTCAGCTGGTAATCCATCAGAACTTGCTACCTTGTTGTTCTTCAGTTTTTTGATGGCTATACTGGTTTCTTCAATATTGTGAGAATATGTTACCTCTTCGTTGTTTGAAGGTCGTCGGTCTTGCCCTATCTCTCGACACAACGATCATTAAGCAGCTGCTGGAAATCTTGTCTGAATACATTTAAAATGTTCTTTCAGTCAGTGACAAGGTTGCCATATTTATTTAAGCAGCGTTCATAATTTGTAACATGATCTTAGTTGTTTGACTTTTTTGTACAAGTGACGGATGTCTTCGATTTTCCTTAGCTGGAAGACTACTGATTGATTTGATACTTGTTGTAGCGCCATGATATTAGCTTCTTCTGTTATCTCCGTTTGATACCTGCCAATATCATCATAACACGGGCATCTATTCGGTGGTGGCTTGTAGCCTATGGTGGTTTCGGCTACTTCTTTGATAGTCTTGCAATATTCTGGGAGTTGATATTGGCCGTGTTTCGGGGTTTTAGTTTTACGAAGTTAAATTTACCGATGCACTATTATCATTGGGCAATCGAGAATTTTTAGTCACGTAACATGGTCGATTGACCTATGAGAACATAGCATCGGAAAAGTTAACTTGTGAAATCTAAAACCCGGCCATTGGTTAATTTGGCTGCGACGAGAAAATGTTTAGACTCGACTTATGCCCCTCTGAATGTGTTTACATCCAGTATGTTTGTGGCAATCCGTCAAGGTACTAAGCACTTTTTGGTTCCCACAAAAAGGCTGACAGTCCGACTTGGTAGCAAACTCAATGTTTCATAATATAATCACATTGCCTACCATTTGACTAGGTTCTACCGGAATATAACTCCGTACCTTACTTACTTAAGTGGCGCTACAGCCCTGAAAGAACCTGGGCCTCAACCAACATGCCTCTCCAAATAGCCCGGTCCTTAGCTAACTGCCTCCAGTTGCACTCTCCAAGTTGGTTGAGGTCGGTTTCTACTTGTGGGCGCCACTTAAGGATCAAAGACTCTGCGAGCTGGAGTATTGGTGTCCATTGTCCTAGCCATCTTCAACGTCCAATGCGGAGTTTTTTTGACCAGGGGCATGTCGCTGTACAGCTCGTATAGTTCTTGGTTGAATCTTCGTCTCCATAGCCCGTCAACGCAAACGGGACCGAAGATTTTTCGAAGAATTTTCCTCTCGAATCGACCAAGGATTTCTTTATCCGCTTTTGAGATGGTTCATGCTTTAGCACCGTAGAGCAGGACTGGGATGATCAGGGTGTTATACATGATCTCCTTAGTAGTTCGAGTAAGGGCTTTACTAATAAATTGGTCAATGGGGAAGTTCTGTCCAATTCGTCGATGTTGTGTGTCCCTTCGTGTTGACAGAATATACTTCTTCTTGCCCTCATTTACTGCTAAACCCATTTTTGCCGCTTCTTTCTCTATACTAGCAAACGTGGCTATGGAATCATGTTGGGTCCGACTAATGATGTAAATATCGTCGGCGTATGCCAGTAATTGTACTGCTTTTGAAAATTTGTGCCTCTGGAGTTGGCTAGTGAGTTTTGTACAATCCTCTCAAGAATCAAATTGAAGAAGTCATATAATAGCGCACCGTCTTGCCCTTGGTGAGGTAGTTTCCGACCATGTGAGATTTCTCAATCGTCATTCTACACAAACGGACGAGTTTGGACGGTATACCAAAACTAGACATTGCTCTGTATAGTTCGTCGCTATAAATGTTGTCGTATGCGGCTTTGAAATCGAGGAATAGGTGGTGGGTATCGATTTGGACATCTTCGGTTTTTTCCAGGATCTGCCGAAGTGTAAAAATTTGATCGGTGTTGGACTTTCCTGGCCCAAAACCACACTGATAAGGGACCTGATCGGCCCTTATTAGTGTTGGTAAACAGTTTCAGGCGTTCACATATTAAGGCAGATAGGATCTTGTAGGCGATGTTGAGGAGATTTATGGGTCTGTAGTTGGCGCAGCTTAGAGGGTCTAATTTTTTTTTGTGCCATTAAATCACGGAGAGACTTAAAAACGAGCACGATTGCAAGTTATTGACATTTACTATCGAAATTCGTAATCTGTGAAAAATGTGCACCGTTTGTTACGACCATGTTATGGTCGTCAAAATCGACCTCATTTCAGGCTCAACGGATACGTAAATAAGCAAAACTGTCGCATCTGGATTGATAAACAGCCACATGCCATACAAGAATAACAAATGCATCCCTAAAAAAACGACAATTTGGTGACTTGTCTCTTTAAATTCGTTGGTCTTTTTCAGGATTTAAATAAGGATGAGAGTTTAGTCCATGGTCGTGCCGTGACGATAAATGTGTTACCGAAAGGTTGTATAGGATTTTATATTCGACATTTAGCAGGGATAGCAGTAAGTATAAGATATGGAATCGCCTTTTTTGTATATGGAGCTGATACGTAAATAAGCAAAACTGTCGCATCTGGATTGATAAACAGCCACATGCCATACAAGAATAACAAATGCATCCCTAAAAAAACGACAATTTGGTGTCGTTACCGAACGATATCGAACGCGACCTTTTTTTTGCCCCAGTTGGCTGAGTTGAACTTGGTTGACATGTGGTTACATCAAGACGATGTCACATGCCACACAATGGAAATGTTGAAGGATGAATTTTTTGAGCAGCTTATCTCACGAAATGTCCCTGTGAGTTGGCCGCCAAGATCATGCGATATAACGCCTCTAGATTTTTTTTTTGGGGTTTGTATGTAATGTTGTTAGGCTATGTGGACAAGCCGAAAACGATTCAAGCCTTACAGGATAACATAACACGCGTAATTCGTGGAATACAAGTCGAAATGCTCGAAAAAGTGACGCGAAATTGGACCTTCCAAATGGAAAATTTGAAAGGCAGCCGCGAACAACATTTACATGAAGTTGTCTTTAAATCGTAAATGGCAAAGGCCTATTTATCGATTGCAATAAAAATTTTGATTATTTGATGCAAATTTGAGTGTTTTATTCGATTTTTTTAAAAAATCACCCGTTATAATAACATTACCTACAATTTGACTACCGCCGCAATAAAACTCTTTACCTAAAACTGGAATAATGCTTGTTATTACCTTTGTTTTGAAGATGAACTCAAAGCAGTATGGTTTTCGCAACCATAAAAATGAACGTATGGGTGAGTTTGGAGTAACAACGATTCTTAGTTCTAACTCTAAGCGGGCAGGCAGTTTTCCTTGGAATTTTGAACAACACATTATTGTGTGTTTCCATCGATCTACTTAAATGGCCGCCCAGAACGTGTATCTGTAGCTGACGCTTGTAGCTGAGTCAAAAGTTAAAAACAAGACAAGCCGTAAGCGCTTACACAGTGTGAATCTATAGCTTGAAGTTGAATGAATGGCAACTTCATGCAAGATATGAATGTACCAGCTACAGATACGTATTCTGGGCGACCCTCTAAAGGTATTCATGCAACGTCGTAATTTTACTACGTGCGAAAAGTTGTAATTTTACGAAGATGCCTCATGAACGTCCCTAAAACTGTACCACTAAACAATGCGTTAACCAACTGATTTGAATCTCAATTTAGTAATTTTTTTATTGATAGAATTTTGTTCCTGTTGTTCTCTTTCCGTTCTACATAATTTTTTTCAGTTAAGCGAATACGTTTGATGTGTGAAAGTGACTGATTAAATGTCACTGGGAACAAAAATTAATCCACAAGTGTGTTTTCCATCTCTCCTCAGTAGGTATACCAATTTTAGCGAGCTGTAAAGCCATAATAATGTCAAAAATTGTCAACTGGCTAACATTTTAACGCAATTGACACACGGACAAAACCTTTGGATTTCCATTATTTCGGAATGTATTTTTAACATTTGAAACTTCACTAATGTAGGGTTTACTATTCTTTAAAACATAAATTTTAAACGTTCTCCACCCCCCTTTTTTTTAGTCACAACAACCTTCAATATTTGCACTGATTTGAATTTGCTGTGACATATTTTATAATTTTTCCAGTGATCCTGTTAAAATACCAAAACATAATTCAGGACTATAATTTACTCTCGGCGCTTAGTGTACATTGCACGTAATTCAGTATATCAGAACATACCGTCCACATCCCACATGTAAGAAAAAATTTTTTTTTTGACATTTGGTAGTACAAAAAAGCTGTCATCGAAAATAAACATTTTTTTTGTGTTAAACATTTGTAAAATTAAATTCTCTTTTGAGTGCCTGTTTGTACATAGATAGCACATATTTTGCACTTACCTCCTACACTTTTTTTCGGTTTTTTTTTCACGCAATCATGGAAGAAACCGAGTTAATTTTTAATTTCTTCTACATATTGCTTTGCTTTTGCATTGTCTACCCACCGGAAGAATTTATTTCACTTGGACTTACCATCGAGAATTGCTTTGCTAAACTTCTCGGCTCCAAGGACGTCGAGTTTGTTCGTTATCATCAGAAGCGGACATCATTAAATTTAGTCATACACAGTTGTTTGCCAGGTTTCTATTTTCTCATACATTATCTAAAATTTGCTGTTTTGAGCGATGAGGAAGACGATACCGTGCCTATTGATGCGCACTGGGCAATGAAGGCCATCACATGGAAGGTGGCACAGCGATTCAGTTTAATAGCAGTATTAATTGTTCCTGGAATGGTTGTTTATTGGGTGCAACATAATTGGGAGAAACATCCTATAAGTCGTGCTTTGGTCAAATTCTCAAACACACCAAATAGTCATGCAACAGTGGCCAGTGATATTAACGATGAATATAGGAGGTAAGTGGACATTCTAAAAAAGAAAAAATACATTTTAAGATTACTTCCTGATAGTTGGTGAGTGTAAGGCATCGACTTGTAATGATCTTTTATCAATCTCGCTTCCTAATAAATTGAAATCACTTAACTCTTATGTTGTCAGTAGATAGCAATCAGTTGAAAACATAAAACAGCTTAGGTACTGTAAGTCTCTGAAAAAGCGTGTTTAACTCATATTTAGGAAACATTTGGTTAGACAATTTCCAAATCTCAATTAAACCTAATTGAAGTTGTTAAGTAAATGGAGCTCTTGTTGACTGATGTTATCTCGTTGAAGTAACTAGATGCCGTGAATCTAGTTTCAAACCAAATAAAATCATTTTCAAGGTTTTTTTGCGATGTATCTGACCACTAGAAGGGGCTAACAAAGTGTTTTCATGAAACCTGTTTAATCATTTTTACAACTTGTCTTCTGAAAGGCAGTACCCGATTCTAATATAAAAAGTTAAAAAGTTAAGTAGGTAGTGCAAGTATTATTGAAACGTCCAAATCCAAATCCGCCAGTAGAGTAAAGATATAATAAAGTAGGAGAGTTATGAGTTTTGTCATGAGCCAAAGCTTGGTTTTATCAGAGAGCTTTCTAGTCATCTCGATCCTGTGGCCCATTTGGATGCTCTAGCAGTGTTCAAAGGCTTGGCGCCGGTGATCCCTAACAAGATACAGATTTTATAATCAAATTACAAACTGGATGCCGCCCAAACCGGCGCGTCATCCGCGGGACCAAATATGTATTGTCATTCTCTATTACAATCAAATTCGATCCTTCAGAACTGGAGCGTCCAAACTAATATAAGTGGTGTTCGTAGTCATTCTTGGTAGGCAATAGCGATTATGCAACACCTGATGGATATCAACTCCGACTGTCAACCTCACTTTGACCAAAGAAAGGATGTAAACCTCTGCGTAAATAATTGGCGGCAGCAGATTAGAGCGGGGCAGACGTGTCCTTGCCCAGCGTATGAATTTTCATGACCGATTCAACGATGCATTCTACAGTCCCTCTTAAGATAGACATAGGTCATCTGAGTCCCCTTGACCCCATAGACGGTGATTGATGACCCGAAAAGCCAGTGGCAGCCCTTAATACCGCAATGGGTACTAATGACGCCGTGTCCTTCAGATTGGACTAACCATATTATTACAAAGGAAATAAATGGCTACACTACTATGCCGTTCGTATATTGTTAGAACACTTAACAGAAAAGGTGAGCGCGAAGTACTAGCGAAAACCCTAAGCTTAAATAAGATTAATAGGATTGGCCGGGCAAAATAAGGATACAAAACTCTTATAGTGGACAGAAACAGCTACTATTCGGATGTGGACTTGTCATAAGTGTCAGACTAAGGCAAGAAGTCGTCAGACATAAGCAAACGCATTGTCACAATCCGCATCAAGGCTAAATTCTAAGTTCTTCGAGGAAGAAAAATATGATATTGCGAAGGACTCTACGAGCTTCTGGATAAAACTTTTATGCGACTTCCGAAGTACGATGATTAAATCGGGCTGGATTATTTTATCCCAGAGATTGGAAGAAAAGTTGTATTTTCGGAAAACACAGCCGACACGTCATCACGTCTGTCAAAGGAAAAACACACCGTTTCCTCGACTCGGTCAACGAACGGTCTATTAAATTTATCATTGATTGTTAAACCCATTTTTGCCGCGTACTTCTATATACTAGCCAACGTGGCTGCGACATAACGTTGAGTCCGAAAAATGATGTATTATCGTTGGAATATGTCAAAAGTTGCACCGATTTTTGAAAGTTTGTGCCTCTGGTTTTGCTCGCGTGTTTTGTACCATCCACTCAAGAATCAAACTAAAGAACTCACACGACAGTGCATCGTCTGCCTAAATCCTTTTTTGGTATAAAATATATCGTTGAGGTCGTTTCCGACCCTAGAGCAGCGAGAACTCTTCATTGTTACCACAACTAGACATGACTCTGTATAGCACCTCTGTTCGTTCATGCTTTCGTTTGCGTCTTTGAAATCAATGATAGGTAGTTGGTATCGATTTGGTCTTCTTAGGATTTTCCCAGGATCAGCGTGAAGATTTGATCAGTTGTGGAGTTTCCTGGCCTAAAAGTACACTGATAAGGTCCAATCAGATTGTTCTTAAACTTTTTGAGGCATTGACATATTTCGGCAGATAGGATCTTGTAGGCTATTTCAAATTTTGCTAATGAGTTGGTGGATGTTACTTTCTAAGTCATCTCCGCCGGCTTTATAAAACTCAGCCCTAAGACCGTAGATATTAGATAACCTCACTTCACTCAGGTCGGGTGGTTGGTAGTTTTTGCCAATATTGGATGGTGCGTTCTCTCTGACAGCGAAATGTTTTTCGTCATCGCCGTTTAATAGTCTACAAAAGTGGTTCTTCCATATCTTCAGCATCAACTGTGCGTGAACTACGATATTTCCTTGTTCATCTCGACAGGATTCTGTTCGAGTCATTTATCCTTGGCTCTGACGTTCCTGGAGTGGTACCTCTCGATATCGCTGATCTCGCGCTTTACTAACTCTTTTTTCTTCTTTCTGAAAAGCCGGTGTTCTTCCCTTTCCCTTCTCTGCCTATAGAGCTCAACGCCATCTCTCGTCTTCTCCTGCGTCTTAGCCTTTTAGGCCTCGTTCTGGGCTGCGAGTATCTGTTTATCATTAGTTATCAATCCTGGGGTTGCTTGCTGGTGGGCGCGAAGAACCTAGCACATCAGTTGCGGCTGTTCTAATGGCTTGTTGGCATCGTTGCCATTGTTCTTTGACATTCGTTGATGGTAGTAGAATGGTGTTAATCAAGAGGTTGAGAGATACGCGTTCCGCAAAGGCCTTGGCGGTCTCTTGCGATTGCAGTCTTTCGACATTTCATTTTTTCACAGTATTTCTGGCTTGTTGTGGCGTGGTGTATATCCGCATTATTACCTTGGCTGTAACAAGGTACGGTTCCGAGTCGATGTTAGCTCCTTGGAATGTTTGGGCTCCAAAATACTGGATGCGTGTCCCTTGTTTATCGCAATGTGATCAATCTGGTTGACCGTTCGTTGACCTGGAGACCGCCATGTTCCCTTGTGTATATCGAGATGAGGAAAGCGTTTGCTGCCTAAAGTGGCATTTCGTTCGCCAGCGAAGTCAATTAGGCTAAGTCCGTTACCATACATGTTGCCTTGTAGGGATTGCCTTCCCATAATACTGCCAAAGATATAAATTCATCCTACCTTCGTGTTAAAATCTCACACCACGATTTTAACATCGTACTCCGGTAGTCGTTCATAAGTTTTCTCAAGGAGTTCATTAAAGCCGTTTTTCGCGATCATCTTTCTCCTCCGTTGTGGCGTGATCGCATATAAGGCTTATGTGGGCAAATTTGGCTTGATGCGGATTTTTACAATGCGTTCGCTAAAGTCTTGGAAATAAAAGACTTCTTGCCTTAGTCCTGCACTTATAACGAATCCGAATAGTCGCTGTTTCTACTCTATATGGTGAGTCACGGTCTTTAGTAGATTTTTTCATCATCTTTTAGCCCGGTCCCGGCTTAGGGTCTCCGCTAGTTGTTAGCCTGTACCTCTATTGTTTAATGTTGTTACGTTACAGGGGCAGATACGAACGTCGTTGTAATTTGTTTGGTTATCATGGTCGTCAGCAATAAAATCAGTCCTTTCCAATACTCGCGGTTGCTTTGTAATATCATTTTTTATTCCATGGGTGGGTAGTTAACGCAAAGCACAACCCCCAAAAATGGAGGTCCGGGGATTGAGCCGTTGGCCTTTCGGCCAATCTCATCATTTCTATTCAAGGGGTCTGAATTACCCTTGAGATTCCTAAATGACCTGTTGTCAGAATATGTCGCAACAGCTCATCTAGAATGGGCTTAGTGGCGCGATGGTTAGAGCGATGAACTGCCGCGCAGAAGGTCTGGGTTCGATTCCCAACCTTAGCAACACCTAAATGATTTTTAACTGGCCCTTCTCTCGTGATGTCCTGCAAATTGTCAAGAGAAGCTTATCTTAAATTCAGAGTCGTCATAAACATTAGGTAACGCCATCGTGCTAAAAGTACACACACACATGACTGGTTGTGAGGTTGCCCAGGGTACTAACGAGCCTGTTGCGCCAAAAAATTGTATTTTAGCTCTTTTAGGTTATCCGCTTTGTCCTTCCTAACTGCGACTGTTGACGCAACCGTGGACTTCATCTTGCGTGTGAGTACACGCATTCCTGTCGCTCTCACCTGCAGCTACCAAGAATTTACACAGGGATAGTGCGGTGAAGGTACTAGAGCGGTCGTCACCTGCAGGCTGAAATTCGGGGCTTTGGTAGGCATCAGCAAGGTTTCATACAATCGCATTGCCTAGCAATCGTCCAGTTACTTATATGAAAAACGATGATCTCCACATTAAAATTCTTCAATTGTATCGGAACAGCCGTATATACAAATATCCACCATACTGATATTGCACAAATCGTTTAGTTAGCTGTAGAAGTAGTTGATCTCTCTGATTTGCTATAGTTCGGGATTCATGCAATAGATATCTCCCAATTTTTCTTTCTCATTGTCGTCCCTGTAGCATCTTCAGAAATCCTTGCAGGCGATACGAAGTCAATTAGCATGCTTGCCTTAGAGGCAATTAACGACCTAAATTTGTTGGTGTCCAGTGCTGGGCGGGATATATATCAGTAGTCGAGCTATGATCACCTGTGGTTCACTATAATATAACTTTGTTTCAACATTAATCCACAAAACATTTATTTTTTTTTAAAGGCAAGATGTGTTCAAGATGAAAATCAACTCAATCTCATCGGTCATTGCGACCGAAAACTGGATAATCAAGACCACTCCATACAATGTGTATTTTGCCCATCAGAGTGACACAACGCTCAGTGTTGACAAGGTAAGTCGGAAAACATTACCGTCTCAAAGCAATAACCGCTCATCGTAATTTCCCTTTCAGAGCGAAACCTACAACATTGCACAAGATACCTCAGATGCCTTGCAAATAATCAGCATCAACGTCCGGCCCGGTCGTGTTGGTGCCGAAGACTTTCAGATTCGCATTAATGCCCTTGAATTTCGCACCCTTGAAGATCGAATCAGTCGACCGATCATTATACCATCCAACATTCAATTCCATCGCAACATTATCGATCGCTTTATTGAGGTCTTCAAGAATCAAGTGTCATTAAACCCCGTCTATGTAGCCGATAGAGTGACCGATAAATGTTTCGCATGTATGATTGCCGAACCGAATATTAAAATTCACAAACAATGCCTGGATGAGACGTCCGATGGCCAGCAAATACCCGAACAAAATCGTTGCACCAATTGCTATTGTCGACCGATGTGGTGTGTCGATTGTCTGGCACGGTGGTTTGCTGCGCGTCAAAATGAATTCGATCGGGATGTATGGCTGGAAAAGAAGTGCACATGTCCCATGTGCAGAGCACCATTTTGCCTATTAGACGTTAGCTACATCGAAAGACGAAACACTTGATGTTTGCGGATTTAGATCATTCTCCGTATATTATAAATAAACATTTTATATTGAGTATGACTTATGTAAGAGTGTGATATTAAAACAAAACAAAAACAAAATACTAATAATAACGGTTACAAATAAAAACAATTTCTGATTTTGATTAAAGCCTCCCTCTCCACTGCTATATAAAGCCATACAATCACAATACGCTGTCCTTGACGTGTCGAAATACTGATAAAACCTAGTATTTCTGATATTTCTCTAATCTTTTGTGCATAAAGCACAAGTTTTGTGCTTTTTTTTTCTAAATGTGATATTATTAAGTGTTGAACGACACATGTATAGAAAAAATCTTATCACTTGTTTCTCTCTACCAATCTTGATGAGTTAAGTTCTTTGGATGGCTTTATGCCAAGTGGTCTTAATCCTAGAGTATACAAATATTAATAAAATACAAAAAGGAAGATCAATTTATGTGTTTTTTTAGGTTGGTAACGATGATCCAATTGTTACAGATTTGTTTCGTAGTATTTGTGATATTTTTGATCCCGTTCGCGAGTTCTGGTAAAACTAGATTGTTGTTGTTGCTGCTGGAATTGGTGCTGTTGTTGCTGGTGTACCACAGATTGGTGGCCTTGTTGGTTATGGTGGGTACTATTGTCCTTTGTGTTGGATTGACGGGTTATCTGAAACGAAATATCATATCGATTAAAGCATGATTAGATACTGAATGTCTGGAAGGTGGCTAGATACATAATTGGAAATGGTTCCCTAAATATTGCAACAATATGATTAAGAGGCTGAACTTTGGTAGAGTCAAGTATGCTGCCAGCACACTTAGACCATTTTTGGTCCATTGTGATACCACCTGAATCTTTTCGATTCGCCTAACTATCCGTGAGAAAACCATTCTGAGCTTTCAATGAAACGGAGGAGACTTTTCGCTGCCGTTTTTGTCAAATCGCTGATATTCTGAAAGTAGCTCCAAGATGGAGCTTAATTTCGTTTTATAGTGCCGGGCAGTGACAAAGGAGATGAAGTATTGTTTCTTCTTCATCCATGCAACTTCTACAGAAGTCATTTGAATGGAGGCTTATCCTTTCTGCGTGACTGTCTATTAAACAGTGTCCAGTGATGACACCTATAGTGGCGCTAATTTACGATCTATAGAGCGAAATCAGTCCCTTGGATCTTCTAAAATCCAGCTTTGGCCAAATTTGTTTGGTTCGTTCCAAGACTCCATCAAAGATTTTATTTGCTGTCAGCATGTTGCGCTAGTAAGCTTTTGTATGTAGCGATAGGAATACATAGTCCGACCGTGTTAGGTGCAACTGGTAATTTAGTCTCATGTCTGGCGAGCTTACAGTTCCCTGAATTCCACTATGCCCAGGCACCCAGGCACCCAGCATTAGTGAATGTCAAACCGCTTTGACATCTCTTACATAAGCGGCAATTTAGGGTTGTCTGGAATTTGTTGACACTGATTCCAGGCATTAGTTAGCCGCTTGGCTGTCTGAGAAAATGCTAATATCCTTGGCAGATTTTGCATTTTTTCATCCAGGATAAGGCTTCTTAGATCGCCATGAATTCCGCCTGGAACACACTGCAGTGATCAGTTAGATGGAAAGATAGACGAAGATTTAGCCTGTCGGAGTCACCATTACCCACTACGTCATTTGTTTTGGAGCAAAAAATAAAATACAAATTATTGGCGCAACAGGCTCTTTGCACGAGGGTGGGACCTCCTGTTTTATGCCGACTCCGAACGGCGAATTGATACTACCCGGATGAATTGTCAGATCATCACGAGAGGAGGGCCAGTGAAAAATCATTAAGGTGTTGCTACGGGTGGGAATCCAGATCTTTTGCACTGACCATCCCGCCACTGAGCCCGTCCGCTGTTTTGGAGCCATCGGTTTAAAAATGATGGAGCCATTTTGCACAGGTTCGTTACTCTCCCATGACGATCTGTTTGGGGACCTGGAAACTCTTATCAACATTTAACCTGGTAAGGGTGTAATAGGTGTTTTGAGGAATATTATATATTTTAATATTTGACCACTGTTGGGTGGATTAAAAGCTGAATAAGCTGCCATTCGCTTGCCGGAAATATCTAGGGGTAGTAGGTGAAAAAGAACGTCAAGCGCTGCTGAGGGTGTTGTACGAAGTACCTCAACATCGATGTAGAGATACACATTTCTTTGAAGCTTTGCTAGTTTGTTGCTGTTTATAGCTACTATCTCTTGTGCTGTCTAGCCATACCAATGCTCCATATAAAAGTACCGGTTTTATAACCGACACGCCAGTGGCTTTCTTGTAAGAATAAAGTGCGAATGTCGCTTTCTTTTCTCGCTCTTTCTGTTATGTTCATCCTTCAGTTAAGCTTCCTATCCAAAATAAGTCCCAGGTATTTAGCTTTATTTGAGAAGGCTAGTTCGAATCCGTTTAGTTAACAGGACCTTTTGGGGTCTGCACAAACTTTCCCATTTGGAAAGTTTGTGCAGTACGCTTTGAAGAAGTTCCTTGAGTATATTCAGAAGCTTCCCTGATACTGCGTCAGCAACGTCATCCGCGTATGCATTAAAGTGGCATTCCTATGCTTCAGTATGAGTAAAAGATCGTTTACCACTAAGTTCCAAATAAGAGGGGACAGAACCTTGCGGGGCCCCTCTACTAACATGTCTTCTGATCGAAACACCATCCAATTTTGTGTTGATAATCCGGCTGTTTAATAGCAAATTAGTCAATAATCCAAGTGATTGATCGACTTTCAGATCTGTTAGCACCTTAATGATCGTATACTACTTGTAGCACAACGACTTTTCGATACGCACTAATGTGTATAAAGAGATGTTTCTACACGTTTGCCCTTGCAGTCCGCATGTTGGGATGCAGATAGCTGATTTATATCAATGCTACTGCGGAGATGAAAAACAATCTTTCCAGGGTTTTCAAAAAGGAATGACGACAAGGCGATCGGTCTCAGGTCTTTCGGATTGACTTGAAAACTTTTATCAGATTTGAGTATGAACACTACTTTAACTTCCGTCCAAACCTTGGGAATGAAATCAGCTCGATACAGCCCTTAAGGATAGCTTTCATCTATGGTAGGATGAGATCCAAGGAGTGCTGTAGCTCGGGTGGAAGAAAGCCATCAGGTCGGCGGAATTAAACGGTTTGAAGCTGCGTACTCCCTAAAGTATTTTATGTTTTGTGATAAGATCTTAGAAGTTACTGGTCAATAGATTGATTCCATTGATGTCGTCTTGGAAAGCTTTCCTGTGAACTGCCTGGGAAACGGGTGTTTATTAGTACTTGAAGTCGTCCAAGTGCCATCTGTTCTTTTTTTTTAGATAGCTTGGAATTGTTGGACTATTGGATAGGATTTTGCTGAGTCTATACTCCACGGAAGTCTCTTCCATATTACCACAGAATAGTCTTCAGGGTTTGCGTTTGGACTTCCTTAGTTCCTTTTTGTATACTTTTCAAGTTTTTAGCTTGTCAAGTAAGGAATTGAAATATTAAAAGATTAGCATTGCCCAGTTTTTGTAACGTTGAATACACATCAATGGGCTAATTTTACCGTATTATTCCAACCTTATTTGACTTTCTACACATCTAAGAGGGAGCTTTGAACAGTGAAAGAAAGAACACTAAATACAGTCTTGTCAGATCGACGATCGCAGAATATCCGTCTGCTTTCGTTAGATCAGTCTATGGGTATTGCTCTTGCATTCCCGATTTGAGGGTTGTGATTTAGATTAACCACTCAATCACGTAGAAAAAGGTTTGTTGCGGAGCAACGAAGAGCCTCGAAAACTGATTTTATTGTTGACTACAATCTATATATACATTTATAAAAAACTGTTGATATTTTGTGCGTTTAGCTGTACCCAATGATTATAAAGCCATACAGATGACGCACTGCAGAAGAAGAAAAATTGTTCTAAATCGGGTCGTGCTGGCACAGCCCATTGTTGGACTATTGGATAGGATTTTGCTGAGTCTATACTCCACGGAAGTCTCTTCCATATTACCACAGAATAGTCTTCAGGGTTTGCGTTTGGACTTCCTTAGTTCCTTTTTGTATACTTTTCAAGTTTTTAGCTTGTCAAGTAAGGAATTGAAATATTAAAAGATTAGCATTGCCCAGTTTTTGTAACGTTGAATACACATCAATGGGCTAATTTTACCGTATTATTCCAACCTTATTTGACTTTCTACACATCTAAGAGGGAGCTTTGAACAGTGAAAGAAAGAACACTAAATACAGTCTTGTCAGATCGACGATCGCAGAATATCCGTCTGCTTTCGTTAGATCAGTCTATGGGTATTGCTCTTGCATTCCCGATTTGAGGGTTGTGATTTAGATTAACCACTCAATCACGTAGAAAAAGGTTTGTTGCGGAGCAACGAAGAGCCTCGAAAACTGATTTTATTGTTGACTACAATCTATATATACATTTATAAAAAACTGTTGATATTTTGTGCGTTTAGCTGTACCCAATGATTATAAAGCCATACAGATGACGTCGTGCTGGCACAGCCCACTTTTCTGAAATATTTGATTTAAGGATTGAACGGAATAATGTATTAAACAGTTTGCACGGCGGATCGTAGCCTTCTCAAATATTTTTTAATTTTTTTTCCATTTTCTATTTTAAGTTATATTTTCCTTAAATTGACCTTACCTACCACGTAAGCTGGGCGTATTAAGCCATTAAATACTGGCAAAACAACTGAAAAAGATCGTTCCTTTATTCCTTAAATAGATTTGATAGGATTTTATTAGAAAAAAACTTTTAATTTAGTGCGATTAAAATGTGTACGCAGTTCAAGAAACTGATAAAATTTTCTCATAATACAAAAACCTCACCATTAATCAGGTAGAAAAATTAAGGCATTCAATGAAATATGAAAAAGAACGCTTTTAACGTTATTTTTGCGTGTCCATGCTCCGACAGAACATGTACTTAAATGTCTTAAATTGTAAAGAAAGAAAGAAAGAAAGATTAGCATGGCGATTGTGCAAGGATGACATGCGAAGTCTTAAAGCTTTTGACTTATATTTACTACTGTTAAAAACTTCAAAACTTGTTGAATCCATTTGAGACTTAAACTTCTTTGGATCACAGGTCCAGCGACAACAAAGGCATTGCTTGAAAATCTGTTGTTAAGGAGCCGTTAAAAATATTCTACACCTTCAATGTAAGGTCCTAAAAAATTGCCTACTCAACACTTATATAAAAAAACACATTGGCACAACCATCGCAATATTTACGACAAAATGTTAAAACAATAATTTTTATGTTAGTGTTCTTTAATTTCAATTTGTAAACATTTTTCTGATAGTATTTTTTTTTTTAAATAATTTGTAATCAAAGAAAATATCGCAAATATCCGCTAAAATTTGAGACACCGCAACATCAAATTTTACACCGCATAATAATAAAAAAAAACATATGAGAAGGCTACAATCCCTTGTGAGGATCGTTTAATATCCTATCCCATCCCATTCTTTAAATGAATCCCCAAGATGTGGGCTTTATGGCGATAAAATATAGAAAAATTTATTTTGTTGCAACATATTGTTCAGACAGTTTATACAAATTTTATATAGTTCGACAATAAACCACGTATCGTATGTATACAAATGGTTTTTGTAGAAAAACGCAACCAAAAAGTAGGCGTGAGTTAAAATGATATATAGGCGAAATGTTGATATTAACATAAGCAATGATTTTGCATCAAAAGTCTTTTCTTAGGCGTGGCAAAAAGAACTGTGTACAGACGAAATACAGATATTAGGGTTGTCTAAATATTTTGTGTACAAACTTTTTCAAAATTCCTTACCAGTTTTGCAAAAAGAACGTTTTTTTTTATAAAAGTGGGCGTGGCATTTCCAAAAAATTACACTTCTTCTGCTTCGTCAGATAGAGAGTCTATATACCAAATTTCAAAACTCTAGCTCAAAATTTTAGGCCCAAAAATCGGTGACACACAGACGGACGGACAAACAGACAGATATGGCTAGATCGACTCAGCTAGCGATTCTGAGTCGGTCCATATACTTTGAGGTATATCCAACGAAATTATTTCTCAATGTTACAAACTTAATATCAAAACTAATATAGGGTATAATAAATCGCACGTTTGGCGATTAATATCGTAATCTGGCAAGCCTTGTTGTCCATAATTCGCTATGGGAAAAAAGATTAAGCTTTAAAAAAAACCCCCGGCATTCTGAGCTACTTAAGGCCGGGCGCCGTTGAGAGAACGACGAGCATTTAACTTAGAGAATTTTGATTATTTGAGTACCTATATTAAGGCGTCATTATAGATTGTGTTCTGAGAAGCTGTGAAAAACCCCCACTCATCCTACGGTCAATTTTAATCAATAACTCAAAAAAATAATCTTCCGAAGTGTGTACATTATATTCAGAAAAAAAAATATATATATATATATATATATTGACACTGTATTATCACTTGAAATGAATATAAATCTCTTTTACTAAGACGAACAGTATCAGAACTCATCTGTTAAGTGACTTGACCAAATTATATTTTTAGCTCCGTTAAAATGAACGCAAAGATTTTCCTGGTATTTTTCTTGGCTCTTGTTGCCGTATTTACAACATCTGTCCAAGCTTGGCGGGATAGAAGACGAGAGAGTGGATTTGGTTCAGCCGGAATACCCAGGCCCGACTCAGGACCATTTAATCCTTCCAGTACAGGACCGTACAATCCTGTGCCCCCACCTACACTTTTTTAATTTGAACCATACCAATGTTAATAAATTATTTATTTTTCATTTTAAATTATGTTGTTTTTTTTAAAGGAAATAGAAAAAAATAATATAAACATGGCTGATTTGTCAGATTTGCTTAAAATTCATTAATACTCAAAATTTGTGGTAACAGGGGTGTGCTTCATTTCAAGCAGTGTGCTGAACGCAATTGATTTTTATTTTCCTTGATTTTGAAAACCTGTATATATAAAAACAACATATCGTGTTCGAACTATTATTGTTTTATCTTTCTGCCCATCTACGTCGTCATTGCCGCTCACGATACAACTTAATTTTTATCATTTATTTTCGTCTCGTTCAGCGCATTTTACGTCATCGATGCTCATGGCAAAAAACAAACATGCCCAAAACATGATACAGCTGAAGTATTTGTATCATGAATTATGTTCACAAACGTAAAAAAAATCTGTAGAGTCCAATTGATGTTCTTATCCGTGTTTGAACTCTTTAATTACGCAGAATTTTCAAGCTATCCCCAAAAATGTGCAATGACGGCGAAATTATCACCTCGCAATTTGTCGCTAATCAAATATACACGACGGGTAATAAGAGTCTGTCTACAATGATTTTTGTTGCTGTCGCGAGATTTATGTGTGTAATTTGTCCCGCTTTCTAAAGGGTGTTTTTTAGAGCTTTAAATTGGCAACACTTTTTTAAATGGAGGACATTTTGTCAGCTATCAAGTGATTTATTATAGTTTTGATACATTGTTTGTAACATAGTGAAATAATTTCGCTAGATATGTATATGGGTCGACTCAGAATAGCTAGCTGAGTCGATAAAGCCATGTCTGTATGTCCGTCCGCCCGTCCGTCCGTCTGTGTGTAACCGATTTTTGGGCCTTACATTTTGAGCTAGAGTTTTGAAATTTGGATAGAGAGTCTATCCGACGAAGCGGAACAAGTGTAAACATTTTTGAAATCCGGCACTGCCAATGTAGTTTTAGGCCAAACCATTAGAAGTTTTGAAAAAGTGTCTTAACAAGATATATTGGCAATCATAATGTCTATATTTTGTTCGTACAAAGTTGTTTGCCACGCCCACTTTTGTAAAATTTTAAAAATTTCGAAAAAAAACGTTGATGCAAAATCATTGGTTCTGTTAACATAAACATTTCTTCCATATATCGTACAAAAACCATTTCTATACACTACCTCATAGCATAACCAGGCGAAAAACTATGTTTTTTTGGGGAACCATAAATCATTTTGATAAACTGTCAGAACAATAAGTTCTGACAATGACATTTTCTATATTTCGTCGCCAAAAAGCCGACATTTTGAGGATATTTGTTTTTAGGATGGGATGGGATAGGGTATAAAACGATCCACACAGTTAATTGCAGCCTTCTTTTTTAGTTTGGTTTGACATTTCAACATGAATAGACTCACGTCTGAACAATGCTTCCAAATTCTGCAAATTTTTTTGAAAATCATTGTTATGTTTGAAGAACGTATCGAGCACTACGTCCATCTTAAATGGAGTACAGACGAAGTCATTTCTGCTGAAGGGCGTAGCGTAGAGGAAGACCAGAATCAGTATATCCAGAACATTATAGTCAATGGTAACCGCTATAGAGCCTTGATTACTGACTTTTTCGTTCATGTATTGAACAACCATGATGTGCAGGAGCTGTGGTTTCAACAAGACGGGGCAACGTGTATCACAGCTCGTGCCACATTTGATTTGTTAAAGAAAACGTTCGGTGAGCGCATAATATCGCGTTTTGGTCCTAAGAATTGGACTCCAATATAGTGCGATTTAACGCCGCTTGACTATTTTCTGTGGGGACAAGTGAAGTCGGTAGTCTACGCCAACGATTGACCACTTGGAGGACAACATTTGCCGCGTTATTACCGATATATGGCCACACACCATGGAAAAATTCATCGAAAATTAGACTTACATGGATAGTTGCACTATAAAAAAAAAACATCTTAACACACTATACTATAATGTATGCAACAAAATACCGTCACAACTATCGCTATCGCATTGGTGTGTTTATAAATTTAGAAGTAAAAGAAGATTATTAAATTTAGTTGATAAAAGCAATGTTGCCTTTACGTCAATACTAATTTATTTATTGATAACAAAGCACTATCTACAAAAATCGAAGACATTCGTTTGGAGATCGGTTATAATATTGCATAAAACATTTAGGTTCTATTCCCTTTCCTATAGGTGTTTATATGTTTTGATAAACAGTTTTAAACATAGAGAATAATTTAGCTAGATATACCTTAATGTATATGGATCGACTCAGGATCGCTTGCTGAGTTGCATTAGCTATATAATAATTTGGTACACGTATGTACAGGGTGTCCGCCGGGAAGGTATACTACTTTGTTTGTTTATAATTTTTGATTAAATGAAAGAGAATGGATCTTATATTGATAAATGTTTTATTTAATGTCGGCAATTATGTATGGAATGCAATATCAGGTATTGTTAGTCTCACAAATGCGAGCCCTTTTGAGCACATTTTTCATTACATTCTCACACATTTCACGCGGTATTTCATTAATTTCACCACGAATATTTTGTTTGAGTTGCTCAAGCGTTTCTGGTTTGTTTGCATAAACCTTGCTTTTCAGATATCCCCACAAAAAGATGTCCGGAGCAGTCAAATCAGGCGACCGTGGAGGCCAATCAACATCGCCATTTCTTAAAATAACTTGTTGTGAAAAGAGGTCTCGCAGTAATTCCATTGTAATCATGGCTGTATGCGATGTGGCACCGTCTTGTTGATATCACATGTTTATCAAGCCCAAAGCATAAAGTTGTGGCCTTAAAAAGCTTTCAACCATATCATGACATCGCTCACCATTCACAGTTACCGTTACGCCATTTTCAAAGAAGTATGGTCTACTTCTCCTGACCAAATTGCACACCAGGCAGTAACTTTTAATCGATGCAAAGGTGACTGATGAATAATTTGAGGGTCTTACATTGCCCAGAACCGAATATTCTGTTTATTCACATATCCATTCAAACGAAAATGTGCCTCGTCACTCATTATGATTTTTTCATGAAAATCGGGGTTGTCATGGCCTAGCTGTAAGATCCTATTGGCATATGCACGGCGGCGTAATTGGTCTTGTGGAACAAGCTCTTGTGGAACAAGCTCTTGTATCAACTGAATCTTAAAAGGAAACAAATACAAATTCTTTTGCAAAATTGCGGTAAAAGTTGTTCTTTGAAGACCAAGCTCCTGAGGTCGGTGTCGAACTGAGATTGGATTGTTTTGAACACTTCCTTGAGCAGCAGACCATCATTCTTCGAAATCATGCACTACACGATAAATAGTGCGTTTTGTTGGAACGCTGTTCCTCCCAAAAATTATGACTGATTTTGATAAACTGTTTAAACGATTAAAATACGTTAGTTTATCGAATATTTTTCCATAATAAATTTGCCACGTGTCTACTTCACGACTGGCAAATATGAACTGTCGAGAATTATGTTTACCAAAATGGCAGCAAAACAAAGTAGTATACCTTCCCGGCGGACACCCTGTATATGTTGCTACCAGTAAAACAAGTGTGGATTCCGCCAACTGCCATGCCTCTTCTTCAGAAAAAACGTTGTTGGGCAAACGGCATGATATATACACCACGCCTCCTTTTTGTGAGCGTTTACTTATAGAAAGATGTCGAATATGTTGGATATATTAGCTCTTTGTTAATGGATTCATCCCACTTTTAGATAAAAACCTCGATTTTCGTCAAACGAATTTTTTTTTTATTTATAATGTGATCAAGATATTCAGACAATCGGATTTATTAAATATATATCACCAGTAAAAATGAATTAGCCCCACCCGTTTTAAGAGATGTTTAATTTAATAATGGGACTTGATAGGGTATTCAACGATTCGCACAGCGGATTGTAGCTTTCTCATTTTGTTTTTATACCAAAACGTTTTTTTTTAAACTAGCGTTTTGCAAAATGCTCTTTAAAAATTATTCAATGCGCCATTAACGCGAAGAAGTAACATCTCCAAACGCCATACCGTGTGTTACGAGTTTAATGAGATTTGACTCTTAAAAGATTGTTGGTGTATTATTGAAGACTATATGTACCGATTGTTATGTATCATAATTTAGAACATAGGCATCAACTTTGACGTAACCCCAATTCGGAAAATCAATGTTTCGACACTTAAGTTGTTCTGATAACTAAGAAAACATTTAAGTTAGTCGATTTATTAGATTCATTCATTTTAGCTTAGTTATGAAATTTAATAAAAATCTTTTAAGGCGTTTTCGAGAAAATACAAATCATTAAAAAATGTTTTAGTGTTATTTTTTGTGACAATGTAAACAAGTATTCATAACAAACACATAAGTTTGATTTCTATAAGATCAAAATACTTTTGAGAAAAGGACATTTTTTTGAAGTCGCGATATTAGAACTCTCGATGAATAACTTGATATTCAATTATGTTTGCATGGAAAATCCACAAAATTTGGTTAGCATAGGATCTTAACCAAATTTTTATAATTTTGAAAAATAAATAAATTTATGAACTACTGTTATAATTACTTTTACGAAAAAACTCAGTATGCAGCACTCATGCCTACATGTCTACATCATCAAATTTTCAGAATAGAACCAACAAATATTCATATATATTCGACAGTCAAATCACCCGAAAAGTTTGGGCTCCATTATCAATAACAGATTCCAAACTGCAGGCGGCAAACATGCATCTTTTGTAAAATTATTTTTTTTGGGCTCAGGTAATTGAAAAAATCTCAACTAACTACCACGATACTTTCGTATAAAAGATGTCCCATAACTTACGCTCCATTTAATATTAATAATAATAAAATAAGTAAATAAATACATGAGAAGGCTACAATCCATTGTGTGGATCGTTTTGTGCCCTATCCCATCCCATCCTTAAGACAAATGTCCCCAAAATGAAGGATTTATGGCGATAAAATATAGCGAATGTCATCGTCATAAAATATTGTCCAGACTGTTTATCGAAATCATTTATGGTTCGACAAAAAACACCGTTTTCGCCTGGTTATGCTATGAGGTAGTGTATAGTAATGGTTTTTGTATGAAAGTGCCTCCAAAAAGTGGGCGTGGCTTTAAATGATATATGGAAGAAATGTTTATATTAACAGAACCAAGGATTTTGCATCACCGTTTTTTTCGAAATGTTTAAAAATTTTTCGAAAAACGTTTTTTACTAAAAACGTCCTCAAAAAGTGGGAATAGCAAAAAACTTTGTATACACAAAGTATAGACATTATGAGTGTCTAGATAGATGTTGTTCAGACACTTTTTCAGTATCTCTAACGGTTTCGCCTAAAACTATGTTTTTCTGAAAATGGGGCGTGGTAGTGGGCGGATTTCAAAAATGTTTACACTTGTTCTGCTGGGAGCAACAACAAGCACGTGTACTAAATTTCATCATTCTAGCTTAAAATTTAAGGGCCACAAACTGGTGACGTACGGACGGACAGACGGACGGACAGACATGGCTAAATCGACTCAGCTATCGATTCTGAGGCGATCCATATACTTTGAGGTATACCTAGCTCAATTATTTCTCTATGTTACAAACCATGTATCAAAACTAATATACCCCTATGGGATTGAGTATAAAAAATGGACAGCTATATGCAAAAACAAAACATTTTAATTTCTGAGGATTATTTTATTTAAATAATGAAGGTTTGCAAGCTATAGTCCGCTATTTTCAAAATATTAACGTCATAGTGATTTGAAGAGAATAATTGAAAAATTCAGAGAGACTGGATCAATAGACTTGATCATTAAACTATCTCCCTCACAAGTGTGTTTTCTCATTTTGGAGGAAATCAATGAGAAATTTTATATGGTTCATGAGACTTCTCCCTCACACATGCGTTGTCTCTTTCATTTAAACGTCAAAATCACTTGGAGGAAAACGTGATATTTTATATAGCGGGAGTGTTGTTTTATGGGGTTTTTTCAAAAACAAAAATAAAAATTTGAATTGTTAAATCATAAAATTCATATAAAAACATATGAGAAGAAGAAGTGGGCAGATTTAAAAAAAATGTACACTTGTTCTGCTGGAAGCAACAACGAACACGTGTACTAAATTTCATCATTCTAGATCAAATTTTAAGCCCAAAAACTGGTGCCGTTCGGATGGACTGACAGATACGACTAAATCGACTCAGCTATCGATTCTGAGTCGATCCATATACTTCAAGCTATATCTAGCTAAATTATTTGTCTGTTTTACAAGTTATGTATCAAAATTAATATACCCCTACGTGATAGGGTATAATGAGTGGAATCATGGCAAAGTGTGAATATAACTGCAATTTCAATGAGAAAAAAAGTATTCTGTGTCAAAGTTGGTTTTCAAAAAATGATGTCAGTTTGTCAATTGACAGTTTGACACTGACGTTGTCTTGAACAACTCTATTGGTGATCTTAGACACTCTGTCAGTCGACCATTTTCTTTTGTAGCTAGGAGTAGCCACCAAAATGATGAGTACCTGCCAAATGTTTCATAGTTACGCTTTCGTTGTAACTATTCATTGTTGCATCTAATGCTTGGTTGGCTATGTTACGCAGGTTTATGAAATGCTCCATCTCATTTCTAACTGGCTTTCTGCTTCTGGGTTGGGTACGCTTATATCACGAAGGATGATAAGTAAACCTTTTAGGGTAAATCTTGAAATAGTGTTGTTGGTTGCAGCATATGCATTTAAAATTCCTAGGAAGACATACCAGGCTCCATGGATTACTTCCTCTGGCATGCTAAATCGATCTTGAACCACTCTTAAAACTGAGACCTGCAGGCAGTGCTTAGTCGAGGCAGCTAAGATATGTTTGATAAGTTATCTTGTCGAGTCGACTTTACTTGTGTATCTGTAAGGACCCGAATGTGTGATTTTTCTCTTTGCAGATGCTGCTGTGTGCAGTTGTCATATTGAAGTTGGTATATCCCAGATCTCGAGTATTGCAGAATTCAGTCAGAAGCTTAGGTGCAATATTGGTGGTAGTTTTTCTTGGATTAGTTCACCCTGGAATAGTTCTTCTGAAAGTTTGATTGGAGAACTCCCTGCAAATCGTTGTTCAAGGATGTGTAATTATGACTTTTGGATACCACCCTTGCAGCAGGCGTTATCAGCCAAACTCCGAACGTAGTAATAACTATTTCACGGAGACTATAGCAATATGTGCTGGTATCTCACCGGGCATAGACGGTTTTAAAGGCCGTAGAAGAAATTGTTCGGAATTAACGTATTGCGTTAATGGGCTATGGGGATTAAGATTCAACCAAGAACCTTAAGAGCTGAAGAGTAACACAGACCTGTTAAAATTAATACCGCATCGAACGTTTAAGATGACTATGAATATCGAATGGACACCAATTTTCCCGCTCAGCTAGAAGTCGTAAGTAGAAACCGATCATAAACAGCTTTATGTGCGCAATCGGAGACAGTTATCTAATAACGGGCTATAAGGAGAGGTATGTTTGTTCACAGCGGGCTATAGCGCCTCTTAAGTAAGACAGTTGGAAACTGATTACATGGACACCACACCACTTATAGGGTATGCAAACTTGTTGAATAATATTAAGTAAATGGTTATGAATATCTTTAAAGTGTTTTATACCTTTGTAGCGGCTTACAGCATTTTTGCATTTGAAAAATTAAACAAAGAAAGAGAGAAAAGGGAAAGACGTACAATATATTGAGCCTTACTCCACTTATAAAAAGTATGAAACAAACGTTCACCTAAATGACAACTGTTTAACTAATTAATTAATGGATTCTATAACAAATGTGGGCAGTGGCGTAATATTGATCAAATAAACCAAAACAATCACTGATTGCTTAAAATACTCAACGGGGCAGATGACGACTAGAAAACCACCTGTTTTTAATATCAAACGTTTTTTTTTCCCATACATGCACAGGTGGCAGATACTCAATATTTTGCCGAAATAATCGGTTGTTTTACCCTTTCTAGTAAAATCTTATCAAACCCCTTGACTCTGAGTACACGTTGGAGTGCAACTTTTTCCAATTTTGTTTTTATTGTTTCTTCCGTTCGTCTCTGTTATCAGAACCAAAAAATAGGCACCCATTATCGCAGAGAAGATAACAAATTTTATAAAATTATTATTCCGTGCAAAATTGCAAAAAAAACAAAAAAAAAACACAAAACTTAGTCGCAGACACTTGAGAGGACAGAGTGCACTTGTCACAAAGTTAATAAAAAAAACTCTAACTAATACAACAATAATTATTTTTGTGATGATGAAGGTTTCATTGGAGTAATGAAATAAGATTTAGTAGGTAATAGAAGTCATGTGACACGAGAAGATATACTTTACGAGATAATGATTTAATCGTAAAAAATGAAACAATAAACTGTCATTTGATTTATCAGATTAATAGACAACGGTCCTAAGTATGTTAATCATTGCAGATACAATCATGGCTTTCGAAACGCCATTTATTAGTCGATACAGATATAACATAACAAGATCAATCAAATACAAAATACGCCGATCGTGTAGGTCTTAATCTTTTAACTAACTTAGAACATAATGCAGAGTACTAATGGCAACATTTCCATCCAGTCACAAGAATGGACGCATCTATTTTGTTAGGTTTCTCCGCTTTGTTTGACGATACATTGCGATGGACGTTCTAACCAAGACTAATGTCTGCAAAGCAAGGCCGTTGTCGAAGGCGAATGCTACTGAAATTATGAAATTATGTTGAGCTTTGTCAAAGGATAAGGGAAGAACACCGGCCTTACAGAATGAAGAAAAATAAAGTTTGTCATGGAATATAAACAAATGTGCCACTCCAGACACGATGTTCGAAAATGTTACCAAAGTGTAAAATGTCCAAGCAAGTTGTGGAAGACTCGAAATTAGTTCTGTCGAGCTGAATAATAAGCATATAAAAGACCTACTACGTGAGACTGTTAAACGGCCATTGATAGTCAGAATACATAACAAAAATGATTATAATCCACCTGACCTAAGTGAAGTGAGGATAGTACTATCTAAATCTGACCATAACAAGGCTAATGAAGTCCTCGATTAGGATAGGTAAGAGTGCAGCACACTTAGAGCAACAGAAGGCCAGCATACTTCGACCAGTTTTCTGTCCATGGTGAGTCCACATGAATTTCGTCCATTCTCCTCGTTACCTGTGAGAAAACCAATCAGAGCTCTTAATGAAACTGAGGAGACTTCTCACTATCATTTTTGTCAAATCGCTGAGATTTTGAAACAAATAAGCTCCGAGGTGAAGCTTCAATATAGGTCTGGCAGTTACAAAGATGAAATGTTTCTGTTTCTTCTTCCTCTTCGTCCACACAGCTCCTGCAAAAGTCGTTTGAATAAAATCATAGCATTTCTGAGTGCCTACCTATTAGACAGTGTCCACACCAGTGATGGCACCTATGATGGCGCTAATTTGCGGTCTAGTTAGCGAAATCAGTCCCTTGGATTTTCTTAGATTTAGCTTGGGCCAAATTTTTTGGTTATTTAACATGTCGTGCCAAGACTTCATCTGATATTTGATTTGCTGTTGGCATGTTGGCGGCAGTAAGCTTTCTTATGTAGCGATATGAATATGTACCTATTGCACACGTGTCGAGTGTGTACGACTGTTAATTAAGTCTCATGTCTGGCGAGTTCACAGTCTTACAGTTCCTTGTAATGTCACTAACCTCTTTTGCAAGAATGAGGAGCAATCTAGGGTTGTCTTTGAGTTTGTTGGGTGAGAAGATTATAATATTCTTCGCAGTTATTACATTTTCTCTCAGCCAAGAGAAGGCTTCTTTGATCGCAATGTGGTCCGCCTGTAACACGCAGCAGTAATCATCTAGCCTGTCGAAGAAAACACCAACACTCACTTTGTCATTTGTTTTGGAGACATCGGTTTACAAAAGTATCGAGTCATTTTGCATAGGTTCGTTACTTTCTCATGACGATCTGTCTGTGATTGTGACCTAGAAACTCTTGTCAAAGTCTTACCTGGTAAGGGTATAATCGGTGTTTTCAGGAATATTAGTACGTTCGCTTAGAATTTTTGAGTGGCCAGTTTTTCTATTTGACCGCTGTTGGATGCCTTTATGATGTATGGCTTAGTTTGCTGCCATTTGTTTGTAACAAATTTCAAGGGGTAGAAGGTCAAAGAGAGAGAGAGAGAGTCCTCCATTACGAACCATATAAATCCACTGGATATAAATTCGTTAAATGGAGGTACGCACAACGAACGAAACCTCAGCATTCAATAGAAACCAGACTCTCTGAGTCACACCAGTCTCATCGAAATACGAGCATCTGAAACCGTTCCACAAGCTGACAAAATATTTCAGAAAAACAAGATGTCCAAGTTGATACTTATCACCTATTTATCGAGAAGAGCCAAACAAAGACTCGTCAACTTTTGGTATATGTACAGCGCGAACACAGCCGACATCGAAGCACGAGAAGATTCAACCTGCAATACGAATTGTTCAGTAAACAACCGGTTCCGTAAGCAATCAGCCAGTACTTGTATATTAAAAAAAACATCAGATCGATCGAACGCGAGGCAGTCAGATTCGGCCATTTGCAGATTTTAACTTGGCTAAGTTTGCTTCAGGATTTTGGCAGTAAGACCATCCTTTACTTTCACTGCCACCTCTGTAGATTCCTCGCAAAAGAAATCCGAAATTTGCAAGCAAAAACTTAACGAATTTCGCTTTGGGATTTAGACGTCGAGTCCACCTTCTATTTCACTGCTCCTTTTGCGTAAGTAAGTTTGTGTGTATAAAACTGTCATGAGTAGCTTCTCAAATTTTTATTTCTGAGACGGCGTTAAACTATTTTTAAACTTCGCACACACTCAGAATTAAGCTATTTAACCCTAGACAACACTGTTTGTCCTCTGACTGGGCTTCGGAGCGTTTGGAGGAGGACCCAATTTCGAGCAAAAAATCTTCAGTGACAACTCGCATTTTTGGATAAATCGATAACATATCCATAACAAGCTAATTTGCGTGCGGGACTAAGACCAACAAGGTTCACAGGCGGCAATGCATACACAAAAAGCAAACAAAAAATTGTTTAGTGGGCCGGCGCCGTCATTGTTCCGTATTTCTTCGAAAACTAAGTTCGTGAGGCTATCACTTCCAAAATTGGCATTTTTTCTTGCGAGGTCCATTCCAATAAGCCACAATCGACTAAATTCAGCCGTATTGATTGATTAAAATCAGCTGTATTTGGTAGCACAAAACGAATTTTGTAGTACACAAGGTCTAGTTAATGCTGTAAAGAAGAAGGAACATACAAGACTCTGTCTACCTTGCGTTAACGCAATGAAACCGAGAGGCGCGGTGTTTGTGTCAATCAGTCCTCTCCAGGAAATTCAGTAACTATGGAGCATCTTCGGAAACAGACAGTGAGTTGTGCCTGTGAGAGGTTTTTCAAAAATGGTGATTCGGCGATTGTAGTGCGAAAAAGATTCTGAAATATTCATAATGATGCACTAAGTATATCTGTTATTCGAGAATAGGTCATCAAGTTTGAAGAGATCGGTATAAAACTGGTAGAAAACGTGGAGGTTGTTAATCCGTCTGTTTGTCACGGTCCAAACCTTTTAATGCATAAGTGCCCAAGTGCTTTAGACGTGCAACGAACATCATTATCCTGTATTTTGCGCTAACACCTAAATCTACGCTCCTATAATAGTCAATTGGTGTAAGAATTAAACCTCTAGAATATCAGTCAGAAGCTTGATCTCGTAAGCCAGCAAATGATGGGCTTTTCAACGTTTACCAGTGTCATAAGTGACAACTAAATTGTTATAAGTGACAACTGCCAATCCAGTACTTAGCTTAAAGTCAACTTCTACTTATATTTACCAGCTAGTTATGGGCTTTATAATGAATTTCACACAAAGTTCTACTGCTGCACCCCTATTGTATACAATTGGTGCAAGAATTGAACCTCCAAAATGCCAGTCAAAGGCTATCATATTCAATTGGTGCAAGAGTTGAACCTCCAAAATGCCAGTCAGAGGCTTGACTTCGTAAACCAGCTAACTATGGGCGTTTTTTTTTTAAAGTTTACCAGCTAATTATGGGATTTGCCCTGCATTTTGCACAAAGACCAAAAGCTACACCCCATAATATTCAATTAATGCAAGAATTAAACCTCCAGAATGCCAGTCAGAGGCTTAATTTAGTAAACCAGCTAATTTTGAGATTTTTAACGTTAAACAATTTTATCTTATTTTCGGAAGAAGCTCAATTTCATCTTAATGGACTTCAATAAGCAGAACTGCCGCAACTGTATTGCAATAAATACGAAACACAAACGTCCGGCATTCGCCTAATTTTATCCTAGGGGCGAGGAACTGTCGGCCCTTACTTTTTTGGGTGATGCGAGGAGACGTGCAGTTGCAGTGAATTCAGAATTGGATTTTTTTTCTGTAGGGTAATCCCATATCTAAAATTAACGTCAATAAAAAATAAACTTTCCTCACCGAGCTGTGATAAGAAGTTTTACTGTTCGACTAAATGACTCCAGCGAACGCGATGTTATTTTTAAGACATAAATTTCGAAATTGTTAACTCAAATAATTAACAATTATATTGCAATTGTTAAAACTGTAATCTAAAATAGCCGATGTGCCATCATATTTATAAACAATTGCTACAAAATGTTTTGATTAATTTAGTTTGCCTTTTCTTGTTTATAAAGACAAATATTCTCTCTCTCTTATTTACAACGATCATCAGAACACGGGTGACATATTCCTAACATTGTCAGTGTTGAAACATGGTATGCCAATAATACTTAGCAAACAATGATATATCATTCTAAATAAACCCCTGTAACCGCATAAAAGTACACACACAAATGAATCAACCCATCAATAACCAATGGGATTAAATGTTTATACACCTTAATGCCTTCAATTAACAAAACTAATTATTTATAACCAATGACTTGGCCCAAACACTCGATCACAAAATGCACATTCACAACCTAGTTTTCTCACCTTAGCAGGATCTGTGACTTTAAAAAGTTCAGGCTTAAGTGCATCACGTTTTTTATTTATCGATTTGTATCTTCCCGATCTGGAGATTGAATATTTCCTATGATCATGACCGAATTCGTCCATGCGCCAACGTAGCTCCTCCTCTTGCAAAACACTATCCAGATAGTTAATCGGTTCGTTAGTCATGACGATTAGTTTATCTTCTCCGTAAATGATTTCTTCTAACGAAAAATATTGTCAATTCCGACACGAAAAAAAAGACAAATTATCCGCTTATAGACAGGTAGACGCAAAAACCACAACTGAAATGGTTCATTCGAAATTACCATTAATTTTATCAAAATATACACCGCAAACAATAATAAATAATCATTATATGAACAGGAAACAAAAACAAAAAAAAAACTTATTGTGAGTGAATCAAAATGATATACGACAGCGACTTTTCGCTGGTTCCATTTGATAAGAATCGTTGGCAAAAAAAGATATTTACTTCTCGAATTATTTAAGTGGTCGATTAGGTGAGAATGAGTTGTTAATTGAAGGACATTTGCACCTGATTTCGAGTGATAGCTTTGAGTTTGTTTGGTTTGAATTGGTTTTTCTACCGAATACAAAAACTACAAATTTTTGCCGAAACAGGCGCGTTAGTAACCAGGACCGTGCATTTTCACAACAATTCATGTGTGCGTGTGTACTTGGTGCAGGATGGCGGCCCCCTGTTTTATGCCGACTCCAAACGGCGATAAGATTTTCTTGACAATTGATACTACTCGGATGATTTGTCAGATCATCAACCAAAGAAACATAAGCTCAGAAACAAAAGGAACCCATTCAAAATGCTTACAACTTCTTGCAGGTCCTGGAGGCTCACGGACATTTTCGTCATTTGCAAAAGTACTCTGTCCATCCAATTTTTCAAGGCCGTTGATGGTTTCGGGCTGTAGCTCACGAATTGCTTGGTTGATATAGACCTTAACCATGTCGCGCCATCCTGCATGACCCAGTGGTCGTCCAAATTCATGCCTTCACCATCCCCATTAAATGTCACTCATCGTGTATGCATCTGAGCCGATCCGATCCAAAGCCGATCCAAAATAAAGTGCGGGATTTCCCTTGCCTCAGATGCGACAATTTTGTTTGTTAACGTAGCTGCCGAGATGAAAATGCGCCTCGTCAGAAAAGATGATTTTTCACCCAAAATTGTTTTCCAATTCAAGCTGTTCTAAGGCCAGAACCGCGAAGCGATAACGAAGCGGATGGTCGTGCTGAGTCATTTGGACCTTGTAAACGAATAATCCAAGATCTTTGTGCAGAATTCTCCTTAGGCTAATGGGTGAAATGTTGAACTTGATGTTTGTGAAATAAGTGTCGACTACAGCAACCTCGTCTGTGAGCACCGTACCACGACGGCGACCATGAGTTTTGTCCATTAGCATACCAGTCTCATGAACTTTTTGCACAAATTGCATAAAGCAGGCGCGGTGGGATCTTCATTTCTGCCAACAATTTCTTTTCACTCACTTCGGAAATACGTATTCAGTCTTTCCCAACGTTGTACAACCGTAAAGCAACTCAACTCCTTGGAGGTATGATATCTTGACTTTCTGTCAAGATTTTAAGCCTAAATCAGCAGTGTCGAAATAACCAAGGATGGCTTAAAAGGGAATTGGTTGAATGAATGTTCTCTCGATGGCAATCAAGATGGAACGAGCTCTCCGAGCTTAGCGGTCTTCTCTGGCGGAGTCTTCGAACAACACCAGAAGCTAGTAGATTGAGAAATTTTAAGTTTTTAGTCGTCTATTTCTTTTCTCTCGCTATTCTTTCTGGTCTCCCCCTACTGTCTTTACTCTTTTCTTGATGCTTCCTTTATTTTTCTTTCTTTCATTTCAGGCTGATGTTTCTTCTCACTGACTGTCTGCTTGGACTGGTGTCCGGATTGAATTAACAGGAAGGTTGCGATGAGAAGCCTATCTGTAACTTCACAGTTGCGAAGCTCCACCGGAAGCTATATTCTGACACATATCACGGGTAACAGGATCCACCGAGTCATGTAAGGTTTTCTATTGTCATCCTGAAACAACCCCTTTAACGAGGTTGTCGTTGTTCAAAGACCTAACAACCTAAGAGCACAAGAAGCGTTAGATAGGACTCGCTCTTCAGCAAAGGTGAGTACTTGTACAATACTGGGGCGAGTGGCTCAAGGTAATAACAACAAAATGCAACTGCAACTGCATTTAATCCGAAATGACAATCCTTTTGAAATGATTATCGTTGACCATAGTGTAGGAGACTTGCTAGGTTTTGACACACGGGGAGACGGTTAATTCGGAGTGATGTAGTCGAATGATAACCAATTTTTTTTATACTTTACATACATCTCGTCAAATTTTCCGTTAAAGTGTTCACACTTCGGTAAATCCTGGAAAAAACCGAAGAAGTCCAAATCGATACCAACCACCTATTCATCGATTTCAAAGCCACATATGACAGCATTTATAGAGACGAACAATACAAAGCCATGTCTAGCCATGTTTCTGTTGGATGATGATGGAGAATTCTTGCTAGGACTCAACGCGATGTCTAAGCCACGCTTGCAAGTATAGGGAAATAATAGGCAAAAATGGTTTTAACAGTAAATAAGGGTAAGACTAAGTATATGCTGCCAACACCAAAGGACACACAACATCGACGAATTGGACAGAACGTCACCATTGAAATTATCAGCCTCGGCTCCGCTATTAACCCTGTCAAAAACATTTCGTCAGAAATTAAACGAAGAATTACTCTTGCCAAATACTGTTTCTTCGGCAATTTAGTAATAAAGCCCTCACTCGAATACTTAAGCAGATTCTATATAAGACCCTGATCATCCCAGTCTTGCTCTACGTCGCTGAAGCGGACGAAGAAATCTTTGGTCGTTTCTTCGAAAAATCTTCGGTCACATTTGCACTGACGTGCTATGGAGACGAAGATTCAACTAAGAACATTAGGAGCTGTACGACATGGCCCTGGTCAAAAAAATCTGCATTGGACGTTTAAGATGGCTAGGACATGTAGAACGAATGGACCACCAATACTCCGGCTCACAGAGTCTTCGATTACAGAAAGTCCTCGCCTTAAGTGGCGCACACAAGCAGAAACCGACCTCAACCAACTTGGAGTGCGCAACTGGAGGAGTACGCATCCGGGCTTATTGGAGAGGCATGTTGGTTCAGGCCCAGGTTCATTTCAAACTGTAGCGCCACTTATTTAAATAAGTAAGTATATAAATATTTTTCATATTTTCTTTTTATTTATTTATTTATTTTTATTTATGTTCCATAGTTATAAGTTGACTGTAACATGTTTGAGAAGAATTTTATGTCTTTTAATTGTGCAAATAAACTTTTTTCACTTACAAGAACCGGTCAATCAATTCAGAAATTGTTCGTTAATTGAGTCTCCCGTAATTGATCGAAAAATCTGACAAAATACAAAAAAAATTTAAACATTTACCAAACATTGCATTATGTTTCACTAAAATGTCAATTTACTTCGCCGTAGCTTTCCTATTAATAACAAAGTATTTGTATATATTTGTAATCGTCCATTATGCGCTTGCTTACATTTTACAATTTTTTTATGATATGTCAATAATGACATTAATGACAGTCTATACGAGAACTACTTAATACAGTTTTAGATCTACTCTCTACGGTTTGAGAGAACCTGAAATAAACAATTGATGATACTTGGGTGTCGAGTTACGTTAAGCAAATTAATGCCAATCGCGCTAAAGGTCATGAGGACTAGTGTCAGTACAGAAGGAATAGTGCGGGAGATCTATTCCTGGATCCGTAAATGGGAGACCTTATTGCCTACCATTTGACCATAAGACGGTCTTTGTTTCATCATTAAATCCCACTCTAAGTAAACAAATATTATGTAAGTCAACAACATTCTCAAGGTCTTCCAAAAAAGGGTTTACAATTAAACTACGTTTTCAGTAAAACAAAAGTAATTTCAATTATCTAATGAGCTAGTGGTTAATTGAAAAAGCATGTTAAATTCAGCCGGCGTATAAACAACCCGTCTCTTATCATATAAATGCAATTGAATTATCAATTTCACCTGGGTCTAGCTATCTAAAATGCGACAAGACAATCGGTATAGCTATACGTGAAGTATAAAGCACTCAGCTCTGAAGTACCCTCATACGCGATTGACTCGTTTTTTTTTTCATATTTTACTTACATTTTAATCGTATTTTATTCTTCAATTTTTATTTTACTCTGTCGGTGATATTGTAGCGTTAATTGCTCTTATCCTGTAAGTAAGAACTAAGACGACCACTTCCATTCTAGCCCCATTTAGTCGGCACGTTTTGATTTTATCTTATGCATGTTGGTGTGTATTTTTGTTTGCAACTCGTATCTCAGACAAATGCAATGAGATACAACTTCATTCCGCAGTCACATAGAAATTGGAAAATAAGCACATAAAGATTATATACTAAGGGAAATCCTCAGATAAAACTTTAGCTGGCAATAATATGTATAACCTACAAAATATAATATTTAATTATTTTATTATTGCATGTACATAGTGTGGTATTGTGTATGTGTAGTGGGTATTGTGTATGTGTAGTTTTTATGGCATGTCATTATAGACCAGTGCTGTCTCTGTTCAATACTTAAATGTTAAATGGTGCTTAGGTTAGATTAAGACGGGCTCAGTGGCGCGATGGATAGTGCGCAGAAAGTCTGTGTGACACCCAGCCGTAGCAACACCTAAATGATTTTTCACTGGCCCTCCCCTCGTGATGATCTGACAAATCATGCGAGTAGTATCAATTGTCAAGAGAAGCTTATCTCTTCTTAGCAGTTCGTAGTCGGCATAAAACTGGAGGTCCCGCCATCGTGTAAGAAATACACATGTACACATGAATGGTTGTGAGAAAGTTAGGGCCTGTGTACTAACGAGCCCGTTGAGCCGAAAAATTTTATTTTGTAACTTTTTCTTATATTATTTAATTCACATTTGATAAAAAGCGCCCATGCCGATTTCTTCAGATGTTCGTTTCTTAGATAATGAAAGAAAAACAGAAAAGTAGCTTTCCTGGGTAAAATCTTGGCGACAGTAGATGAGAGCACATATTCTATTTCCAGGCGGCAGCGGGACAATTCCTAAGATGAAGTCAACTGTGACCTCTACCCAATTAGGATGGACAAAGTGAATAACCTATATGAGCTGCTTCGACATGTTGGGACAACATTTCATTTAGGAATATCAAAGGTAAGTCAGTACCCTTGAACAGAGATAAATGCGGATTGGCGGACGAGCTGAAAGGCTTATTATAAATTATTATTATTATATGACTTATTACACAGGGTGTCCGCCGGGAAGGTATACTACTTTGTTTGCCGCCATTTTGGTAAACATTAGTCTTGACAGTTCATATTTGACAGTCGTGAAGAAGACACGTTAATCATCGTTAAAATCGTTAAAACATTTTATGAAAATTAATCATCGATTACTGTGACGATAAGAAAGTTACGTGAATTTTTTGGGAGAAACAACGTGCCAACAAAACGCACTATTTATCGTGTAGTGAATGATTTCGAAGAAAGAGGAACTTTTGGCAAGATTGGCTGAAAACAATATTGCTGCTCAAGGAAGTGTTCAAAACAATCCATCAACCTCAATTCGACGCCGTGCTTAGGAGTTTGGTCTTCCAAGAACAACTTTGGCCCCAATTTTGCACAAGGATTTGCATTTGCATATAAATTTTAGTGTTTTATTCGTTAAAAAAACTACGCCAAAAAAATCACCCCCTATCTAGACAATATGCGTAACGTGACATAGTATATTTTTTTGTTAAATTTGGTTTCAATACAAAAACCCGTTATTTTGATTTTTCGGCTTAAACGTGTTATGAAGTTTTATTTTAAATGTTAACCTAAAGGATTGTGCTTAGTCTAATCGCATGAGCCTTTTTTGAAAATTGACATTGACATTGACATCACAGTACTTCGCACATGAATGCAACGAACTACAGACACGTAACAGCACTGGCGACTGAGGCCACCGGCTGGGACAGATCATGACATTAATACAACAGAGAGAGACGGATAGATACATAGAAGGAAAGACCTATAACATAAACCTACGTGGCTCAGAGGAGGATGATTTTTTAGATTAATTTTCACAAAACCAATACTTGCTCTAATTAGTGCAAGTGAATTGGTGTTGGTCCAAACGGTGAACATTATCTACTTCGTATGGCTATATTTTTGGATTCATATTGAATCAGGTACACCCGAAATTGCATAGTTTCAGGGGTGGATGCTTTTGATATATCGGAAAATAAGGAAGGATAAACCCTACTGAGTTGACAATCGGCTGATTTTGTTCCTCACTGAAATGGGGTGGCGTTACGCTCTTAAATTCATCATTGAAAGCTGAGTAGTATATTCGATCTTGCCATATTGACCATGCTTCCGAATAACGTCATTTGGAGCCACTGTTAACCAAGAACGTGGTTACAATCCTACCTGGTAGTGTAATGTTCTCAAGCGAACTTTCTCATATGTCCATTTTGAATCGATTGCCCCATTCCTCTTCAAATATTCAGATACAAGGACAAATTCAATGTTGTGCAGGAGCTCTATTGCCGCAATTGAATGACGATGATAAGCTTATTCACATATATTTGCTTGGAAATTCAAATGATTAACCTAATTAGCGTTGTGCGATGAAATGTGAGATCACCGAACAAACAGAAAATGCGTAAGTAAAAGTGTTAAAAACTGTATTGAAAGCGTTGTCTTCTGATCATTACAAAATCATTATCAGCAATGGAATGACGGTAATTCCTATGAAAAACTGTTATACCATTCAATGCGTCCACAATTGACAAAGTTGCATTGGTGGTTGTTGGCGAAAATGTGGAATCACACAACATAGCCCTTATACGACAGTATCCGCAAACGTTTGGGAAGGCGTTATAGTTAATGAGTTTTCTGAAATGTCTTTATCAACAACTAACAAAATGAAATTACGCAGAATTGCCAGCACGTCACTTGAAACAATTGAGGATTGTTGATCGACCTGCAACTCGAAACAAATGTTTCTTGGCAGCACGTAACTTGAAACTAACTAGTTTTATTGTGGTCTGTATTCTCAAAAATGTCATTGTGAACTATAATGTGAAGTGTAAGAAGTAAGTATTTTTAACTTTTAAGTTCGTAATTCATTTTCCAAGTTCAATCGGAAAGTGAGGATGGAGAAGGATCTAATACTAATATTCGAAAGAGTTGTTTCAGAGATAAAAGCAACCCACTAGAATTATTTGAAAATAAGTAGGAGTTCAAAAAAGAATAACATTGACAAATCGTTAAATTGATTTTTATACACTATGCCATAGGGGTATGTTAATTCTTCTTCTTAGCTTTGTGTAGCAATAGCTCAGAAAAGATAGTTCTTGATGATATTAAACGCATTAAGTTTTTTTTAAGGAATATAAGAAGCACATTAGTTTCTGCAGTGTTACAGCTTTGTTCAACACTGAGTCTCTTAGTCTCCAAATTCTCAGAAAGCAAGGAATATCATTATAGGAAGTTTAAGCTTCCGGGAATAGTAGACTGTGTTGATGGTACATTATTTCAACCGAAATGGGTGTCATTGCTTAAATGCCATGGTATGGTAATATTTTGAATAATATTATTTAATACTGAAATGTAAATTCAATTTATCTAGATTTGCAATCATCTTAACAAAATAATAGCAATCAACCAATCACTTGGTGGTGGTGGTCAACAATTCAATTTGTTTTTTGTTCTTGGACATATTTGCTCAAGGTCCATTTTTTTAAATAAATTTCCTGCAGACGGTAACTATTTTCTATCGAGTGATTTTTTTGTTTTAATCATCATGTTCAACATTGTGTGCTGCCACTGTCAAACTTCGAGCGACCGCCAGGCCTTCTTCAGACGAGCTATCGAACAAAAACTCAAAGCGATTATCAACTTCACCGTTAATCACAACTTTTCAGAAAACCGCTTTGATAGATGTACACGGAATCGACATGACGGTTTTTAAAATTTGGCTTCCAGACAAGAATGACGAAGTGTCATGCTATCATTTGGGTTGTTATGTGAGTGCGATAGCACCTACTGTGTTTAAGGCTCACAGAGAGGGTTTGGTCCCCTACTGGGTGCGTCCTCGGGTTGTGGAAAGAGAAATGCACAGAAAGAAAATCGTGAACCAACGAAAACCAACTTCATGAAGGTCCGCGTCTATATGGTAAATGACTGCTAAAATTAGCTATAAGAATAAAGGGCCGCCCAGAATGCATATCTGTAGATGACGATTGTAGATGAGCCTGAAGTTAAAAAACAACCGTAAGCGCTTACACAACGTGTATCTTCGTGAATCTGTAGCTTGAAGTTGAATGGAGGGGAATTTCAAACAAGAAATGTTTCTCTCTTTTGACAGCGTTACAAGACACCAGCTATAGATACGCATTCTGGGCGGCCCTTTGTGACGGGGTCGCCGTGGGCATACGTTATTCAATGCTTTAATTCGATTAAGCAATACAGTCGTTTAAAAAAAACTGAGTATGTGCTCATAAAGTTGGACAAATTGCTTGGTACTGCTGCTGATCACTAAGCTCGGTTAGTAGTGGTGCTGAGTAATTCAGAGCATCTGTACTGGGTTGTAAAAGACTTATAAAGATGTGCGTAGCTAGACCAGATAGGCTTGTAGCAGGGGAATCAGGATTATCTAAGACATGTAGTTCCCGGACTGCATTGTTGGCATCGTTGCCATTGCCCTTTGGTATTTGATGCTTGTGGTATGGTGTTAATCGAGAGGTTAAGGGATACACGTTCAGCGAAGGCGTTATTTCGACACAGTGTTTTTTTTTTGTATTTCAGGTTTGTTGTGGCGTGGTGGATATCCGTATTCTTACCTTGGCTGTAACAACGTAGTGGTCGGAGTCGATGTTATCCCCTGGGAACGTTCGGCCATCTAAAATACTTGATGCGTGAATCTTGTCTTTCGCAAAGTGATCAATTTGGTTGATCGTTCGTTGATCTGGAGACCGCCATGTGCCCTGATGGATATCAAGGTGAGGAAACCGTGTGCTGGCCATAGTGGCCTTTCGTCCTCTAGCAAAGTCATTAAGCCTATGTCCATTGCCAGACGTCTTGTGATGTAGACTGTGTTTTTCGACAACACTGCTACAGGTATCATCTCTTCCTACCTTTAGCTATATCGACTTTTTGCTAAGTCGGGCGTGAGCGCATATAAGACTTATGTTGGCGAATTTGGCATTGATGCGAATTGTTGCATGCGTTCGCTAGATGTTAAACTTATAACAAATCCGCATCCGAATAGTCGCTGTTTCTGCTCACTATAACATGGTCCGTAGTAGATGACACAGTTTTTCATCCTATTTTTGCCAGGCCCGTCTCAACGTATTTCCAAAATGTTCTATTTGTTCGCCTGCACCTCTTCTGTTTAATGTTCTCACATTCAATTAGCAGCAAAAATAAATACAATTGACGTGTATTCAGAGTTAAAGCAACTAGGCATTGTCAAGTTAAAAGGTTAAAGCCAATCAGAGTCTATCCTCTGTCTATAACATCCATTTCTAATGAACTCGAGGATTCGATTTCCACACTCGATGTTGAAGCTACTGGTGTTAAATACTTATAGATGTCTCCTAAACACACTTTAGTTGCTACATCGTTTGCCTTCTTCATTGTCCGCTGTTGAAACTTCATATTTTAGTCCTACGTTAATAAATCTAGTTAGAACAAAATCACAGGGCTTACCTCCAAACTTTAAATTTTACCAGCAAATGTCCTTTTTCGTGATGATCTGACAAATCATCCGAGTAGTATCAATTGTCATGAATATCTTATCTCAACTTAGCCGTTTCGGATTGGGCATAAAACAGGAGGTCCCGCCATCCTGCAAAGAAGGACACACGCACACATGAATGGTTGTGAGAAAAAAGCTGGGCGCTATGTACTAACGAGCCTGTTGCGCCATAAATGTATGTATGTAAATGTCCTTTTCATTAGGAAGTAATTACCTTATGTTTTAGCGAACAATATGGCTTGTTGTCCTAATATTTCAGAGCAGCTCATGTAGTTGGTTTATTCTAGGGCGCCATTTTTATATTGGAAATTCTTCAGCTATCGTCTTGGAAAATAAGAAGTGCGGGTACTATGCACTTGCCAAGACCTTCAAAGAGGCTTAATCCAAGTCTGCGGTCAAGGTACTATGCACCCAGTGATTGTCATATAGGGGCTTAGAGTCGGAATTTGTATGTATTATCCAACGCTGGTGTTTTTATGTAATCACATAGCCTTCTATTATACACGTAGGGTAGCTTCATGGGAATTTCAGGATGTCTTATATTTATAGTCAGACAAATTGACGACAGGTATGCAGCTACATTAAACTAACTTGACTTAACCTAGTCCTGAATAAAATCGGTGTGATTAATAATCACAGGTTTATCAGTTTCTTTGTGTAACGGAGGAATATTGAACACTTTTAGTGTTGAGAAAAAATTCCTTTTGAATGTATAAATATCGATTTATTAAATAACGATACTTATTTTTACATTCGTGCATAAAGCTGACCTACCTAAAAGGCATTAATCATAAAAATTTTAGTGCCATTAGTTTTGTAATTATAGCCTTAAATCGATCGGCTGAGATATAGTTTGAGTATAAGTGAATTCACCTTTCATTGTCTATAGACATCTAAAATGACCATCGTGGATGATGACTCCAATCGATACTATTCCTCAAATAGTCAAAGTATCTGTTGAATATTGATATTCCCTATTATTATGTGATTACTTGAGCTCAAAGCGAATAGACTTTATTTTGATAAGCAATCGAATAGTTGAGACGTTCTTGTTTTTTTTTTTTTTTGCTATTTGTTTACATTTTTTGTGGTACATTGTTTGGAATGATAACGCGAATCGCGGGTATAATATTCTATCTACCTACACAGGGTTTTATAGTCTATGTCAGTTATGGTCCTTCAACTAGCAGGGGCACTCATTTATTCAATCATACCTTATATTCTAGGCTAGGCACTAATTACTTTTCTATACTCCGCTTTGATTTTGCTCATAATGTGAGGGAGATAACATCATACAAGAATGCATGCGTAAAAGAGGACGAAAATACTCATATTTTATGTCTCTATTCCAATTTTAGACCTATACGCTGTACCTAAGTTCACCGTATAAATGCCGGATTGAAACGGTTTTAGAGTTTAGTGAGTTCCCAAAATTCTAGGTGTAAGCAGCACGTGCAGCGAACGGAGTTTCTTGTTCCAACAATTGATTTGTTAAAAGAGTGCATAAGTTGTTAAATTTATTTACTAAAAAAATATATTAAAATGCAAGAGGTTGTCATTCAGAAGAAGTAAGTAAACTGAGTCCTCGTCCATGGTGTTTGTTCATGTGTGATGTCTTGGTGTGCAGTGTGGTGGAATCTGTTGGAGTTATAGAATAATGTCGTGTATCAAAGTGTAAAATAATCAATCTCTAATGATCCTTTGAAGGCTATAGGGATGTAAGCTTTCCTTTTGTGGAGAATTATAAAATTTCTTAATCGATTGATTTTAGATCAAATTTGGGTTTTGTAGCGCAAAATGCTAAACACAACAACAAAACTTTTTTGTAGAATTCCATACACAAGTGATGCCAAACAATTTTTGGCTGATTTTCGATAACAATAATCGGTTGTGTTATATATCGTTTTCAATTGGTATAGAGAAGGGTCCACAATTGACAGAATAGTGTTATCAATGTTTTATTTGAAAAAATAAACTGTTTACCATTCGAAGAATATAGATTCGCTTCTGGAATCAATTTCAGTTTCAATTGCGTGTATCTTTTTCAGTTCTCTCATGGTATTCATAGTTGCTGAGAGGTACCAGAAATCAATTCGAAATAAGCAAAAACTTGCAAGGTTTCCTATCTGAGAGTTCCTTTAACTGGCTGCAACAACGTCTAGATTCCCATCCTCTAAGTAAGTTGTAGCTTTGACAAAACCATATGAGAAGGCTACAATCCACTGTGCGGATCGACTAATACCGTATTTTATTCCATTATTAAAATTAATATCCTCCAAATGTGGGTTTCATAGGGATGAAATATACAAAATGGTTTTGCCACAACATTATGCTCAGTAAGTTTTTCAAAATATTTTGATAAATATATGAAATCGCCTACGAAAAGTGGGCTTGGGTTAAAATGATCTATGGACCAAATGTTCGTATTAATATTACTGACGGTTTTGCATCACACGTTTTTTTAAACTTCTTTAAAACATTACAGAAAACCGTTTTTTTTTTAATTAAAACACCCCCAAGAAGTGGGCATGGCAACAATTTTAAATAGACAAGATTGCATAAATAGCTTGTTCAGACACTTTTCAAAACTATTTACGGTTTTGTCAAAAACAAAATTTTTCTAAAAAGGGGACGTGGCAGTTGGCGGATTTCAAAATTGTTTACACTTGTTCTGTTGGGAGAAACAATGAGTAGGTACCAAACTTTATCATTCTAGCGCAAAATTCAAGGCCCAAAAACAGGTGACTTTTGGACGGACTAATAGACTTGGCTATATCGACTAAAACGATTATAAGTCGATCCAAATACTTTAAGGTATATTTAGCTTAATTATTTCTTTATGTTACAAACTATGTAACAGTCCAATTTTTGGCCAAACTTTTTTACTAACAGCTTGAATACGTGTCTGGGTACTTCTTTTTCGATGATGGGACCTATTATTATACGCCGATTCCAAAAGCCAGTATTTTGGGAGCACTATCATAACGTTTACACAAAAAAAATTCGGCATGTTAAAGGGATGTGTTTTCTCAATTCAATTTTCATCTAGATATTGTCATGCGATTTTTTTACAAATTATTAATCACCCTTAGGACCACTTTTTAAGTGCTAGTTTACCCTACTTATAGGATTTACCTGGGGTCAACTAGAAAAAAAAAACATGTTTTCAGTGAATTTTAATCGTGATTTAACGCACCGACTTTAATGAGTTAACCCTATATTGGAATATCTGGTATAACTGTTAACACTGGACTAAAAAACCGGGCATCAGAGAAATAAAGTGGTAATTGCAAGACGAGACAAACTTAGATGCTCTGGAATACATGAAATCATTATCAGTTTTCTGAAGCGTAAAGCTCGAAATTACTTTCAATCGGGTTGTGAATGTGCATCTCATTGTCGAAATCCGGAAAATTATAAGAAAGTTCAGATGAGATATTTCCAGAATTCTTTATGTCGGTGTTATATGTTACAATTTTACTTTGAAAATTTGCAAAGTAAACCAGCCCAAAGCCATTATAAGCTTTCGTTTCATGGAGGATTTTTTGTTTAACTTACCCACTGCAAATGGTTTTCGTCTTGTTGCCTTTGATATTACCGAGTACGAAATTGTTATCATTCTTTGGACAGATTTCGCCGATGAGATCATAAACATCTGCCATAAATGTTTATCCTTAGTGCCTATGTATGAGGCTGATATTACAAAAGGTTATCCTGCTATTCCTGATGTAGATCATAATCAAATCAACTGGCTTAACTGGCTTAAAGTCAGTTAGTCTTGAAATGTGTCGGCTTACCAATCAAAACTAATCCCGAAAAAGCATCTCTAAAAAAAGTCATAAATTAACTCTATACAAGTAATTTATATTTTCAACCATTTAGTAGAGTACGCTCCATGTGGTCATTCCTTACTCTCCAATTGGCCAGGTCCTTAGCTAACTTCCTCCAGTTGCGCACTCCAAGTTGGTTGAGGTCAGTTTCTACTTGTTCACGCCACTTAAAGCGAGGTCTTCCTCTGCTGCGTCCGACGTCTCGTCTGGTGTCCATTCGATCTACATGTCCTAGCCATCCTAAACGTCCAATGCGGAGAATTTTTTTTTTATCAGAGTTCCTCTTTTTGTTGTCATTCCAGTTCTGGTTAATATTTAAAAGGAACGAATATCTGAGTATGATGTCTCTCTCAAACTATGGGTTAGAGAAAATTTCCTTGGCGGCGCTAAGTGAACTGGCCTTGTGCATTGGACTACCAAGCTCGACGTCCCTAAATTATGTCTCGAAAGTAAAACAATGTCTATGTTTTTTTTTATTACTGTCCATAAAATATAAATCTGTCATAAGAAACTGCCCAAGCTTCGGAATCGGCGTTAAACCAAGTTCCCATTTTGTGGAAAAAATAATAAAACTTATCACACATAATGTAGAAGCTAAATTTAAGTTATTTTTGACGAACCACAATCTGAAGAGTAATTTTCTTAGTTTACCCCGCAGGCAGGGTTCTGCAGAATTAAACGCTGACGTTGCTCTTTTGGGCTCATCTTAAGATTTCTTAGTGACCTGTTTTTGAGTATATCAGATCAGCTCATGTAGTATGTTCACTTTCCCCAACAGAACTAAAATTGTAGATCGCACCATTTACTCCATTCACTGCCGGCTGTAAGACAGAAGACCTGTTTCAGGTACAGCTAAAAAGCAAGAAAAGCATGCTCAGACACTTCACCAACATGTATAAAATTACGAAAGACCTCTGACCATTGCGTTAATGGAATTCTTTGGAGACTTTGTATCTTCAATCTTATGCGAAAAATATAAATCAAACCACTTATTCAAACTTCTTCAACTTCTTAAGACAGTCCCGCTATAAGAAGATTTCATTTAAAAAGATGACCACAAACGCTGAGCAATTGTCAGTTTTGGAATTTACTATACATAAACGTTTTATTAGGTCGGTTCTTGTACTTAAAAATGCTATCATTACTGCTTAGCTATTCCCATCAAACTTTTGACAATTTTTGACTAATACAACTTTGTGATTTCCTATTACAGGTCTACCAGTGTCGTAAGTAACGACGAGAAGATCTCCTTGCTCCTGCAACACCAGAAACGTCTTTCACTCGCCTATGGTGCACTAGACAATGTACCACATCTGATACTTAAATACATAGCTGATCAAATCCAAATTCTAGATTTAAGTCACAATCATTTTCGAAACCTCTCATTCCTTCAGCACTTTGAAAGTCTCCAAACTCTTGTCCTGGATAAGAACTCCAATTTGGATTGTCAGACTATGCCTGCAATGCAAAACCTAGAAGTGCTCTGGTAAGTTCAACTAAAAAAAAGCAACAGCAAAACAATGAATTATTCTTCCGTCACTCACCAACAGGCTTAACAATTGTAATCTTATAAATATCGCCGATTGGTTACAGATGCTTCAGGCGCAGTGTCCCGCTCTTAGGCAGCTTTCCATGATGTGCAATCCGGTGGGCCCCACCGTATTAAACGGGGTCAGCGATAGTGACGAAAAGGAATATCGCAAACAAGTACTTAAAATTCTACCCAGTTTGGAATATTTTGACGGTGTCAGGATCACTGATGAGCACCGAAAGCTGGCCGCACGAACTAAAGTTTCAATTGCGCTACTTGAGGAGATTTTTCGAAAGAAAATAGCAAACCTTATAGCATTTTCAACGAACCTTCATAAAAATTACATGTCAATGGAAAAGTTAAATGCGGTTTTTGTTAAGCACAAGAGTATAACCACAATGAGTGCTAGTTTCTGACAAAGAGATGTCTCTTGTTCTAAAGGAGATCTCGGATGTTTTTCTTAATTTTTTTTTGTGAGGAGTTACCTTATTTCATTTGATTTTGTATTTTGCTAATAATTTACATCTAATAAAATAATGAAACCAGTGTGAGTTGTATTTTATTCGGGCTCGGGTTGGTAGAGTTGTATTCACTAAGTGGAACACCCAGACTAGAAGTGCGTCCAGTGTAATGTAAATTGTTTACTCAAATCGACTAGACTGATAAAGATGGATTTTTTTATTACCTTCTACCTCCTCTTGTCTGCAACTTCTACTGATGATATTGCACGCAACACCTAACTAGACTTGAAGCAGGCCTGCATAGCTAAACTTATCGTTATGTATATGGATTGACTGAGAATACCAATTTATCGATAGACGTTTATGGTGATGTTAGTATTGTGTCCACAACTTATTAAATCTTATAAACTCAAGAAGTCCAGATCAATACCCACCACCTTATTCGTATTTCAAAGCCGCATTTGACAGCATTTATAGAGACGAACTATACAAGGCCAAGTCTAGTTACCCAAAAGCGTACGTCTGTGTAGGATGACGATGAGAATTCTCGCTGCTTCATTAGGGTCAGAAACGACCTCACCGACACATTCAATACCAAAAAAGGTGACTTCTTTAATTTGATTCTTGAGAGGATTGTGAAAAACTCTCGAGCCAACATTAGCGGCACAATAATGTCAACATAAACAGATATAGTTTTGAAATATTACGGGACTTTGTCTATCTCGGTTTCGCTATTAACTGTGACAACAATATCTCGTCAGAATTTAAACGAAGTATTACTCTTGCCAACCGCTGTTTCTTCGGGCTAAGAAGGTAAATTCAGTAGTAAAGCCCTCACTCGAACTACTAAGGAGATATTATATAAGATCCTGATCATCCCAGTCCTGCTGTACGGCGCTGAAGCATGGACCGTCTCAACAGCGGATGAAGAAATCCTTGGTCGATTTGAGAGGGAAATTTTTCGAAAAATCTTCGGTCCCGTTTGCGTGGACGGGCTATGGAGACGAAGATTCAACCAAGAACTATACGAGCTGTGCACAAGTAGAGAAAATGGAAACCAGTACTCCGGCTCACAGAGTCGCAGTCAGACGTGGGACGCAGTATTAGGGCGTACATCTGGAAACCGACTTCAACCAACTTGAAATGCGTAATTGAGCGTTTTTTTCTTTCAGAACCCAAACTGTCGATCGCTTAAAAATCAAACCTTTTCTAGTTATTCGACCATCTCAACGTTGATTTCCATTATTTGTGAAAGTATGAATGTTGAAGCTGGGAATGTAGCATTTTTCCTCTTTTTTGTTTGATATTGATTGAACTCGGCGAGTTTTCCAACCACTCGGAAAAATCTAGAACAGGTGCTAGTTCTTCAACACATTTTTTAAGTGCATTATATAGAATTCCTGTTCGTTTCTGTAGCTTTCTTACAGTCCAACTAATTTGCTATGTGCCTTATTGCCTGGAGTTGAGGGTTAGCACCAGCCACCCTTGAGTGAACGCTTGTTTTGGGTTCAAAATTGAATTTTGTTAAATACTATCGATCTAAGTTTTCTGACATAACGGATGGCAATAATAAAGCAGCAAATCAGACCTGCAAATCTACCACCAGCATCGAACAGGCGGACCAGTCTGTAAAACTGCTATAAAGTCCTCAAATTACCCGCAAGGATATGGTCAAACAGCCACAAAAAAGATTGCAGCGAAGAATTACCTTCAGCTCAAAGCTAAAAGAGAAGATAAGAGGCATTGAGAAAGCTACTAATGATATCGTTTGTAAAGTAAAACAGACTTCTGTTAAAATGAGCAGCGCCAAAACGTAATTGAGTGCTGAGAATGTGGTAGAACTACTTCTCTAGAATACACCTTAATCATTCAGTTTCGCTGACCACATCACAAGCGAGAAAAAAAATTCTTCATTACTTTGGGTGCGAGATTCGATGACAAATCTTCGATCTCGATTCCATTGACGTCCTATAGAATTCAAATTCAAATCTTACAGCGATATAAACCTAGCCAGTAAAATCCACATTAAAGAAAAAACCCGTTCTCCGATTAAAAAAAATTAAATAAACTAAAAAAATAGACCACAACTATTCCAAAAACGTTTTACTACAATGTGTAACAAATATTTTTTTAAACCAATAGACCGTTTCTTAGCTTGACTTACAAAAACGTTTTTCCCATGTGCTGAGCTTCAAAATGTTTTCTTCCTTCGCCTAAAACTAAAAAGCTCGCTAAACTTAATTGATGCCATGGATTTACTGCTGCTGCTAGCAGTCCGTGATCTTGTTGATTCCGTCGTCGATGACCTCGAGGGAACCCGAAGTAAGCCGTTGCTTAGTGGATCCCTAGAAAGTCCATCTAAATATTTGAGATCTGGTAACATCATAAACACATAATCCCTATACTCTGTATTTGGATATCCATTTAGTAATGAGAGCATTCCTGGATTGCCCATCATGGACAGCTGCTGTAGATTTGGACATTGATCTTGCATTCGGTAAAGCCACTCATCCAGTTGTCTAATCTCGCAGTTGTTGATCCTAAATAAACGTTTGATTAATCAGGTCTGGTTGTCAAAAAAAAATCTAAAACTTACCAGAGAATTCGCAAATTTGGCAAAAAAGGCAGCGTATTGACATCCAAATGCTCGTTCCGATCGAGAATCAATGTGTGCAGTCTATCAAAGAACGTCAGAAATGACAGATTCTGAAAATGATTGTAACTTAAATCGAGTAATTTTGTTTTTGTGGCAAATTTCTCCGCGATTCGCTTCGGTATTGATCGTAGATTTTCGTAGGCCAGCGATATGCGTCCGTTCTCCTCAAGTATGTCATCGCCAAAGGAGTCCGCGATCGATACCATTCTGTAGCTATCAAATGATGAGTATTCTTGAATGGCGACTCCGCAATCGAAATCATCCGTCAGACTGTCTATCGACTGACGATGTACACAATCCTTCAGTATCGAATAAAGATTATCACTGCAGATGGAAAAAAAAACGAGAAGACGAAAACGCAATTAATCTCGACCTGATGGATCGTTGGAAAATTTCAATCATATCTATTGACACTACGACCGCTTGATTGAAGGCCTGTTTTAATCTTCCATCGATTTTACTCACCTATTGTTGTCACTGTTTGTGAAGCTGATTTTGTCGGACATTTTATGTGTTTTTATTTATAACCTTACGAATTTCATAGGTGATATATGTAATTACAGAATGATGATCATTTCACTTGAGTTTAGGTGACAGGTGCCTAACATGACGTGAAGTTTTACTCTATAGGTAAATGGGATGTTTGTTCGCTGGCAGATCACTTTACAGAGCTATTTGAGTAAGTACTGCCTGCAATCAGCACCGTTATCAGACTAAGGTTTTATTGTCTTTATAGAGATGAAAATGTTTTTAATGCTTCGAGTTGAATAGCCCAAAAAGAAGAGTACGCTCATTTAAACCCAATTCCTCGAGTCGAAGTAGGCGATCAGTGTTGATGATTGTCATCGGGAGCAATGCAAGCATTTCGGGGCGAGATAAGCGAGAAGAGATAGGTACTCAGTGTATATATTTGTTGTTTACACATGAGAGAGTGTTTTTTCGACAACGAGAAGTAGGGGAAGAAATGCTGTGGTGCCGGGTGTGACAAGCAAAAGTGTAAGGTTGCTGTGCTTTGCCTTTCTTTAAACGAAAATACCAAAAGGAGATAAGAAGTTGATGAATTTAGTAAAAGAATTTAAATGCATTAGCTGATTTTTTTGTTGCATACTTTTGGGAATAACAAAACTAACAGTACTCCTAAAAATCCGCAAATTTAAATTATATTTTGATCCAGATGTAGGTATATACCTTCACATGGCAATGCTTATTTTTAGGGAGCTAAATGATAAATAAATGGTACCGTATATAACGATTGGAGTCCGTCATATTTGTATATACATAGTTGTAACGGCTTATCAATCAAGAGGTTTTTGGTTTTTGACAGATGGTGCTTGATTCATGAGCTTCAGTTACATCCTCTAAGGCCGTGTGTCTATTCGTTAAAATTTTAGCCAGCAAATAATTTTTGACATTAAAGTGGTGAATAGATACTTTAACTGTTTACCTAATCAACTGCTCGCTAAAATTTATCCTCTGGATAATTTTTGGCATTTGATATATCTACTAAGAAGTGAGAGAGATGGTAAGCACACTCGTGGATTAACCGTCATAAAGGTATTCACATGTGTCGGGAAAATAGCACGTCATCCAGATTAGAAAAAAAAATGCAAAGGATTTATTTTTTTTTACAATAAAATGTAATTAACGTTTTAAAGCTGGGTTTTGAAAATGGATGGTTACAAAAATATTATGATTTCATTCGGTTCGCAATATTTTATATCAGAAATTTGATTTACTTGAACAAAGTGGTTGGTTTTGAATGACAGGTATAACTGCACCCTTATAGTACGTTTCCACCGAGTCGAAATGTGTTATTCCAGCGTGATTTTAGGAAACGCGATGCAGTCCGCCATATAATTTCATATTCTGAAATTCGGAATTTCGCTGAAATGCTTTTTGAAACGATGTCCAACAGAGTAATGTCAAATTAAACATTACTTTTCCCCCTATAAAAACTTTCTGTTTCTCCTATAAACGTCAAATTGCTTTGTAAATGTTTTTAAAAAAATCTTTTGGAAATTTATTTTTATTTTAAGAAAATAATTCAAAAACTTTAAGTTTATGAACATTCAGAGGATGTTCTCTTTCTTTAATTGTTGAAATTTCTGCATTTGTCATTGGTAGCACGGCGTAATCTGCGAGTGGTCCTAATGAATTGTATTTGCACGTAAAATGTTTGCCCTTGAGCCAGCTTGCTAGACACTTTAAAGTACTCGGATGATTTGTTTGTGCGATACGTTTCTTATTTCTAACAAACAAAATAATAGTACAAAATGTTTGTTTTTTTACCCCTATACTAAAAACCGTTATCAGTTTCTGGCGCCAAACTTATCGGAATATCTCCAAAAAAATGATTACTACCAAAATCGCGGATTTTAATAAAATAGGAAGATATGATGCGTATGTGTGTCGTTATGTGGTACTCTTTTTATATGTTTAAAATAACAAACAAAAAAAATTTATATCTAGACGATTTTAAATTGGCCTATATAATGCCGGTCCAAAAACTTTCGCTATCTTAAAACTTATGCCCAATATCATTTTGCACCTCCCGACCTGCCTTATTTAACTCTTCACTTCTTCGCGGGTCCAATTGAACGATAAGATTTGTCTTATGTCTTTCTCTACCGTATTATACCAAATTGCTGACTTACTCAATTCTCTCGAGTACCAATCACAAAATTGGCTACCAATCCAATATATTCCTACAGGGGAAATTTTGTCTCCAGCGATGTTGTGGAAAGAAAAATAAATTTGGTGTTTAGGGTTTTTTTTTAATTTATTTTCTTTTTTTGATAAATGCGTCGTTCACAGATAGACGGAACAATAGACATGGCTCTCTATAGTTCGTGTCTATAAATGATGTCGTATGCGGCCTTGAAATTGATGAATAGATGGTGGGTATTGATATGGACTTCTTTGGTTTTTTCCAGGATCTGCCGAAGTGTGAAGATTTGATCAGTTGTTGACTTTCCTGGCTTAAAACCAAACTGATAAGGGCCTATCAGGTTGTTGATAAACGGTTTCAGGCGTTCACATATTACTGCAAATAGGATTTTGTAGGCGACTTTGAGGAGACTTATGCCTCCGTAGTTGGCGAAGTTCAGATGGTCTTCTTTTTTGTGGATCGGGCAAGCGATGCTGAGGTTCTATTCTCCAGGCATACTTTCATCCGACCAGGTTTGGCTTACGAGTTGGTGGTTGTTACTTACCAAGTCATCTTCGCCGGCTTTATAAAGCTCAGCGGGAAGGCCTTTATTTTCGGCAGCCTTATTAAGCTTGAGTTTAGATATTTCTACCCTCGACTCGCTCAGGCCGGGTGGTTGGCAGTTTTCACTGTCGTTGACAATATTGAGTGGTTCGTCCGCCTGCCTAGAGAATGTTTTTCTTCATCACCGTTTAACAGTCTGCAGAAGTGGTTTTTACCATAAATTTTAACATTTTGAAAAAAATGTCTTAGCTCGAGTTTATCATATAATTATACAGTTTAGTATGGATAAAAAATATAGCAAGAAACAAAAATATCACAAATTATATTTTGTTTTGCTTACACCACACCCTGCGTCACAGTGTCACAGTGTCACAGTTCGAAAAGTTTCTACTCATCTTCTATTTCTCTTTCACTGCAAGACTTTCTATTTCTCGTGTATGTGAGACATAGCGGTTCTTCAAATTATTAAACCGTCCAGAGTGTCCCTACTCACTGTAAGAAGATGTATTCTGGATTTTAGATTTTATGGCAAAAGCATGCTTCTCTCTTCTCTTCTCTCTCTCTTCTCTTCTCTCTCTCTTTTCTGCTCTCAGTTTGTTTTTATGGCTCTTTATCTTTATACGCTTAAACATGCACATAAGCTTTATAAAGCTACCTATATAAAACTATGGTTTGCCGATTATCAGAAATTCTTTTGATGAACTGATGAGGAAGAACTACTGTTGTTTGAGAAACGTCGGTGCATGAAGGTTCACTTCAACCTCGTAGCACTCTACGCCACGGTTCCTTTTTTTTAACTGTTAAGTTCATACACATTGTTACATATTAATATCCCTAATGGGGAACCTTTTATTTTTACACTTTTATTAAAATTATTTTTTTTTGGTATAGAATGTCTAAGAAGTTGTCCAGTTAAGTTCATGTCCCCGAGCAATGCTAAATAAATTCTTATTTATGATTTTACTATTAATATTAATATTATTAATCTACTTCCTCAAAATTCGTGAAAGCGCAGAAAGCTCCAAAGTTAATATTCAGCCAAAAGCCATTCCCAAACAAATCGCGTATATATCATCAAATCTTTTAATTGCACTCCACGATTTTGCGGTAAAGCTTCAATTTGACACAATAAAAAATCGGTTAACTTTTAATTATTGTTACACGATCCGTTTATTTGCACGGAAAATCGTTGAAGTCCCATCATACGACCTTCAAAAAGTATATCATCGATAGCCTTCTTAGCAAACATTCGTTGTTCTGAATTTAGTTTTCGAAACTCTGATGTCCAAATTTTACCTTGGAGTTCAATTTCATCGTCCGATTTTTCAGTCACCTCACATGCCTTCGATAACAAATTTAGTGCCGAATTTTCACCGATATAACCCGTCTTGTCTCCATTAAGGATGTCTTCATAAAAGTCTGAAGCGATTACCTAAAACAAGAAAACAATTTTATAAATATTTAGCTGTGTCGAAAATCGAAAATCTGTCTCAACAACCAATCTTCACTAAAAAATATTCTTTCTTATCACACGGCCTACCTACCTACCCTCCTGACCGACAAACGAAATTTTATACGATAGTTGTTTCTATGCTTAAGAATTAATTGTTAAGTAAATATTTTGATAAAATATTTTAATTATGAATTTTAATAGTTCTCTCTGTTTCAAGGAAATTGGGAAAAAGTTTAAAGAAAAAGAAATACTAATGTCAGGAAAAAAACTTAATGATGGGATGGATAGGGTTCTATTTTTTTTTATTCGCACATCAGTTTGTAGTTCCCTCCGTTTTTGTTTTTAAATTTGAGTTTGAACGTTTTTTTTCAAAGTGCTATTGTTTTTATAATTTGCGCGCACTCAAGGGGTTATGAATACCCTTTATATGTTTTAGCACAGTGCGAGCGTAAAGGAAATTCGGGATAAGAAGAAAGGAGATACCGATGTACATTGTTTTTATATGCCTGTAAGTTACATTGGAAAGGAAAAACAAAGTTTGGTAGAGCATTCCACATTCGTGTTGTTCGGTTTATGTACGAATCTCTATATTTCAGCGTTCGTCCGAAGATAGGCTTGAGGGTAAGCTGATTTGCATTAATATCGTTACGAGTATTGCGGCTGAATTGTTGAATGGGAGGAATGCAGCTGGCTATTTAATTTAATTTAAAACAATGTAATGCTGGAAATATTTCGACGGTGTTCAAGCGAAACTAAAGAGTTCGATATTCCAATGTCTCCCATATGTCTTTTTCGCGCGCGTTTGATTCGTATCTAGGAGATGCAATGTTTTTTTTAGTGAGTTTAGGGCGTATAAAAGCTTTATATATTGTGGCCGGATCAGAAGCGGTGAAATATTTTTTACATCGATTAAGAAAACTTAGACATTTCGCTGCGTTTTTAGCGACTTGGAATATGTGGTCGTTTCAACGCAAGTCGTTACTAACACACATACCTAGCATGGAAAGTTTTTCGGTTTCTACGACGAGGTGCCAATCATGGATAATGGCTCTAGATTTTGGTTTCGCTTTAACGACAGAAGACAGCATTGTGTTTTGGAAGCATTGAAATCTACTCTGTTAGATTTACCCCATTTGATGATGCTGTCAAGGTCGGAATTCAATGAGCTTAACATATGTTGTCGTTTAGATTCCACGTTCGAGGATGAGGGACTTGGACCTGATAACGAATATGAGAAGCTGAGAGTACTGCCATCAGCGAAGGAATGAATTGGATTAGAAGTTGCAGCCTAGAGCTCATTGATGAAAATTAGAAAGAGAGTCGGAGACAAAACTTAGCCTTAAGGGACAGCATTTATTTGGTGAGTTGCAGACTTGAATCCGTCCAAAACAATTTGAATTGATAGTTTCGAAAGATAATTTCTAATCCATAGAAGAAGTTTTTCATCGATTCATCGGTTCCAAATGCACGCATTTTCGACAAAAGGGCTTGATGCCAAATGCCCTTGAAATATCAAGTGCAACAATCTTACTTTCCACTTTTCGGTGAGATATGTCATCAAACACCAGTGGACCTGTTGCTGCGAAAACCATACTGCCGGTCATTGAGAAGTGTTTCCATGACCTTGGAAAGAAGGAACGTAAGTGCAATTGGTCGGTAGTTGGAGAGAGAAGAAGATTGTCTAAATATGTTGTTCAGATTGTCTAAATATGTTGTTAAGACATTTTTTTTCAAAATTCTTTATGGTTTCATTAGAGACTACGTTTAAGTAAACGGAGGGGCATGTCAGTGGGCGGATTTTGAAATTTGTTATTCTATAAGCGGTGAATTAGGTACAGACAGAAGCACGGACAGACAGGCATAACTAAATCGACTCAGCTTGCGATTCTGAGTGGGTCCATATACTTTAAGGTATACCTATCGAAATTATTTCTCTATGTTACAAGCTTAATAACAAATAGGTATATCTCTTTGGGATAGAGTAGATATAACCACGAATTCAAACGGGTGTTCCAATAGGAGGACTTTTTTTTTAAAAGAGAGTTGTTTTTACAGTCATTAGTTGGCAACTGGCTTTCCTATATCGTCACCTGAATGCAATAAGTGGATAACTCGATTTTTTTTAATTTATGATATATCTACCTTGTTCGATATAAATGCCAATAACCAACGAACTCATTTTCCGGATTTGCTGTAACCAGTTGGCTATTAGAAAGAATTAGTGCAAAAAATTGACAACTGGCCTTTTTTAAATTTAAATCACAGTAAAAAAATATTTTGTAGCTATGTCGGCAATACATAAAAATAGGTTGCAAATAGGTTTTCAAAAAGCCGAAGCAGAACCTAATTTTGCCGATTTCTCAAGAGTGTGGAAAGTGTAGTTGCCCACTTATTGCATTCAGATGACGATATCATGCTGTAACAACGCTTACTAATTGTGACAACGTATTTTTCCAAAATCAGTTAAAAGTTGTTATAGAGTCGTCATAGTCGTCGAACTGAAGCACCATTTATAGCACCAGCACCAAATTAAGATCCAATTATACGTTATTGGATATTCATCCAACAACCAGGGTGTTTCTTTAAAAATACGAAAGCAGCATAGTGTTGTAGCGCCGTCCTGTTGAAACCACAAATCACGAACCACTATTTGTCAAATTTAAAAAAATCAGATTTCCCTAGGTCACCCTGTTCACAAGTTTGGGAGAGTACGATAACTTTGGTGCCAAAAATTGATGACTGGTTTTTGTAGAGGGGTTATATAGAAGCATTTTTTTACAATGAGTGCAGGGAGTCTATCATACATACTCAGTTTAGGCTGAAGGGAGGGATTTAAAAAATATACCTAACTTAAAATGGAATAAAAATAAAAAAAAACCTACGATCTATACCTTTTTTTAAAGCTAGATATCGCTTCTTTTATTTACTTTTTAATACATTTTTAACAATACTTTCTGAAAAATGTCATGTTTAAGAAAAAAAAGGTAAAAAGCTTTGTACTAATTTTTGAAAGATTGTGAAATTTAGTACCTACCACAATTTTTAATATTTAGGTACTGTTCATATATCGATGCTTAATGGAACAGAAAAAACCGAATGGTGGGACACCTCCCTTAGTAAAAAAAGCTTGTTTTTGACCCCTCCCCAAAAAAACCGTTATCAAATTTTGTCACCATAAAATGATGGTACCTACATACCTATACATGTGCACCAGTTTAACTTCGCACGTCTTTTATGAAAATATTTAAAAGAAAAAGTGTATCTTAATAAACCAGAAAATATTTGACTAGCTAAAGCAAAATATTCCTCTGATGGCATACAATTTCCTACAAATTCATAATTTTCATAAAATAATTGGGACAAATGATTATTACAAGAGTTATACGTTTAAAGCATTGGTAGGTCTTATTTGGCCCACCCTGTAGTATTATCATTTTCTTCTCATTTTTGCAGTTATAGGACTCTTGGAACGACTATTGGAAATGCGTTGACACTAACGACAAACAAAATTCATCCGCAATTCACATGATATACTCGACAACCAACCACACACACTTTTCATCCGCTCCGCTCTCCAACTGTTTGTACAATCGCTACACAAAAAATCTCACGCATGCATTGGCCTCCAAAAACGTTGTTGTTGTTGCTCATATCTACTTAGTAATTCACTCAAAGTTAAAAACCTACAACTTCACACATGCATACCTCAGTAGAATTAATCAAAACAAAATTATTCACGTCACTTACACTGTTTGTACTTTCTTCGTATTCCACATCGGCAGATTGGTCAAAGTCATCGTTTTGATTGCTCAAAAACAGCATGTCATCGAAATACCACAACGTCGGCTTGTATGTTTTTGATTCTCGCATCCTCTTTTGCTCTCGCCGAAAATTACTGCGCAAGATATTCACTTTTTTCCTAACCGCGTATCTGTCGGCACCCGGTTCGATTTCCTTTAATTTTTTCGCCAAAATCTTATAGCAATCATCTTTGAGTTGTCTGTTTCTATATTCCTCACTTTTTATTTTCCAAAGTGCGGGAAAACTTTTATAGATTTCAATAAACTCTCGCCAATATTCTTGAATTTCGCTATTCGCCGATGACATTGTTGTTTCCATGTGAATGAGCGAAGTATGACTGTACATTCATGAAGAAAGATTGTGCGCATTGTGCATTTTATAGACACATACACAAAATACTGGTTTTTCTTTTGTGTGTATGATATGAGAATGACAATTGAGATATGACTATTGAGAAGAGTATGCTCTACTCAGCGTTGCCAAGTCATTCTCGAGTTAGAGCACCGTTTTTTTTAAATTATCAGCGTTGATTTTGGTCTCTGTATTATTTTTTAAACAGCAGTAGATAAAAAAAGGAAAAATAACAACAACAACAAAAGTTTATCATAGTCAATGATAAAAAAAATACTTCGTATATGCCTTTTAAGTGCGGATGCAAGAAATAACATTTTCAGGAGTGGTGTAAGATCTACAACATTTGTGGTTCCTCTGCAATCCAAAACGAATTGCAATTATTGAATAAAGCAGATCAAAACTCATTTTATTAATACAGAATGAGTGAATACAATACTGAAATTATAGAACCATCACAGAAACTCCGCACTTCACTGGTATAATAAAAATAGGATAGGAAGAAAGCAGAATAAATCAGCAAGCAGTCCTATAATAGCGACAAAGATATTCTTCGCTTAAATTTTTGAATGGAGTTGTTCAGGTCAACTTCAGTGTCAAACTGTTAAATGACAAACTGACATCATCTGAATGAAAACAAACTTTGGCACAAACTTTTTCTTTTCTCATTGAAATTGCATTTACATTCTTACTTTGCAATGATAGTGGTCAGGAATTCTACTTCTTTAATATCAATGTTATGATATAACACACTCACTTTCTATTTTCATAAGTTAATAATTTTTGTTTCACAGAAAACAACATATATTTTTATGTTTTGAATGCAATAAAACAGCACTCCAAGTGATTTTGACGTTTTAATGAAAGAGACAACGCACGTGTGAGAGAGAAGTCTCGTGAACCATTTAAACTTCTCATCGTTTTCCTCCAAAAAGAGACAACGCACTTATGAGGGAGATAGTTTCGTGAACAACTCTGTACTAATATTTATCAGAGTGAGTGGGAACGCATTACATTTCAATAGAAATGAAGTGGTATAAAACGAAACGATGACCACATTCAAAGGAAGAGAACAAAAAATTGGTTTGCAGCGGCAGCGTTAAAATAACACTAAAATATTTTTTTAAGCACTAAAAAAACGCCCAAGCGCTAAATATACTTTTTCGGCACTAAAATTAACGCTGAAAGCACTGACTTGGCAACGCTGGCTCTACTACTACATAATGACTCAGTGTCAGTCTTCTATCGTTCGTTTTTCAATAATGTTCGTCACACACACACTGTGCTGTACTGCTGTCACTCTCAGTCGGTGCTCATTCTGTTTTGTTCAAAATCATAAATCGTGATTGTGTTTATTAGAGATGCCATTTAGTTAAATTTATCCACCATACATACTATCAACTACTTTTTCATTCGGGCGAACAAGCGTTGAAATTTAAGCCAGTGGATAATTTTTGACGTTCTGTATGAGGATTGAGAGATATGGAGTGTATACTCTTGGAGATTGCTCATTAGATGTGTTTTGGTGAAAATTAAGAAAAGTAAAGTAAAAACTTCTGAACAAAACGGTACAAAGTCAATCTGCTTGGAAGCCTCTTTAAAATAATAGAATATTGGTGCGCATTCTCTCATTCAGCCTGACGTTAGTTGTCAAAATACACGGTGGGCCCGATATTTTTGGTTGCAAAAATCATAATTTTAAAACAAGTTGAAATATTTTGGTATACATTTTTTTATAATAAAGGTAAGCCCACAGCTACCAGTTTCGAGAGTTTTAAGAATATTAGTACACAGGTTGTTTCAAAATCTTATGTTGAAATACGTATTTCTTATCATTTGATTTTGTGAGTAAAAATTTAACGACCAAAAAGATCTATTAAACGAATATTTTTTATTCAAATATTTAATTCTTAATTAATAAAACTTTGTTTAATAATGTTTGTTTAAACATTTTAAGTTAACAACTGTAAACCAAAAATAAAGAAACAAAAATAAACAAGAACTAGATTAGATTTCTTCAAAACTCTCATCTTTTTGAGGGGTCAATTATAACAAACTTATCATTTCTTGAGAGAATAGCGTTCTATTGGCTGCATTACATAAAATCTCACTAAAAAGCAAATAGGCAAAAAGTGGCAGCTGGTTTCCGAATTGAACATTTCAGGCATAATCAGAGATTAAACTTTGGTTGAGCTTAGACTGACCCATCTAGCAATTATTCCTGTATAAGGCAATAAAATTTAATTTCGACAAGCAATTATTTCTGTAGGCCTTATATAGTACTTGTGAGCGAAGGTTGAGTATTTTTGACGTCGATTGTTTGGGTAGAAGCCTGTTTAAAACATTATGCAGGACAATTCACAAGCATAATCGAAGTTATTATGGTATAACCTCTGTAATGTTGTGTACATTTAACAATCGTTAAGATATTTCGGTAGAGCTTCGCAAGAAATTATTCGGACACAAAGCATGTATAGAGCTTACGAATGAAGGCTTAAAAAAGCTAAGGATAAACTATCGGGAGAAAGTGAAAAGATCGGGAACCTACCGGAAAATGAGTGAACACGAAAGCGTGTTGGAGTCAGCTTGACTCAAGGGTGAAAGTCATTTGCTACATGGACCTCATAAGGTCGATCATCGCTTACGGTTGTCCCGTGTGGTTCAATGTAGCACCAGCCTACATGGAACAGATACGGCTGTTTGAGAGGCGGTGCATCCGATCCAGCTTACGATTGTACCGAACGCCGGACTCCGAGTACATAAAATATTATCGCAACGAGGTTCTATACAAAGGGGCTCAGTTGAATTGAATCGACAATTTCCTGGTTAAGGTGATGCGAAGGCACTCTGCAAGGGCGATGGCTAACGACAACAGTCTGATCTTTGGGGCTTATTACCCAATGACTTATACATGGAGAGCACGCTCAGGCTTTATTCCACCAGAGGCATTTATTTACATCGATTCGTTAGGGTTAGTACAAGACAGGAACGGTATCCCGGTTTTATACCACCGCTACCGTGACGCACGGGACAAGCGGCTAATCCGCGACGGGTACGTCGACAATGCTCCGGAGCTACTCCAACTTAGCATGGCGGTATCGGATCGCGATAGGATCGATGCTGAAAAGCAACGCACTGAATTCTGGTTGCTATATGAGGAAGGTGATTCTGCACTTCCTCATGACTTTGTGGACTTTTAGTCCAAATCCATAGTTAAGATTATAAAATAGGAACAAGGTCTGCACCGTATTGGCGTACAATATCAGGATGGGGACCCCTCGGGGCATATGCAACGAGTGCTCGTCACACCGATTATAATTAAGCTAGGTTTAAGTTTTTATATAGTCTTAAGTTAGGCCTAAGTAGTTTAAGCAGTCTCAAGTTAGTTATAATCCAGATTAGGCTTTTTTATAAAACAAACAAAAAAGTGACTATTCAAAGTTTTTTATTTTATCTTTGTAAATTAAAATGAAATATAAACCAAAAAACCCGACAAATTTAAGCACAAAGGCAAAATAAAACTGTTAGATATAAGCGCCCACTAAGGGCCGATAAGTTAAATTAAGTAAACAAGTTATTGATAAGTTAGATTAAAGCATTTTTGTCTATTAGTAAGTTAATATTAGTTAATATTTTAAGTAAATAAAAAATGAATTTGAAAAAAAAATAGCGTGTTGGATTACCGTGTGAGAGAACGCAAGTTTGAATCCCAGATAGATAAAAGTTTTTTTTTATAATTTCATACATTCGTAATAACGAATTGGGTTTTAATATTTATAAAGTATAGAAATTATTAAAAGTAGATATAACAAAATGTAAAAACAAAAAAAAATATTTTCCGAAATACTTTTTGCAAAACTTCTAATTTGCTTCTACAAAGCCCTTTACCACAAACAAAGTTTTTTCTGTAAAGCTTTTAAGAAGTACTTATAGTTTCCTCAAAGTCCGCCAAATATTTTTCCATGAGACTTCTTACAGGCAATATTGCTGGGAGGCAAATAGCTTCGATAATGCTTTATCGAAGCGAATATTATTAAACATAATATTTCGATTTTGTTAGCTTTGATGCATTTTTTATTTTAAAAAATCATTTTAGCCAACATGAGAAAAATAAATACTTTGTATGGCAATGTTATTAATGTAGTATCTGTACTATTTAGCAGTACGCTGAATATTTTTATTGAAGGGTCAGTTGTAACAATCAGGAAAACCCATCAGAAACCATATTTGGAACGTGTATTTGATGTGAATGTGCTGGAAATTGGGTCAAAAACAATTTTGCACAAGTAAAATATTTTAATATATTTTCTAGCTAATAAAAAGTTCTAATGTTTTCAATTGCCAATTTTATGGTTGGATGTTCCAGACCGAGTGCCAGTGTTGATAGCAAGATGTAAAACAGCAACACTATAAACAGCTTCGTCAGAATGCCTGGCATTAAATACCCGGCCTGCTGTCCCCAGGCAAAACTAGGGAGGTTGCTTCGATATCTCAAGGGTTAGTCAGGCCCCTTGAACAGAAATGGTTGCGGATGAACAGAAGAGCCAAAAGCAGTGCTTAATACCGTAGTGCATACTGATGGCCCCGTGTCCTAGGATTATATAATAAATTGGAACTGGCCCTCCCGGTTGGGGTTTGTGCTTTGAATTAACTACCCACCCATGAAAAAAAAAGGAAAGGATTGATTTAATTGTTGACGACCCAGCTAAATGAAAAAAAGCAACTACCTTCGTATCTGCTATCTGCACATGGAATGTGAGAGCAATAAATAAGAGATGTTCAGGTGAACAACTAGCAGAAGTCCTAAGCTGATACAAAGCGGACGTTACTGCCACCCAGGAAATACAATGGGATAGGCCTTGCAAAAAGAGGATGGAAAGCTGTTTCATCTACTACGGACCGTGCATTAGTGAGCAGAAACAGCTACTACTCAGATGCAGATTTGTTAAAAGTGACAGACTTAGGCAAAAAGTCTTATATTTTCAAGACATTAGCGAACGCATTGTAACGATTCGCATTAAGGCCAAATTTGGCAAAATAAGCTCACATCGCCACGGAGGAAGAATATGATATAGCTGTAGACTGCTTCTACGAGCTCCTTGATAATACCTATAAGAGACTATCGAAGAACGACATATATATTTATTTATTTTTTATTTATTTATGATGTTTGCGATGTTAAAGTCGTGCTGGGAGAATTTCTAGATAGACAAAAAAAACATCTCTGTGACATCCCACTGTGCACATTGGTACCCCAGCATCAAACACGTGCAAAGCCGAGCCTGAGTCTGAAACGACTACAACATTTTTAGCTATGATGCGTACGCTATGTAGTTCTATACTCCTTAGTAACTTGGTGGATTCTATACTCTATACTCCTTAGTAACTTGGTGGATGTTACTAAGGAGTATAGAACTCCCACAAACTCATCAGCCAAATCTGGTCAGATGAAAGTATTACTGAAGACTGCAACATCAGCAACGTTTGTCCGATCCACAAAAAAGGTAGTCTTCTGAACTGAACCTATGGAGGCATAAGTTTACTCAGCATCGCCTACAAGATCAACAACCTGATCGGCCCTTATCAGTGTGGTATTATAGGCCATCAAAGTCCACAACTGATCAAGTCTTCACACTTCGACAAATCATGAAAAAAAAACAGCAGTCCAAATCGATACCCACCACTTATTCATCGATTTCACTGACGCATACGACATCATTTATAGAGATGAACTATACAGAGCCTAGTTTTTGTATACCATCAAAACTCGCCCGTCCGTGCAGGATGACGATGGATAATTATCGGTGCTTTATGATGTTCGAAAACGACACATTCGATACCAAAAAAGGAATAAGTCATATGATTCTTGAGAGGATATTTCGAAACTCCCGAGCCAACACCAGATGTACAAATCTTCAAAATATCGGTGCTACTGCTAGCATACGCCGACGATATTGACATCATTGGTAGGACTCAAAGCTTCCTAGTATAGAGAAGGAAGCCGCAAAAATGGGTTTAGCAGTAAATGAGGGTAAGACTAAGTATATGCTTAGTCTCTAAGTATATTAATTTTTTTACAAGGAACTCGAGATTTTAATTGATTTATACATTTAAAAGATGCAAAAATTGTTAATTACAGTTCCTGAAATATCTTGTCCTTTAATTTTATTTAGATTATGTAAATCGTAAAAACCTTGCATTCTAGGTATTTGAATTTAACTCTACTTTGCAGTGAATTGGAAAGTTTGGCTCGACCCAGTCGTGCACCAACCACTCGTTTTTCTTATTCTAATTGCTGTTAGGTATGATTTAATTTAATTTTAAATTCTTAAACGCACATAATCTTGAATTATTAACTTTCAGTTCCTTTATCAACGTAATTTGTCAATAGCGCTAGGAATACCCACGTACGACCAAACGTATAAACAACCACCACTACCTTAAGGGAGATTTTATGAACTTCTCTCCTGGAATTTGGTCTATAATTAATATAAGTTAAGAATAAGCAGATATTGTTATGATCCCGGTGATATTAGAAATGCTACTGTATACAAATCCATACACTATAAATGATTGCCTATATTCGGTCATATGTGCTTAAGATTGTTAAATACATGACCAAATCACGTATAAGTAGTTTCAGAAAGGATACACTTGATATATTTATTAAGAAAAAGAGTGTGTCATTGGCATGACTGTGTGACTCATTTTATCATATACAAAAATTACTACTGCTGGATTTTTTTCACTTTCCATTATGTCCACACCTTGTGCTAGTACAAGCATAAGCTATTAAAGCAATGAAGACATTTAAACCATCGCATGACTTATTATAATATATGTGTATAATTTTATATGAATATGTTAATCAAGTTAAAATGTCTCCACTTCACTAGCCTGTTTTAATGAATACCCTGACTGTCTGATTCACCTTATAATTAGGTTATCGTTCTCAGAATGACCCGGTTCAGACGAATTCCAAATGTACACGGTAATAACGAAATCGTAACCGTAAGTTTTACTTTGATAAGACGAGGGTGTTAGTGTGTGAATGAACTTGTGTGTTAAATTGTCGGTCAAAAGCATATTCACCCTTAAAATAAGCGTACCGACTTGAAAGACAGCAACTAAAATGGTTGGGTGTTGTAGAACGAGGGTAGACTCTGATTGGCTTTAACTTGGCAATGTCCAGTTGTTGTAACTCTGACTACACATCAAATGTGCTTATTTTTAACCTCCACGAGGTAACAATCGGGTACTGGGTTCATCTAACCGGATTTGACTTGCTTAACGATTAGTGTGAGTGCTGATATAAAGAAGAAACATATGAGAAGGCTACAATCCGCTGTGTGGATCGTTTAATACCCTATCCCATCCCGTACTTAAAATAAATATCCCCGAAATGTCGTCTTAATGGCGATGAAATATAGAAAATGTCATTGTCGGAACATATTGTTTATCAAAATCGTTTATGGTTCGACAAAAAAACAACGTTTTTCGCCTGGTTATGCTATGAGGTAGTGTAAACAATTGGTTTTTGTATGAAAACCCCTCCAAAAGTGGGCGTAGCAAAAACGAAATTGTAAAGACGAAATAGAGACATTAGGGTTGTCTAAATAAGTTGTTTAAACACTTTTTCACAAGCTCTAACGGTTTGGCCTGACTTGTTCTGCTGGGAACAACAATAAACACGTGTACCAAATTTCATCATTCTAGCTCAAATTTTAAGGCCCGAACAACTGGTGACATACGGATGGACGCTATCGATTCTGAATCGATCCGTATACTCTAAGCTATATCTATCTAAATTATTTCTCGACGCTACAAACTATGTATCAAAACTAATATGGGTACCGCTATGGGATAGGGTATAAAAACAGAAACACTATAAACAACTTGGTGAGAATGGCACGGAATGAATACCCGGCAAGACAAGCTCCTTCGGCATATTCGGACAACAGGTTGTCTAGGAATTTCAAGGGTTGGTCAGGCCCCATGAACAGAGATGGTTGCCCTTGAACAAGGGTATCTAAAAACTTGGAGCTTGCCCTCCAGGTTCGTATCTGCACCTGGAATATAAGAACATGAAACAGGAGAGGTGCAAGCGAACAACTAGCGAAAGCCCTAAACTACTACAAAGCAGATGGGATGGGATGGGACTGACAAAAAGAGGATGAAAACCAGTGACATCTACTATGGTCCGTGTCATAGTGAGTAGAATCCGCGACTATTCAGATGCGGATTTGTTATAAGTGCCAGACCTCCAGAAGTCTTATGTTTCCAAGACACTAAATGCGCTCACGCCCCAAAGGGGGCAAACGATGATGTAGCTTAAGATGGCTTCTACGAGCTCCTTGACAAAACCTATGAGCGACTAATAAAGTATGATATTAAAATCGTACTGGGAGATTTTAATGCAAAGGTAGGAAGAAAAGACATCATCAGTGTCTCAGCAGTATTGTTGGAAAACATAGCCTTCACGGCAACTCGTCTGATAACGGACTTAGGCTACTTCGCGCAACACGTACCCCTTAACCTCTTGATTAACATTATACAACAAGCATCGAATGTCGAAAAACAATGGCAACGATGTCACAAGATCAGCCCAAACTGATGATGAGGATGTTCGCAGCCAAGAACGAGACCTACAAGACTAATCTGCAGGTGAAGAAGAGAGCTGCCATTGAGCTCGGAGCAGAGAAGAAGGGAAGAACACCGGCTTTTCAGAGAGAAGAAAAAAGAGCAAGAAAAGCGCGCGATTGAGGACATAGCAAGTTGTACCAAAGTGTAAGACCTCAAAGCCAAGGATACAACGCTCGAACAGAATCCTGTCGAGATGAACAAGGAAATATCGCAGTTGAGACACAGTCGATGCTGAGGATATGGAAGAACCACTTCTGCAGACTGTTAAACGGCGATGACGAACAACATTCCGCTGTCAGGCAGAACGAGCCATTCAATATTGGCAACGACAGTGAAAACTGCCAACCAAACGACCTGAATGAAGTGAGGACAGCAATATCTTAACTCAAGTTTAATAAGGCTGCCAGAAATGACGGCCTTCCCGTCGAGCTTTATTAAGCCGGCGGAGATGACTTGGAATGTAACATCCACGAACTCATAAGCCAGTTCTGGTCGAAAGTAATTATGCCTGAAGAATGGAACCTCTGCATCGTTTGCCCGATCCACAAAAAAGGAGATCCTCTACTCTGCGCCAACTACAGAGGCATAAGTCTCCTCAACATCGTCTACAAGATCCTATCTACCATAATATGTGAACGCCTGAAACCGTTTACCAACAACCTGATCGGCTTTTATCAGTGTGGTTTTAAGCCAGGAAAGTCCAAAACCGATCAAATTTTCAGACTTTGGCAGATCCTGGAAAAAACCCATGAAATCCAAATCGATACCCACCATCTATTCATCGATTCCAAAGGCGCATATTGCAGCATTTAAAGAGATGAACTATACAGAGCCATGTCTAGTTTTGGTATACCGGTATATAGCTTGACCGATTTTCTTTAAGCATCTCATCTAAATCGTGTTATCAGCCATCTTGGCTATGTCAGTTGCCCGCTTCGGATCTGCGATTTGAACCCTTTGTATTTTTTTTTGTGGGAAAACACCGATGTTATGCCAACAATACCTAAAGCCATCATCAAAAAAAAAATACAAATACAAATACAAACTTCTTGCGCAACACACTCGTTAGTACCCAGGGCCGAACTTTCTCAGAACCATTCTTGTGTGCGTGTGTACTTCTTGCACGATGGCGGGACCTCCTGTTGTATGCCGAACGGCGAATTGAAGATAAGCTTTTCTTGACAATTGATACTACTCGGATGATTTTTCAGACCATCATGAGAGAAAAAGCCATAATCAATGGAAGAAATAATGTTGTTCATTAATTTCTTTTTTTAAAAAGAAACTTGTATTTGGACGTTATTTTTAAGAAACAAATATGTAGATACGTCAAGTCCTCGTCGACACACCCTGTACAGCTAATGATTTCACAATCACCTGATAAGTGCAAATTAAATGTGTAATTCCAAACGAATTATTTTGCCAAGTAGCTTCTTATCTCCACAGATAGGTATTACAGTCACTGTATTCAATATAGGCTTATATTGTGGGTAATACCTACCACCCCATTCACACTTTTTACACTGAAGCATAGCCCCACAACCACCATCATAATTAATAACGAACACACATAAAAGTCAATTCAACAAAAAGAACTGCGCTACAAACAAAAAAAAAATCCCATCCAGCAAATAATTTTTTTTTTATGTTAGCAGACTGACGTGACGGCCGACTAGCTAAGCTTAGTGCTAGTATAGCTACCGTCTCAACGCAATCCAACCATCAACGAAGGCAACAGCGGTTATAGTACGAGCTAGCTGTCAACCGAATCGAGCACGAGTAGTAGTGAAACTGTGTTCAAATTGGAATGTCGAGTTGGTCGCATTGCTTTACTGTCTCGCGCATCGTGTAATAAAAAAAAATCGTTCTAATCTCAATGAAGGAAACTGTCAAAACAAACGAATTCTGTTTCCTCTGCGTAAATAAATGAATAAATATTAATTTAATTCCGTGGATTTGTGCGTGATCCGACAATTTGATAAGAGATTGAATTTAATTGTGAAACGTAGAACGCTGATAAATCTATCGTTCCCGTCTTGTCGTTGTGTATTGCATGGTGAACTTATTGTGTTCTTTCAAGTGATTAATCATATAATAAGTGCGTTGGCGTGTTGGTTTTGATCGTGTCAAACGGACTAAGTGTCACTCTTCCGGACATCTGTCAGTGTCACAGTAACACAGGTGGCGTACTACGCGTTATCAGAAAAGGTAACAAACAACAATTCTGCACTTGCATTAACAGAAAGACCCAGATTATTATGTAACCTTGCCATTGTTGGCCAACATATCAAATGGAGTGTGTGTGCAATGTGCGAATGAATTAGTTTTTCATGTCATTGAACAGGTGACCATCTAATTATTTATTTGCAAGTGTTCGGATTGCTTAACACTGTACGGTCATATGAACCTGTGGTGGAAGAGGTAAATCATTCATTTTGGAATTCCAATAATCGAAATCAAGAAAAGAAAAGTGTTTGGATTTGGAAGGGCAAAAGACACATCGAAAGACTGTCAGTCGTAGGTCATGCTGCTAGGTTAAGGTGGGGAGGTTAAAACTCTTTTATGTTGGGTGAGTTCGTTATTTAGGCAGAAATAAAGTGCACATGATGTCACGAGGAAACATGCTAAATGTGATTTGTCGTTTGAATGACTAATGGTAACCAATTAATGGTAAGAGATCATATATTAATATTTGATAGTTAGATGTATATATCTACATAAACACGTTTGAACTTGTTAAAAAAAAAACGGTCATGGCTGTTTAGAAAATATTTTTTTTTAGTTTTTTTTTATAGTTTTCTACAATTAGTAAGTAGAGGAAGTGGCTCTGTCCATAGTGAACATGTTTGTTGACATTAAAATCGGGACAAACTTAGTGCTGTTATATCTACTGTCTTGGCAGTAGATCACCTTTTTTCGATAGCAATATCGAAATGTCAATTGTAACGTCTGTTCCCGTACTGCAGCAAAAATGACAATATTATCAAATAAATTCTATGTGCGGAACTAGCTTTAGTTTGCACAAACACGTGGGAAATCATCTCGCATGTTGCGATACTAAAATAATTTTTCATAAAACACTTTAAAAACAAATGCTGAATTTCAAAGATAACAACTATGAGCGAACAACAAATTTGAAACTAAATTTGAAACTTTTGAATATCCTTCAAATATTTTACCACATGTGGGCGTTAGAAAAGGGGGAGACAGAGAGTGATAGAAAAGATGTTATATGTAGTGGAGCCTTACTCCTGAACTTACTTCGAGGAGTCACCATTTTTTGTGTTCATTGTATTCACAAAATATTCAAGTTAGTGTATACTTTAAGGCGACTAACTAACTTTTTTTTACTTCCTTGCATTATGGTTTCAATAATTTTAGTTGGGATTGAATGCTCATCCGCTCACCAGGCGAATACATTACCACTACACCGTGGCAACCCACTGATTTGCTGGTTTCGCAATAGAGGGTACATATTGTTGCATCTGATCCAATTGTGATGCCTAGCAGATGCATGGATTCCGGAACTGTGGACTTGTTTTTCTTGCAGCTGTTATATACTACATTTTCGTTGAGTCCAATTGAACAGGGGTTTCCTTTCCCCATTAAAAAATCTTTTGTAGGTCTTTGTTTAGAAGCATATTTGTGAGCAGAAATAATGGGTAATTCGCATCTTGTTTGATTTTGAGAAGCTATAAGAGCACTGTCATCTGCAAAACTAAAAATGCGATTATTAGTTGTTCTCAAGAGATTATGACCATGCAGCAGAAATGGAGTGGGTGAGATAATTGATACTTGAGGTAACCAAGCGTTTCGAGCGAATCAGTCTTTGGAAATGCCATCCACAATGCAAATATGTGTCCTTGAGAAAGTTTTTACAAAATTGAGCAGTTCCCTGTTGTTTTTTCCAGTACCTTTGAAAGTAGACAATTACAAGTTTTAATAATAATAATATGTTTTATTTCGTGATAATTTTTTTACAAAGCCTGTGACCGCACGTTTTACAATTCAGAGATTTGACAAGTATTATCTTACTTCTGAGATATTATCTTACATTTCAAAATGATTTACAAGCAATTACAAATTTAATTTAAAGGAAAAATACGAATAAACCTTTATTTGAGTAAAAAAAAAAAAGAAGAAGGAATATCTAATATACATAATTTAGAATTTTATGAATATTCAAGGAATGCTTTTTATATTAATAAATATAAGTTCATAAAATATAATCAGATAATAAAAATAAATTATATAATAAATAAATAAATAATACAAGTTTTTGTTTTTTAAATGCAATAAATGAACATAGTTTCATAGTGCGCATAGTTTCGCGTTTCGGTTATGTGAAAAAAACCCCCTTTATTATTATAGCTTTACTTGTACCTAAGAGCAAACATTCCCATTAATTATGGAACACAACTTCGTTCAAGTGGCTTCATAGTAGCGCATCTTGTCTCTCCAATTTTCCAAGACCCGGTTGACGGTTTCGGTCTGTAGCTCATGGATTGCTTGACTGATATTTTCCCGGGTTTGTTTCATTTCCGGATTATTAGCATAGTATCGGTCCTTCATGTCCCCCTTAAAAAAGTCCAAAGGCTTCAAATCGCAGCTCCGAGGCGGCCAATTGATATTGCCAAGACGGCTAATAATACGATTTGGGATTTAATGCTCAAAATATCGATTGAGGCATGGGCTGTGTTCGATTGCAATAAAAACAAATCGGTTAACAAGGCTTTGTAACGCCCACCTTTGACCGAAACGTTGTTCATGGCCTCAGTTTCGAAGAAAAATGGTCCAATGATACCACCACTTCATATTACGCAACAAACTGTCATTCTCTGTGCATCGGCTTCTCGACAATAACGTGCGGCTTTTCCGAGCCTCTCATGCGGCAATTTTGTTTGTTAACGTAGCCATGGCGAGGTAAAATGAATGAAACTAAGGATTAAACAATAATCACTAACAAGCTTTTTATTTTCTCTAATTAACGTGTGCACACTGTCTCGGATGCCACAAAATCAGACTGCCAATTACTGCGCGGGAATAAAATCTTTTTCGGCTGTAGTACGTTCCAGGTTGTTATTCGTATGATGCGCGTTCCTGGTTGAGTCATTCACGTGTGGAACTCCGTCCGCCACACCTTCAATTGATGAGCCGATTCGACGTTGCAGAAACATCTTTCACGCACTAGAAATGTTGATCTTATGAGATTGAGTTGATGGCGAGTTGATGTTCATGAATTGAGTCCAACACTCTAAGCTACAGCATTCACATCTGTGCGCATCGTAAGACAACGTACGACAACGTAAAAACTTGACTACAGCAAGCGCTGTGCGTGCTTCATTTCGGCTAAAAGTTCTTTTAAAAAAAAGCAATGTTTGGGCAACACAGCACTGACTTTGGAAATTAGTTTTCAATACTTCTCAACGTTCCGAACGGCTCATGTCGTTAAGTGAAGTTATGATACTGAATTTCATTCAAGATTTCGGGAGGGAAACGGCTGTCAGTGTCAAAATAACCTTAGATTTAACAAGAAAACTCTAGATTCCCCACCCTGTACTACCTTTCTTTTATTGGGAATCGGCGGAGTTCGAGCAATTTTCCAGAAACTGGGAAAACATGTTGATTGAGCCCAAAATAAATACAAATTTTTGGGGGAATATGCTCATTAGTACCCAGGGCCTAGCTTTCTCGTAACTATGTGCGTGTGCGTACTTCTTGCACGAAGGTGGGACTTCCTGTTTTATACCGACTCCGAATGGCTTAGTTGAGATGAGATATTTAAGACAAGATATTCTTGACAATTGATACTACTCGGATGATTTGTCAGATCATCACGAGAGGAGAGACAGTGAAAAATCATTTAAGGTATTGCTACGGCTAGGAATCGAACTCAGACCTACTTGCTTGATGGTTCATCGCACTTACCATTGCGCCATTGAGTCCGATAGAATATATTTAGACCTACAGCAATCTTAAGCAAATTTATTGTAATTTTTCGTAAGAAAAGGCACTGTAATACAATATCTACACCTTGCACGATGTCCATGTCCGATTGACGTTTTCGTGCTATGCATACAAAGCCCAGTCACTTGAGTAGAACCTCATGTCAGTGCAGTCTCGTCTGTAACGGAGGTCAACCGTTAACTTATACAGAGAAAAAAAGAAAACATAATAGGACTACAGCTTAGTGGCTTATGATTATGGTCCTTGACGTTGACAGTGACGGGAGGAAGCAGGCCCTTCAAAATAATTTGCTCAATTAGCTAGTAGCGAACTTTGGTTGCCTTGTTCTTGCCGATTATCTGATTAAAGTTTTTTCTCACATATATTATAGGCATTAGGTAATAGGCTTGTGCCTCTATACATATGACCATAAATTATTCGAATCGCCATAAATTACACTTGTATGGTATCTGTCATGTTCTCGTATGTGCTTTGCTTATTATACCAATTATGGACGGATATTTATAGTCTCTTTGTATTTTTTTATTTTTATTCAGTGAGGTGATTAGCATATAGACGACTCTATTTTTGTAAACCCCGCGCTATATTCTAGTGTATACAGTTTGCCGAAAGTGTAAAATATTGAGATTTATATTTTCATTGTCAATTAGAAGGTTGACGTTTCGTTGACACGTCACTTGGCATATGTGTTGTTCAATGAGTTCGTAGATATTGCGGTGATTTTTATTATTGTGCTGACTGTTAGCGTGTGCTTCCAATTGATGCTGAAACTGTTGACGATTAACGATTCAAAAATTATTATTGAAGGGTATTTGTGGTGAATAGGTTGTTAGCATTTCTACGACTAACGTGACGTCACTTGCTGAGCATCTACTTACTTATCATTATGTTGATAAAGGGAACTGATAGGGTTATTCCCCTTCCAGTTAATCACGCCAGATTTGCAGCACTGATTTATTTTTTGTATCAAATTGAAAGTGAGTTGTTATTTAAGCAAAGCGAGTACACACAAAAACAATATAACAATAAGCAAACCGTAAACATCAAAAGTACAAATCAGTAGGCTTAATTTAACTACATTTTTGTAAAATTTTACTTGTTTTTTATAGAAGTAAACAAACACAAAGAAGTAAACATATACATATGTATGTATAGGTATTTGGATTGCTTTTAAAGATACTTTTATATTAAGCAGAGCTTTGACACATGAAGCTCTTTGAAGGTCACACAGGGACGAAGAAATTTGTCGTGATTTTAATACGATGTTTCCATGTGAGGAATGGTGTCCCACAAACGGATTTGTAGGATATCTCATAGGGATTCATAAGTGGAAACTTGGAAAAGTGTTTTTGTAATTTCTTATTACTATCTATGTAGCAGCGTATTTAAGCAGCATACACAAGCAGAGATTAAACGAAACAAATCAATTATGTTTCAGAATATACAATTAAACGGGTCCTTAGCTAACTCCCTCCAGTTACGCGCTTCAAGTTGGTTGAGGTCGATTTCGAATATTGTATGCTTCATTAACGAGAGGTCTTGCTCTACTTCGTCCGACGCCTGGCTTGGAGTCAAGTGCACTGCGAGCTAGAGTATTGGTCAACATTCATGTTCTAGCTATCTTAGAAGTTATCGTCTTCATCTGCAGCTTAGCCTTTCAGGCCTCATTTTTGGCTGCGAGAATCTACCGTCAATCTCATCAAACTAGGTGAATTCTTACATTGGCTGCAACAAGGTAGTAGTACTATTCGATGTTAGCCCCTTGCAATGTTCGAAAATTCAAAATAATTCTATAGCAATGTAATCAGTTTGATTGAGCATTTATAAAACTTGAGACCACCTTGTCCCCTTATGGATATCGAGGTCAGTAAAGCAAGTCTTAGCTATAGTGGCATTTCGTTCCGTAGCGAAGCCAATCAGGCTAAAAGCGTTGCCAGACATATTATCGTGTAGGCTGTGTTTTCCCACAATACTGCTCATGTATTTTCCCTACCTCTGCGTTCAAATCTCCCAGAACAGTTTAAGCATCTTACTTCGGTAGTCACTCATAAGCTGTCTTAGAAACAGTATTTCGCTATATCATCTTATGTTATCGAATTTATTCTTGATGCGGATTGTTACAATACGTTTGCTATTGTCTTGAAAGCTTAATACTTCTTGCCTCAATCTGGTTTTTATAATAAATCCACTACCAGATAGTAGCTGTTAATGGGAACGTTAATGAAATGTCAACGTTTTTTATCCCCCTTTTGTCCGGCTTATTTCATCGTATTTCCTGGGTGGCAATAATGCGTGCTCTGTAGAAGCTCTTATTTAATGTTCTCACATTCCTCGTGCAGATACGAAGGTCGTTGTACTTTTTTTGTTTAACATGGCCGTCAACAATAAAATCGTTCGTTTCCGAAACTCATATTTGCTTCGTAACGATTTTTGTTTTACGTGAGTGGGTAGTTAACCTAAAGCACAACCCAACCTGGATTGCCAATTTATTAGATATCTTTAGAACAGGGGGTCGTCAGTATCCACAAGAACATTGATCGCTGCCGTTGTTCTTTTGGCTCTTCGGTCATCATCTCTGTTCAAGGGGCCTGACAAATTGAGATTTCTAGAATACCTGTTTTCCGAAATAGTCGGAGTAGCTCCAATGGGTTGCTTTGTTTAATTCTTTAGTTCTTCCGCTGGCGGTTGGAGAAGTTTTTTTATTGCGGACCTTATTTAGTTTTGGTCCAAGGTATTTTATTTTTCACCAATCGCACACATCTGCAGAGAATTCTTCCATTCGCCATCCGAGGGCGCGTCCGATAGAAGACTAGCACATCATACGGTCTAAATAAAATTGCACCTAAACTACTTCCTGGGGTTACTCGAGAACGGGAACTTAAAGTGTTAGAACCTTGTAATTTTAAATAATTACTTCCCAAAGAAAGATATCATTCAACCCAATTAGTATATCCATGAATAGAGTCATATGCCTTAAGTTTAAAAATTATGATGTTATCAGAAAATCATTTCAAATTTGTTGGAAAAATTATGGAAAAAAGTTAAAATTACTGTGACAGTTTATTGAAATGTCCAGGTTTTTCAAAGAGTTAAACAGTATGATGGATGTAAATCAAAAGCTGAGTGTTATCAGTTTCTCTGAGAATAAGCCAGCACTGATTCTACAGATCTTAAAAGATTTATAAATAAAAACTGTTCTTGTAGTCACGCAATCTGGGGTTCCAAAAAAATGGACCGTTATGGGCTTTGTATGAACATTATTACGCTATGTAGAAAAAGCCTTTTAAAATAACCACACATAATTTAACCTAAAGTGCAAGATGATTATAGCTGTAGTTTGAGTAAGTGCGTATGAATCGTTTAACGTGATTGAATTCATTGATAGAAATTGTTATCTCCCCGAATGTCGCAATATGTATTCAACGCTAACTTTGTGACATGATCAGTTGCAGTTACAGATCCCTCCGAGAACTTCGACAAATCCATAAGTGGAGCGTAATTTTTCACTTGAGAAATCATTCACTGATTTTAATTAATAAATTCCTCTCTAAATTGTTGGTTAAATATCTAAAGCTTCTTATTATTCATGTTTCATGAAAGGATTCTTCATTATCATGATGAAAGTAAAAGTGTTGCACTAAATCAAAAAATTTACCAGAGGAAAATCTCTGGAGACCCCAGTAAGTTGAATTCGCCTATTGTGAAACATGCCAACCACATGAATCTTGACTTTTACAATGTTTTTGACATGCAAATAAAGACCAAATATGTGGTCATCATTAAATACTGAACATTTGGTGAAAACAGTTCCAGGCCAAAGTGTTCAAATAATGAGCTGTCCTCAAAAAAAAGGCAATTGTAAAAATATTGTACGAAAACCTGTCCCTTCAATAGCTCTATATTGACTTAACACAACCAGTTAAATGAGTTGGGATACTTTTCTGTTGGAAAATTAATTCAAACAGATGTCTGAATGAGCAACACCAACCTTTATTCCAACACAAATAATGTCAGTAGTTCGTCTATAAATATTAATAAGATGAGGTTTGCTTTTCACGGAGGTCATCAGACAACTAATCAAGCGAATTAATTACGCGGTGTATTTGTATATTTCCGCTCTAAATGAATTAACAGGTGTACATCAGCAGAACGCATTTCTATCCAACGGTTTCCTGCATGTGTGTTATATAACACTTCATTATATTAACTAATTTTTTAACAACTTTACATGTGAGTGAAAGGTATATTCGTGACTTATTCGTACGTACTAGCCCTTCAGACGGTCAGTTTCATCCCCAAACGCTCTCCTTTGGACACTCGTAGTTCATTATGAAATAAAACCAACATGGAGAATCTTAACGCATTCAGATGTTACACGGGACCACTTCTATGGAAAACTGTGTATTTTATTATGTTGGCACATGAATCCTATAAATTCGCGAGTCTTAAATTGTTTTGTTGTTTCTACTCATAAGTTTTGATTACTGTTGTATTCTAGTTACATGCTAGGGTTATGTCGTTATATAAAATAAACTTTGTTCAATAATGTGAACAGCTTTATTCATAAACGCATTATATGTAGTTGTAACGCAATAAGCCTATTAATAAACGTTATAAAACATTGAATAGATACTGTATAATATCTAAAATAAGTTTTTATGGTTGAATAGAGTCTAAGCGGTTTAAGGTTGCTTTTGATAAGGTTGCTGAGATAAAAATGTGTCATTTTGAATTTCTGTACCAGATTTCTGCTGGTTAATTTATTCAAATGTTTTCAATTCAAAAAAGGGTGTAACATAATTCAAGCAAAAGGAAATATTGATAGAAAATACCGATTTTTATTTAAAAAGCTTAAATTGCTTTATTGAGTATAGAGATTGGGGTTATGTATGGAATAGCACATAAAATAAATGGACCCCAAGACTTTGCTGACAAGCACGTACTCTTTTATTGAAATTTTCTGTGACCGTTTCGTGTAAATGTGGCTGATCAAGTCCTGACCAAGGCGTGGGTTATCGTAATCTTGTTTGCATAGACTTTTCAATAATATGTGCAAGTGTTAACAAAAAACACGAAAAAGAGCAACACTATACATAGCCTGGTTAGAATGCCAGGCATGGAATATCCGGCCTAATATCCTCAGGCGAACCTAGATGAGTTGATTTGACATCTTCGGTCAACGGTTAGGAATCTTATATGTTAGTCAGACCCCCTATAAAGATATGGTTGCGGATGAACCGATCGGTGGACGGCAGCGCTCAATCCCGCAAAGGATACTGATGGCACCGTGTCCTAGGTGTATCTAATAAATTGGTACTGGCACCTATGAAAAAAGCTATTGTTACGAAGCCACCAATAGCCTCGGAAAGGACTGAATTTACTGTTGACGACCCTGCTAAACGAAAAAAATAGAACGACGTTTGCATCTGCACCTGGAATGGAAGAACATTAAAGAGGAGAAGTGCAGGCAAACAACTAGCGAAAGCTGCTACAAATCAGGCACTAATACCATCTAGGAAATACGGTGGGATGGGCCGGGCAGGAAGAGGTTCAAAAACTGTGACATCTACTAGGGACCGTGTTGTAGTAAACAGAAACAGCGACTATTCCGTAGGGGTCTTAATACAATTACAAGACTTAGGCAAGTAGTCTTATGTTTTCAAGACATTAGCGAACGAATTGTAAGAATTCGCATTAAGCCAACATAAGCTTTATATTCGCTCACGCACCGACGCACGGAGGAAATACATGACTGCTCCAACGAGCACTTTGACAAAACTTAGGAGTGACTACCGGAGTATTATGTTCAAATCGTGCTGCGAGTTTTTAACAAAACGGTTGGAAGAGAAAATATATTCAGCAGCATTATTGGAACACCCTCCCTACAACACGTCTGGCAATGGACTTAGCCTAATTGAATTCGCTGCGGAATGAAATGCCACTAAAGCCAGCACACGGTTTCATTACCTCGATATTCATAAGGGGACATGGCGGTCTATCCAACCACCCTACCTAATTGAAGTGATGACAGCCGATCTTTATAAAGCTAGCGGAAAGTACTTGACGGGCTCAGTGGCGCGATGATTAGTGCGATAAACTGCCGCGCAGAAGGGGTGGGTTCGATCCTTAGCCGTTGCAACACTTAAATGATTTTTCACTTTCACTCCTCTTGTGATGATATGACAAATCATCCGAGTTGTATCAATTGTCAAGAAAAGCTTATCTCAAATCCGCCGTTCGTAGTCGGCATAAAACAGGAGTTCCCGCCATCGTTAAAAGAAGTACACACGCACACATCAATGCTAGTGAGAAACCTCGGCTTGGGTACTAACGAGCCTGTTGCGCCGAAAATGTGTATTTTGGAAATGACTTGCTACGCTCAAAAAAATTATGGCTACATGGGCTATATTTTCTTCATGCTAAATGCTATAAACATAATAAAAAACGGGATAGTCGATTTTTATTACTGCATCTGCTATATTTTCTACGAAACTTTAATATCTGCTATTGTTATAATTTAATGTAACTCGTGTTTCACCAATAGCAGCTTACGCTACGATTCCTCTTAGTTTTTGCTATATGAACATAATATCTAAAGATATACAATATAGCTAGACTTGCTATGACATTTTTATTTAATAATAATTTAAATACAACAATATTCATTGCTTAAAAACACTTTAACACTGTTTTCAATTAACAACTCTTTCACTATAACAACATTGGATGTGACATCAGGCAGAGATGTATCTGACGTAACATATGACGTTATTTGAAGTGTAGAGTTAGCTGAATAACTTGGCAAATTTGCGTAAGTAGTATCTTGCTAAAAATATAAAATACATTGTAGTGCCTTCATAGGAAATTGAAGAAAACTTACTTCGCATAAAAATTCTTCTTTGAATTTATTCCAAAATTTAGCATGGGCTCCTTGTTTTGAAATAAGATTTATTATGGCGTTATAGTCTAAACTTCTAAATGCAATCTCATCAAATTCCTTCTCTAATATAAAAAAAAGCAAAATGCTTTGCGTCATTTAGAGCAAGATACGCACATACATATATTCGTATAAACAAAGGTATGTGCGCAATAAGTGTGACTTTAATTTTTTTTTACAAAAATTACTACAATTCATTTGACTGAAAACCACTACACAGATGTCGATCAGTTGTTTTCTTCCCAAATCAACTTCACTTTATTTCAATTTAAACAAAGTTACCTTCAAAAATGTCTGTTAGTGAGGTTAATTCCCATTTACTTAATATATTTGTCACAAAATTCTCCATTATAAAAAGTTGTTACTCACTTCACAATAGCTTCACAAAAATACAACCATGTTGGCTATATTTGATATAAATCAAGGCATTTCCCTAGCTGAAATTTATATAAAATTTACGAAATGCAGTAATAACACCGTTGCTATAGAATATAGCAAACAAGTAGTAATTCTGTTTTTTTAAATGTAAGTATAATATTCACCATCTCATATGCCAAATTAGTTCGGATCAAAGTACAGCCTGAAGATTGGGATCTCAGCATCGTTTGCCCGATCCACAAAAAAGAAGATCCTCTGAACAGCGCCAACTAAAAAGCCAAAGCCTCCTCAACATCACCTGCAAGATCCCATCTGCATTAATATGTGAGCGCCTAAGACCGTTTACCAACAACTTGATCGGCCATTGTCAGTGTGGATTTAGGCCAGGAAAGTCCACCATTTGTAAAATTTTGAAACTTTGGCAGATCACATGGAAAAAACCCAAGAAGTCCAAATCGATACCCATCGATTTCAAAGCCGCATGATACGACAGCATTAATATAGAGACGAATTATAAAGAGCCATGTCTAGTTTTGTTAAACCGCCCAAACTCATCCGTATGTGCAGGATGACAATGCTCGCACACAACATCAACGAATTGTACAGAACGTATAGGACTTTGCCTACCTCTGCTCCGCCATAGCTCTTACAACAACATGTGGTCAGAAATTAAACGAAGAATTACTCTTGCCAACCGCAGTTTCTTCGTGCTAAGAATGCAATGCGGTAGTAAAGCCCTCACTCGAACTACTTAGGAGATCCTATATAAGCAAAAAAAGCTATGATTGCCTCTTTCTCCTTGACGGTATAATTAAGCAGATATCTATCAGACTTGCAGTCGTATAGAGGTATTAGGATGTGAAATCACGTACCGAGTTCTTATTTGGCGTAGACCTGAAACGTTCAGTGGCATGATTCTTTCGTTTTTGAGTTTTTGGGTTCAGCCGTTTACATTTTGCAGTTTGTCTCTATTTTCTGAAAGTAGGCATGTACCTGTAAGGCCTACTGCGTTCTTGAAGTTTCTGGAATCGTGTCCATATTCACCGCATCTAAAATTACTTGTTGATAAAATGTACCAGTGCGTATTAATTCAGATGCAGAGTGTAAGATTCATTTCTTTACGAAGCAATTGAATAATGCATTCATCAACAGACTCTTAAAATCGTTCATATGCAATAAAATTTCAAAACAAATCACCAGGAATACATAAATAAATGAGTTTATTCCATCATAAGTTCCATAAACATAAACAATCATAATGATTGCTACCAGATTTCGACTTTGTTTCACATCTGAATCACAATAAATAAAACTTCAAGTTTGGGACTTTGTACTCCATTATCGCTTCTTAGGTATTGTTGTTACGAATGATTACAATAAAAATGTATTACTAATGCGTGATAACGCACATTGACAATTTCAGTCTTCAACAAAATAAACATTTTAACCACTTTGACACTTATTGGCAAGGTAGAAGTGGTAGTCTATTGCTCTGTACCAAGGTCGTTGTGATTTATAAATAAACATTAACTGGTTTTTTTTTGTCTATTTTCAGAAATACCATTTGAATTGCGATCTTTTTTCAACGCAGGTTGAGAATGACTGGAACAGGTAGGTGCTCGTGCTTAACCCCGATCATTTGCCATTTAATTAGCGATCACTATTCTTAGATCAATTAGATGTGCTCAGAGAATATCTGTGCAAATAATAACACACGCGTATTGAGGAGTAGAATGAGGAGGCCTTGTTTAATTTTATTTGGTTATCTATAGAGCATGTATTGGTTGCGTGAAAAAATCAAACTCGAGGTTTTAATGAAACCGAACATAACGATGAAAAAAATGTGTCAGTCTGTTTTTTTTTTGGGTTCTTTAAGAATTCATGAAATTTGTACATTAACTAGGGGGTAGTTGTGTAACTGCTTTCGAGCTAGACTCCTGAAACCAATTAGATTACTTAATACACAACATATGTAAAATATCTCACCGCCCATACCACTTACTAATTCAGTTCCGAGTGTAAGTTCCAGACTATCATTCCCAGAAAGTTTGAATGATTTAAGACAGAGTTGGAAATGACCACTCGGTTCACACGAAAGAGCACCGAATTGGTTTTCGATTAAATTTTGACTTCCTAATCGTTGTAGCGTTTTTCAGATGGAAATCATGGCAATTAAAGAATCCTTGAAATGTTTTCGATGGTAGCCAGCCAAATTTCTTAATTAATCTGTTTAGGACATCCGCGCTGTACTAAGGATAGTGGTAAACGACATTTAAATTGGTGTATATATGTACATGCATATGACTTGCTTTTCATTTGTGACGGCTGCATATATATTATGTAGTCCATGCAACACTTTGGTCTCATGAAAATATGCGACTTTATTAGCATGTACCAGGAACTCAAATGTCGCATATAAAGGGTGTCCCATAAGTCATTTTAATTCGGAAAAAATATTACAATGTGACAGCTGACAGGTTAGGTTAGGTTGTAGTGGCTTTACGCGATGCGCATGCACACTTACACCATAAAAGTCTGTTGTGGTACCACGTGGATCTGTCGACTTTCCTATAAATTCGTTTCCCTATTTGAACAACTCAGTTCTTACTATATAGCGAGGAGGTTTCTGACGTTGATATTAGCCAGCTCACCTAGATTGCCGAAGGAGTACCTACTCTCCCAGATGAAGTTTCCGTTTTACTGAGAGAGCAGGACAAAAGCATAGAAGGTTTTTTTTTACGTGGGATGGTGGAAATCTCAATAGACGTGATGAGCACGTGCCCAAAGTAGTGTTGTACTTTAACCCTAACTAAAACCACCACCCTTTTTGTATTTGTATTGCAACTAAGTATGCGACTTATCTGGAAATTTTTTATCATGAGAAATGAATGTTTGGCAGGTTACTTTCCTGTGAGAGTTCCTACTTTTTCAACAATTTATAGAGCGGTTTGTTATTATCTGGCCAAATTTAAGGGCTTCGTTCTTTGAAGACGCCGCAATAAATTTGTTTCGTCAAGAATTTGGAGGACCGTTGTGTTAACGTGTCCCAATACGTTTTTTTTTGTTTGCGTGCAAAACTTTTCGTTTCATCTTTAACCGCGGGAATACCCAGATCTCTGCGCAGATCTTTATTCCTTATATACCATGGCGCATTGACGAATGATCTTAACATTTTGTTTTCAAAAGTTTGTAAAATATTTAGATTCGTTTCACTGGTACAACCCCATAGTTGTATACCATAAGTCCAGACAGGCTTTAGCACTTGCTTGTATAATAGCAGCTTGTTAACAAGGTTAATCTTCGAATATTTTCCGAGTAACCAGTACAGTTGTCTGTACTTGTTTTATTTTTTAGCATAGAAGGTGAGTTATACTTTTCTCATCTTCTTCATCTAAGCAGAAGTCATTGCTGAAGAAGCCTAGTCTCTTTGCTTGTAGGCATATCGGACGCCTTTGATCTGTTCAGCATTGTCACGCATATGGAGAGCTTCTGGTTAAAGTTAATCCAGAGTTGCAGGTTATTTGTCAGGTTGTGCCGTTTATACATCTGCAGTTTGCTTTCTTGATCGCACCCAGTTTGATTTTTAAATTACATTGGACTTTTTTCTTTGGGAATTTTTTGGCAGCCACCAAGGCGTTGGTGGAAATTAATAAAGTCGGTCGGCCATTTATCCGATGTGCTATGCATAACCCCAATCTGTATACTCTATGAATCAATAAAAATATCAAGCTTCCTCATTAAACATTTGTATTTACTATCAAAATTTAATTTTGCGTGAATTATGGAACACCCTTTATATGCAACATTTCGTTGCAGCAATTTAACCCACGAACACTCTTTGGATGCGTTTTCATACGAAAATTATTTGTGTCGAACCTTAAAGGATTTTGAACAGTATGTTGTGAAAATATCAATTAAAATAATTCTTTGCCATAAAACCCACATTTAAGGCCTTCCCATATGTTTTTTTCGAGGATATGCGAAGTATGTAAGTAGGTAAAAGTCAGTATCTGCGAAGTATGAAGATTTGATCAGTTGTGGACTTTCCCGTCGTAAACCCACTCTGATATAGTCCGAACTGATTGTTTCAAAAAATACATGGGCGCCAAAAACGATCGTTTTGTCTTTATCTTTCCTTGCTCATCGATTTATAACTTTTCGGGTGTTCAAAAAAGTTATATTTTAGGCGGGTAAAAAAAATTTAATTTATGTACAAACAGTCACTGATTGCTTATAAATAATTAATAAAGAGTAGCTTACGCAAGGAGCAAATATATACGAACCAATCGTATACACAAACCTGGGTTTTCAATTGACTCGAGGGTGCACAAAAATGTTGCAATGATAATCATTCTATTAGCATAATTCAGTCAATATAACAGTCAACAGGTCAATATATATTATTGTGCACATCGGTATATATTACCAAGTTGTTGATGGTCTTGGAAATATCTATTGCTATATGGGAAATTTTGTTGGTGCATATCAAAACAACTTGTTGGCCGGGAATTAACACATTAGAAAGATGAGTCATTTTAAAGATAAAATTGGCGTACTTAGCTTTCTTGGAATTAGTATTCTAAATGCTAATGAGTTTACTGTCCATTAAGTGCTATTCTGGGCTTATGTGGGAGCTTATGACGCTGGTACAGAATATAATAGGGTATCAACATATTTATATGCAGGCAGTTTTATTCAGATTTTATTTTATTCAAAATGTCGGCACTTACTTGGCATTATTTTGAAAATGTCGGATTTGATTCAAAAAAAACTAATTTGTAGTTTGTAGCCGTGTATGCTTTAGGGGCTTTTGTAAGTATGCTCAATTTCAAATATATATATAAAAAGCATGTTGTGATGTATTCATATAGACCTGCAACGTAAGACAGCCCTCCAAGAAAGGAGCTTAAAGGCGTTAAACCGAAAGATCTTAGTGGTTAGTTCACATCGTCACAGTTTGAGGAAATCGTGCCCTTTTTTCTTTTGCTTTTCTTGACAATTGATAATACTCGGGCCATTGAAAAATCATTTAGGTGTTTCTATACGGCTGGGAATCGAAGCCAGACCTTCTTCCCGGCAGTTCATTACACTAAACATCGCACCACTGAGTCCGTCCTTAAATCGCAAATGTCGAACTCAAATCATAGCAAGTGTTCTGCGGCAAAAATGGTGGCACGTTGCTATATTTTGTTCCAACACCATCGTATTGTGTGTGTTGTCGGATTCCATATCATCCATAAAAAAAAAAAATATGGCGCAACAGGCTCGTACCCCTGGGTACTAAGGGCATAGCTTTTTTCTCACAACCATTCATGTGTGCGTGCGTACTTCTTAAGCACGATGGCGGGACCTCCTGCTTTATGCCGAATCCGAACGGCTAAGTTGAGATAAGCTTTTCATGACACTTGATACTACTCGGATGATTTGTCAGATCATTACGAGAGGAGGACAGGTGAAAAATCATTTAGGTGTTGCTACGGCTGGGATTCGAACCCAGACCTTCTGCGCGGCAGTTCATCGCACTAACCATCGCGCCACTGAGCCCGTCCCATATCATCCATTGGAGAAATAAAATTGCTTGTGATTGATCCGCAGCGTCGCCGTTGAAGGTTTTCGAGGCTTCTAATTTAAATTTAGAAGAAGTGCAGACCGATTGGTTTTTTTTTTTTATTTATTGGCTTGTTCTCAAATCTGGCAATTTTGCTTGGTTAGTTTACAAATGCTCCAGAGCACAACTAACTATGGAGAAGAATTCTCGCTGCTCTATTAGGTTCTTGAGATAATCTTCCAAGAACTATATTGACATTACTTGTCGGACTTAAAGAGATGGTACAGCCACGTTTGTTAGTATAGAGAATTAGTCGCAAAAAGGGTTTAACATTGAGAGTGTGAATAGGTTTATATTGTCAACATAAAAGGACACAGACACATCATATATAATAAAACCTTGATCACCCCAGTCATGCGCTAAGGCGCCGGAGCATGAAAATTGAATATCTGTCATTACCATCTCAAAAAGGTCCTTAAACCAAGTTTTTCCTTTCATATGTGTGTTCGAATTTATTTTTATTTTTGTCACACACAAGAGGATAACCTGTTCCACGTAGAATCCGAACTACAAACAAATGTTTGTCATACTACCTCAGGAAATAGAGTGAAAACAAATATAAGTGTTGTAATTTTTAGGATTTAAATCAAGGAACCCACGCTTAGTAGTCCAACGCACCAACCACAAACCACAAAGCCACTACACCCAGTACTATGAACCGTATAAAGAGTAAGAAATCGTAGGGTGTTTGAGAGGAAAATTCTTCGAAAATACTTTGGTTCCGTTTGCATTGACGGGCTATGGAAACAAAATGCAAACAAACATTTGTCAAGCTGTACAGCTGGTCGAAAAAATCCTACTGAACATTTGAGATACACAGGAAATGTAGACCGAATGGACACATATAATACGGCTCACAAAGTCTTCGATTCCGAGTCAGACTTCGGAAGCTGTAGTGGAAGACCTCGCCTTAAAAGGTGCGCATATACAGAAACCGACTTCAACTTGAAGTGCGCAGCTAGAGCTAGTTAGCAAGACACAGGTCTAATTCGATAGTAAATATTGTTTGCGGCCCAGGTTCACTGAGGACTTTTGCGTCATTTAAGTAATTTAACAGATCAAATTCCTGACTTGTCTATTAAAATACCTTTTACATGTAAATAAAACAACTTTGAACCTGTCGTCCAGTCAACAAAAGTGAATTCGAAAGAAGCTAAGATGGGTTTCGGAATCAAGACCATATAAATCTTGTATCAAACATTGTTTCAGTAACGAATGCATTCTACGGCCATAATGTTCACTCTATTTTATTCCTATTGGTCCGCATGTGTGGTATGGCTTTTATATCACCATTCACGTCATTGCATTCTACAGATTTGGGAAAGAGTTGAGCTCTAGCTAGAGACATATTTTCCCAAACTTCAACATATTGTCGTACTGCTAATCATTTATTAATTGAGTGACGTCTTTTATATCGATGTGCTTCTGTCCCCCGCAAAAAGTGCCAAGACCACTTATGCAGTCTATCTAAAAATGTACTTTACAGCCCACACCATCAGTTCAATTCGCCCTAACTAATCAGCTGACAGTAATTTGATGTATACTTTACGTTATCAATGGCATAGTCAGATGTCGAAGCCATACAAAAACCCCATTCATCCCGTAACCTTGCATCCGGTATCACTTTCTTATCGCCTTCATTTTGGTCGCGTGTGATCATCTACAGCTTAATGTGCAGTGAATAAAATAATTTTTGTACTTTTGGGCTTTCTATCGTGAGCTGTTCTTATAATTAATAACTGAGAATTACATAGAGAACATTATAGATTATTTGAGATTAACAACGAAGTCATATCCCTGATTTTAGCAGAAACAGAAAATGAGAGCTTGTACACATTTCAAAAGCATTAACAGCATTTATAAGAAAAAAACATGTCATATGCACATAGTCCATCCAACAATAACATGAACAATCGATATTCAAAAATAGTTTTGTTAGAGAACTAGCATACAACGGAACGAACTTCCAGGAAACACCCAGCCGATGGCCTCAGTCGCCAGTGCTGTTATGTGTCTGTAGTTCGTTGCATTCATGTGCGAAGTACTGTGATGTCAATGTCAATGTCCAGGAAACATTTTTAAATAAATATACAATCTACAACATTGGAACAGCAGAGTTTATAAAAATTTGTAAGCATCATCGTAGGCGCACTTCGAACATTATAGGTTTGGTTCATCTGGAATAAGTTTATTGCAAAGCATATACAAAAGCTACCACAAGGTCAATCATAAAGTGTGACCCTATTTCTCTTGATATGTTATTAAAATAGTACAAAGAAAATTAAATCGATTAAATGCTTTTTGAGAACTTACGTTTTGATAAATTTTTGACCAGCGCCTTTTTTGTATTTTTTAGGTTTTACTAGAGAGCTTCAAGCAATAGGCTTTACACTATTGTTGATTGATGTGTTTCTCGATTAAGTTTGCTATAGTTTGTAGGTGGTTCACATACAATTAATTATTTTAGTGGCGCTACCGTCCAGAATGAATATGGGGTCAAAACAGCACCTCTTTTCAATTAGCCCTGTCCCTAGACAACTGTCTCCAGTTACACACTTTAAGTAAAAGTAATAAAGTGTCGGTCACTTTCAATTTGTGCGCGGAATTTAAGGCGAGGTCTTTTTCTACTGCGTCTCCAAAGTTTGGCCTTAAATCGAATACTCTAAAAGCCAAAGTATTTGTATCCTTTCGTAAAAGTTGTTTGATCACATGTGTACAGCTCGTAAAGTTCTTAGTTGTATCTTCATCTCCATAGCCCTCTTAACATCAACGGTACCAATGATTTGCCGAGGAATATTCATCCGCTTTTGATACGGTCTGTGCTTCGTCGGCATAGAGTAGTACTGGGATGCCCAGGTATTTTACTTTTTAGTATTTTTAGTGAAGACCTTATTACTAAATTGGCTTTTTAGGCCGCATAGGTCGTGAATTTAAATTAGCTAATAACTTGACTTATCGGGTAATTTAAAGTCACGCAAAAAATCAATAACAGACGATCGATTCTGTTGCTTCAGAATTTTGCTTGTGTTCATGCAGTCGTGCAGTATGTGATATTGCTACGTCCTATTGGAGTCATATGTCTTCAAGTCTCACTTCATACAACTGAGGAAAGAAAGATCGTAGCGTTTGCAACCCATAATAGACATTTGGCTTGAGCTGTTCATAATGAAAGATATTGAGTAGAGATGTACCTTGCGAATAATGTGTTACATTTCCGTGTTTGACAAATTTACATAGATTGGCATATCAACAAGGATATGGGTTTGGTTATTACTAACACATTAAGAAAACAAAGCATTAAGCTTGCTTTAGGGTCCTGTAAAAGCTTCAATTCAAAAGCATAATTGAAATACGAAACTGAAATTTTACGTTAGAAGTTGTGTAAAATAACCATTGGACAATTCTCTCATTAAAATCCCCACAGTGGATAATGAACGATATTGAGGTTAGGTTGATCACACAAAATAACAGATTGGAAACACACTTCATTGAGACAGATGTGTTTCACTTTTTAACTTTTGATTTAAATTATTTTCCTCTTAAGGTATTAACTAAGATAAAACTGTTTAAAACTTACTTACCATTGACTGGTTTTCTTAACCTAAATTGCTGGACATTGGCGGGTGCTCTAAGCTTATCTCTAACACTTTTTGTTACTGTCTTTCGGCTTAAATACTTATTTACTTCTTACTTTTAAATGCATTTTAGTTTTCAAAGAAAAATAAATCTTTCAATCATGTAATTTGTTTTGTAATTTTATATAAAAAAACTTAACCTAGCAGAGAGTTATATTAATCTACTCAAACAAAACATAAAAATAATTGGGGTGACAAGCACTCGTAGTCATATGCAACGAGTGGTCGCCATCGTAATTGAGTCTCTGGGTTTCCGGTAAGCATGCATTGAAAATCGTATATATGGTGGACAGGCCCCCACCAGACATTGTATCTAAAGTGCATATTCCTAACGTTTAGCAGTGAACTAAATGTCCGCTAAGTACTGAGTGAATGCAGAAACAGTTTCTTCACTTAGGAACTAAAATTCGATGCGCTGATTTTCACCATCAGTTTTATCACGATCTGATATCGCCGTGCTAAAGCGGAGGAGCTCCAGAGCATTGTCGTCGTATTCGTCGCGGATCTCCGACTTCTCCATGACACATGAATATTGCCTCACTCGAAACAAAACTGAGCGGATTTTTCGGAATTATTTTATTTTTGTATCTTTTCGAAAACCTTGCTTACATTTGTTGTTTTGTCCTTTAGAAATAGGTTGTACCAACACCGTTTTCCAATGCACCGTATGATGTGGATTATTTAACAGGGCGGTAAAAATATTAACTTTTTCGGTTAGCAGGTTTCTAAACACGACCCGAAGTTTGGTATAATATACTGTCCTTTCAAGTCCTTATTTTTCAGTGATACAAAGATGTTCAGGAGTTCATATTTTTGCATGAACAGTATCATAGCCATCTTTTTACGGGCTCAGTAGCGCGATTGTTAATGCGATGACGATGCGGGTTCGATTCCCAGCCCTCCTCTCGTAAAGATCTGACAAATCATCCGAGTAGTATCAATTGTCAAGAAAAGCTTATCTCAAATTCGCCGTTCGGAGTCGGCATAAAACAGGAGGTCTCGTATGCTAGTAGTTGCACCTATTTTTGGAAAATTGTGCCTCTGGTGTTGGCTCGGGAGTTTTGCGCAATCCTCTCAAGAATCAAGTTGAAGAGGTCACATGACAGCGCATCGCCTTGCCTACATGCTTATTTGGTATCGAATGTGTCGGTGAGGTTGTTTCCAACGCTGATCCAGAAGCGAGAAATTGTCATCCTACACATACGGACGAGTTTGGGCGGTATACCAAAACTAGACATGGCTCTGTATAGTTCGTCTCTATAAATGCAGTCGTATGCGGCTTTAAAATCGATGAATATATGGTCGGTTTCAATTTGGACGTCTTGGGTTTTTTCCAGAACCTGCGTTCACATATCGATCGCGCGAGTTCGCTAATGTCTTGGAAACGTAAGACTTCTTGCCTAAGTCTGGCGCTTATAACGAATCCGCATCCGAATAGTTGCTGTTTCTTATCACTATGACAAGGTCCGTGGTAGATGTTACACTTTCTCATCCTCTTTCTGCCTTGCCCATCTCATAATATTTCCTGGATGGCAGTAATCTCTGCTTGTAGCAGTTTAGGGCTTCCGCTAGTTGTTCGCTTGCACCTCTCCTGTTTATTGTTCACGTTCCATGTGCAGATACGGAGGAGGTAATTTACCCCTCCCCCCTTAAAAAAAATAAATATAAATAAAATTAATCAGTTTTTCGAAGCATTTTACACATTAGGTAGAAACTACTTTGGTTAAGTTTAAGCATGCAGAATGATATCAGCAGGTCCACATGCGGTGATATCGATTATATCTTTCCGACAAAGCTGTTGATGGAATTCGTTAAGTTGGGTGTATAGTCAGGGTATGATAACAAATTTTAAAGACGGATTTGCACAAATAAGTATTGGGTGCACGACTAGGTTGTTCTTACTTGCTCCGCTATTAACTCTGACAACAACATTCGTCAGGAATAAAACGAAAAATTACAATTGCCAACCGCTGTTTTTTTGTACTTAGGCGGTAATTCAGTAGTAAGCCGTCACTACTAAGGAGATCCTATACATGAGTCTGATCACCCCAGTCCCGTTCTACTGCGCTGAAGCATATACCGTATCAAAAGCTAGTGAATAAATCCTTGGTCGTTGGAATTTGGGACGACGATTCAATCACGAACTATTGGCCGATGATACTTCTGGAATAAATGGAGCATCATCCAGAGAGTTTTAGTAAATCAAATGGTTCTTTGTAAATGATGCATTGACTTTAAGTTTCCTTAATGTGAAAAGTTTTTTCGTTTACATATCCAAATTAATCAAAATGTGTTTCATCGCCGGTGATGAATTTCAACTGAAAATTATCCAAAGCGTGGTTGAGGTTCAAGAGAGATTGAACTAAGTTTCGACGCCCATCACACTCTGCAGGTAAAAAAAAAAACGTACAGTCGCTGCCATTTGCTAATGTTTCTTATAGACTTTGGCACGTGCCACACTCACGATAAAAACATAAGGTCCATCAATAATACTAACAATGAGTTCGGGTCAGGTGACAGCCTTCCGTTTGTAAAAAAAATCCAATTAACTCTCAAGCTTCATATTCAATCAAAACAAACGACGCGTCGTCATATTGATTTATTCATAAAATCCAATTGCTGAAAATGTATAGCAAAAAAAGAACGATACATTAATCAGATAAGGTAATCGACGAAGAAGCCATTGTGGGAAAACACGTTAAGATAACTTTTATATCGATAACATGAAGCATTTCTAAATACGAGTACTTTTATTCAAAGGTTATAAGCTTGATGATAATAATAATTATTGCAAATCTTTTCAATAATTTTCAGAGCGCAATTTGGATCTGAAATAGATAAAATAAAACGATAGTGCCTAAAACCGCCCATTGATGGAAGCAAACTACAGGGCGCCCCTAATTTATGCATGATTTGAATTAAAATCCCGTTTGCTTTCAGTTGTAGTATAATAATTATTGAAACATGAACTACAAGTAGTCCCAAAATTTACTCATTATTTTAATTAAAATTCGTTTTTTTTTTGTCTGTTTTAATATATTAACTATTTACATGGGATAGTGTTATGTGCGGAATAGCACTCGGGTATACACCACTTTGAAATTGTCCACGACCATTTGGTATTATTGTGGCTAAATGTCAGGACCTTCTGTTTAGCCGGATGTTTGGTCTTAGGTTAGGTTAAGTTTGACGGGTTGTGGACGCCCAAGAAAGTCGTCAAACCCGCATAGGCCTATGTAGATCCATAGCGATACCCTTTATTTTACCTGAAAAGAAAGAAAAGAAATAAAAAGAGTGATACCTGCTGGATTTGTGCTGGTCCATTAGCTGAAAATAATTAGTTGCTCCATCCTGACTTGCAGCAGAAGCTGACGATCTGTGCGCAATAGGTATTGTGGCTTGATCCATCAAGTCCTCGTAGTAGAAGCTGCCGAGGATAATGTTACGGTTGTTGCTGATCGCGAGGCAGTGACACATTAGGTGGACGATATCCCCCTAGACGTCTGGGTCTCCGCATTTCCAGCAAAGTTGGTGCGAGTCAGTTAGATTAATCCTATTAATTTACCCAACAGATAGTGAGTGTGACCTATTATGACTCTCACCGCTATAGAAATGGTATCTCTGTTCAGAGCTATAACCTTGTTAGATTTGCTACCGCTTATATACGGCCAAAGGTCTTTAGTGTGTCTGCAAATGTTGATGTTTTGCCACCTAGATTTTGTTTCACTTTGCGTGAATCTGATTATTTTATGTTTTTTTTAAAAGCAAGTGGGCCTTACAAGGGGCCTTAAGCTCTAAGCAGCAGCGTCTAACTACTGATGATTTTATTATGTTGGATGCCAAAGCTTTTACGGCCGCTTAGCTGTCTACGTAAATTGAGATATCCTCTTGTGATATGCCGATTTTCAACTTCGAGTATGGTTACGATCTCTGCTTGGAAAACAATGCACGAGTTTGCCAATCGAATTGATGTATTCAAAACGATTCTTTCGGACTACACCCCAGAACCCACTCCTAATTCCATTTTAGATCCATCGGTGTATATTGCTATTTCGTTGTTGGATACCACATTGTTTAACGACCATTCGTCTCTAATATGTATTCTGATTGAGTAGTTAGTGGCAAAGTCGTGATATGGGATGGTGTAGTCAGATGGCCCATTCTCATATTCTACTTATTTCAGTATTGTACTGTGACCAAATGTTTTGATAGATATGTTGCCAGCGTCTTTGAGGCGTGCTGCGCATTTCGCTGCTGTGTCAATCAGCTGTAGGTCGATTTGGGAAGATTAAGAGTTGTTCCAAACCTGCTGTGGCGCTGGTCTTTCGTTTGGTCTTTCTTGTCGTTCTAAGGTAAACTTCTGGCTTTCGAATATTCTCTTGGCTAATCATTGCTAAATATTTCTGTATTCCACTAATGGTTTCCAAGTGTTTCCACGTTTTGAAAACCGAGGGCCTAGCCTTTTCTCACTACCATTCATGTGTGCATATGTTCTATTTGCACGAAGGTGGGACCTCAAATTTGATGCCGATTTCAAACAGCTGAGTTCTTTCTTGACTTTTCTTATCAGTTGAAAATATTCAAAGAAAATATTAAAAAACTTTGAGAAGTGAGAGTTTTACGTTTTTATATAAAAAGCTTAATCTAGATCAAAATTAACTACCTAAACTACTTAAGACTACTTAAACTATTCAAACCAAACTAAATTGCAATCGGGGTGGCAAGCACTCGTTGCATATGCCCCGAGCGGTCGCCATCCCGATTTGTGCAACCATATTGTTACACAAAATGGTGTACAAGCGCGGCCACAGACTTTGTACCTAATTAAATTTTCTTAAAAACTAAGGAGTAGACTAAAAGTCCGCAAAGGTCTGAAGACGTACAATAATAGTTTTTTCATTTAGCCTCCAAAATTTGATGCGCTGCTTTTCAGCATCGGTCATATGGCGATCTTTTGACCTTTTACACTTCTATGTAGTAAATAGTTTAGAGACACTTTTTTGGGAAAAAATGAATATATCCGCTTAATCTTACTCAAAACTTAACAAACTTTTAACTTCCACTAATTTACTCTCTTCCTCTCATTACAGTACTCGAAGATCCCAAATGGAGTTTGGAGAGAAGAGCATCCGCCGGCTACTTGGTCTGGCGAAAGGACTCACCCAGTTCAAAAGTTCGCTTTCGCTTTGATGTTGAAGTTTTAGAATTCGAAAAGGACCCCGCGGAAGATATTATCGACGAAAGCAGCGATGGATTCTCTGTCTCAAATGTATCATCAACAATAGCCATCTGTGTGACTTGTGTAGCAGCAGTAGCTGTTAGTGTATTTCTTCCATGGTATCTTATGAATTCGACTTAGGTAAACGTCTGGATAAGTTATGTCGTTTTCATCTTTTTGAAAATTAAATTAAATAATTTCTTATCCACGTACACTGGGGAAACAATAAACCGAAATGAATTAGTTGTAAGACGGAGGAGGATTTCATCTCAAAATTTGAGTTTGAGAAAAGAACTCATGAACTTTATAGTGATTAATCTGTGATGTTAAGGTATTTAGCCGTTAAATAAATACAATACATGTATAGAAATAATTAAAAGTATCCAATTTGTAAAAAATAATTGATTTAACATGAAAATTATGTATTTTTGTAAACTAAATATAATGTTACAAAATATTTAAACATGGTGCCTTATAATAAAATACAAAACCTTGCGTAGTTGGATAGATCGAGTTCGTACTGCCTGAGAGATAAATAAATTCCAATTAATATAATGCAAGAGAATTGTGAACAGTGTGTCCATTAGAGATTAAGATCGAACGTTTATATGTACAAGTGAAAACGTTTTTTGTTTGTTTTTAGTAAATATACCTATACAGCTATTAAAATTAAAATAAATCAATATATATAATATAAAAAGGGTAAGACTTTCATTGCCTGGGCGACTGGGTTTTTCTGGACTCATGAAAACCTTATTTATTTAGTTATTTATTTATTCAAATAATTGTATTATAATCGGCTGGGTTAAGGATGGTGGATAATTCGATGGGTATGCGTGTGCTATCAGCCGACGGATCGATCTGCCGTGAAAGAGGACATTCTACAAATATGTTATAAATTGAAAGAATATCTTGACAAGGTTCACACACTTCTGGGAGCTCATTATTTTATAGATTTTAAAAAAAATTATTTTATTTTATTTTATAGGTGGTAAAAATTGTTTTTCTAACTCTGATTCGGAGAATCCTTATACAATCCTCTCTTGTAAACAGTCTTTTATTTGGAATGCGACGGATGTGCGAATTGTGATTGCTAAGGAATTTATGACAATTATTCCATAGTATTCTGTTGCTGCAAAAATATCTGGCGAGTCAATTGGTAGAGGTTTGGGGATTTGATAATTAGTGATTACTTAGTAGCATCTTTGGCTGCACAATCCGCAATTTCATTGCCTTTGATTCCAGTATGTCCCGGTACCCATGCTAACATGACGTTTCCTTCCAATGTGAGTCTGATTTGTTCCAGTGTTGCGCAGCGGTTGGTTTGGTTTTTAAAGCCTTTTAGGATTTCCGGGTTATCTGCTGAGATAATACTTCGTCTCAGGTACGATTTTGCAGTAGATATCGCATTATTAAGTGCTGCCAATTCTGCAATGTAGCTACCTGCTTCTTTAGGGAGCATCCTTTCCAGACCGTAGGAGCTTGTGAATCTTGTTCCCATTTTACCACTGCATATGGCGAATTCTTATCATTATGGGAAACATCTGTTAACATCTGTTGGGTTAACGTTTTCGATTATCTCTTGGTGTAGCATTTGGAACACTTCGTTTTGGGTAGTTTTCTTCTTAAATACGGCAAGGTTCATAATTATATCCAGCAAATTTGTTTTCCATGGAGGTTAACTATCTGGTATTGAAAAAAGTTTCACGTAGGAAATGCGGGTGAATAGTTACCCAGCTAAATATTCTTACAAGTACAGATATAGATTTTTTCCATTTTTTTTTCTTTGGGATCTGATAATTTCATTGGCAGTACTAAAGAGGGGGTGTGTTGGATCGACGAGGGCTTTCCTGGCTAAGTTAATACATCGCCTATACGAAGTTTTGAAAAGAGACATACCCAGTTTCTAGTCTAAGAACCTCGATTTTAGTTGTCTTTAACTCTCCTGAAACTGGAATTATTCATCACAGTGTCGATATCATTGCAGTTTTTGATTGTAGTAAGCCTATGATGTAAGTTCCCTTCAAGTATTTTTGCTACTCTCATTGAACATTCGAGGTACTACTATTTCGGTTTCGAAACAATTAAAAGTGTTGGGTATTAATATCAGTTCAAACTTGAAATGGAATATTCAGGTCAAAAACTGGTTTGAGCGATTAAAAAAAGAAACGACCTCCTTAAAATGATATGTTCCAAGAAAAAAAGGACCCCATATTAAAACTCATGAAAACCCTTTCTGCCGCCAAAATAAAATTTCCACAATTTTCCACACTTTTTATAAACAAAATTACTTAACGGAGCAGAAAAATATTGGTATAATCTAAATACATGAAAACACACGCTTTTTCTTCTAGCTGATGCCCGCGTACTCCAAATTTCAGCCTCTAGTGTTGATCTTGTTTGTATATATTGAGTCTTGGCGGCAACAAATTTAACTACAGCAGCTCTTCATTTTTTTCAGACGGAAGTCCACGTATTCCCAGGAACATCCCAGATTATCTGCTCTCGGCGAATAGGTCATTTAGGAATTTTAGGGTGTTGTTTTTTTTATTTATAATTATAAAGGCCTAGAATTCTATAGTAGACTGATGACAGAATTCGTGACAGGCAAGGTTAGAGTGGCTGCCAACTTACGCAAGCACATTTAGACCAGTTGTTGATCCAACTAGTTCATTCCTCTTTTTACATGTAAGAGAACTAACCTTTGCTAATAATTAAACGGAGGGTCCTCCCCGCTTCCTTGTTTATCAAATCGCTGAGATTTTAAAAGATGCTAACATTCTTGGCAGATATTACGTTCGTTGATCGCCACGAGTTCCTCCTGGAACTTGCTGCAATGATCGGAAGGACGTAAAGACCAGCACCAACTTCATCATTTCTTTTGGAGCTATGGGCTTAAAAGTGGATCGAATCATTCTGTACAGGTTCGTTACTTATGCTACTGCGGGGATGACTATTAATCAATCTTTCCAAAAATTTTCAAAGTAATGATAATAAGCTGATCGGTCTCAGGTCTTTCGGATTGTCATGAGAACTCTTAACAGATTTGAATATAAATAAAACTTTCACTTCCCACCATTACTTGGGAATGTAAACCAGCTCTTTGCAACCCTTAAGGATGGCTTCCACCAATGGTAGGATGAGATCCAGAGTGTGTTGCAGCTCGGCCGGTATAATGCCGTCAGGCCCTACGGTTTTTGAAAGGTTAGAAACTGAATTTACAGCCCAACTCATTTTATATTTTTAAATTAGACTGACCAACAACGATTTTTTCTATTGCTATCATCTTGGAAAGCTTCCTGGATGTCCATTAGTAGCTCTAAAAATTCCTTGCTTGAAGTCGTCCACGTACCATCTGTTTTTTTGAGATAGCTGTGAACAGTTGGACTTGTGGAGAGGATTTTGCGGAGCCTTATCGCCTCGGACGTCTCTTCTATTTTATCATATAAGAGTCTCCAGGATTTGCTCCTGGATTTTCTCAGTTCCCTTTTAAACGTAGGGTCTCTTTATAATAGATCCAGTCAGTGGCTTCGTTCAAACTTTTAGCTAGATTACTAGATTTTAAGACCACCATTGATGTTTTGCTTTGCTTTTGAGTTCGGATAGCATCAAAACTGATACCTGTGTTGCCTGATAATGTAAGACATGCGATGCAATGATCAATCTAAAACAACTCATCTGAACTTTTCCAAAATTGTACCGGATCTCGAGAATTAACCGTGTTATCATAAAATTTCTTCAATCTCGTGCTAGAACAGACTGTGCGCAGGTTAACACTTACGACAATTCTTCATTAAATTCGTCCAGAAGACGAATTAATAGTCGTGGGGTTATAGAAGCATTTATGGCAATTGATGAAAAGATTCATTAAAATAAGACATAGTATGTATATGATATCAGTATGTACCGGCGATGCACGACTTTAAATGAGTTCATCTACCTCGGAGTCAATATCCATCCACTTCACGAGATACTACAGGAACTGATCCTAGGAAAATAACTGGACCGAAAACTAGTCAGAGGATGAAAAACCTCCCTCAAAGTGTAAAACACTCTAATTGGTTCACTCTTCATGAGACACACCATCATGGGACTAAGTTAATAGCATTGAGGGATGCTGAATGCATGCATGCGCATATTTTATCTAATGCTGTTTAGGGTTGGAGGAGTATAAATATCGTGGTGGCACCATAGGGGAAAGCAGTTAAACCATCTGTTCTGTGTTAAGCAAATCAATATTCCATGATGGTTGTCTAAGTACCGAACTTCTATGGGTAGGTATTGATTAACACAACAAAAAAACATCCCAACGCTCTAAATTGTACCTATGTCACATCTCTAGACAAATCAAATGTACTTACTGGTCAGTTTTGCTACAACCAGTTTAACGTTACTAGGTTGTGCTTAGTTTATACTTGGGAACGTAGAACAGTCTATGGGACCAATCGACTTTCGCACTCGTACAGTCGCTAGAGAATTATTCGATATTTCCCATAATTCCTTAAGAGATGTTCTTCTACATTGGCAAAACTACGACTCATCAGGACTCTTTCCGAGTAGATGAGAAACATAATTTGTCCAGCCCGTCATAACAAAAGGCGAATCTTTTTCTCTCTCGAGCTACCGAAGAATTGCAGTTACGTCCTTTCTTTCCATGGTCATGGGAACGCTAATGAACCGTCAGCTTATGAAACATATCGAATCATGACAACTCCCTAATGACCGACTATAGGTTTTTTTTCCACAGGTTCACTGGTGATTCGATGATATAAATCCACTTTGGTGGCGAAAACAAGATCGTCCATTTTATGATGAGATAATCAATTGTATGATGAGATTATATGAATTCTGTTTGGAACGTGGGCTGGAAAGTCGAATAAATTGCACGTTATCCGTCGATAAGCTTAACTCTCTGTCGAAATAAAATCTAAGCTTGTGAAGCATTGTTGTGAATAGTTAAAGATTCTTGGACACAGAGACATATACAATGAAATTGCTGATGAACTGGTGAGAAAAGGATCTGCCACCAGTCACGGGAAAAATGAAGGAACCAAACACATACGTGGACCCCTAATTGGAATCACTATGGGCGTATATTGACATAAGTGCGATGAGGGAAGCCGTGCACCGCCTACCTCATTAATCCAAAAACCTAACCTAACTCTCTGCCTCTTTCCTTAACTTTGATTTAGGGTTGCCGTATTACACTTTTTTGTAAACAATTTTTTGGTTTGTTTTAAAAAAAGTTAAGTTATAATATTTATAAAAAAATTGAGATAAGGTAACGTGGAACGCAAAATCTTACTAAATGTAAATTTCATACAATTCCAACCCTCATTTTGTAAAATAATTTTTCCATATATGTATAGATTTTTATTTATTTTTATCTTTATCTTCTTTTTTTTCTTCTATTTATGTATATAAAAATAAATGTTTGTTTGTATGTCCTTTATACAATCGTAAACTTAGCACCACCAAATCCCGGATGTTCAATCCACAACGAACGTGCATAATGATGCATTGATTTTGATTAAAGACATATGTTTGGCAATCACTAACAAGGCACTGGTCGAACTGGGAATGCCTGCTCTGGACTCATCAGCGAACGACCTTTTCGTTCGTGATTTGCAACGATAAACACACTTTGATTCTGGTGAACTAGGGACATTTGTCCAGACAAATTTTGCGCAGTTGGTTCCAGAACAACGCATTGCGTATGACAGAATTATACGTGCAATCACAGAACAAAGCAGTGGACTGTTTTTCATAGATGAGCCCATTGGTACAGGACTTTTCCTCTTTCACTCATCTTGGCAATCATATGATCACAAAATTTAACTACACTGGCCTTTGTATCATCTGGAATTGTGGCAACTTTTTTCGATGGTGGGCGAACAGCGCATTCAGCATTGAAACCGCCGTTGAATTTGCAATACATTTAGGCATTAACAACATGCAACATCAGCATAAACTCTGGAATACGCAAAGTACTTCAAACGTGTCAAATTATCATATGGGATAAATGTACAATGTCTCACAAGAAAACATTGGAAACGCTTGATCGGTTTTAGTGGAAACGCAAGGATCTTAGGTGAGGCACTAATTTTATTGTCTGGTGATTTTCGACAAAAGCTGTCGGTTATACCATGTTCAACACCCGCCGATGAGCTTAATGCATGCCTCAAATTATCAGCTTTATATCGTCACTTACAGAAATTGATTTTAAAAACCAACATGAGTGTATAACTACAATGGGATGCATCGGCTGGAAATTTTGCAAAACAATTAATGGATATTGGAATTGATGAATCTACGCAATGTATCACCTTGTCAGCAAACTTATGTAAGATCTCAGAAAGCATAGACAAATTGGAAAGTTTTCTCAAAAATTGCCCTATATTAGCGGCCAAAAACAATACCATCAACTTCACCATTCAGAATTGAATACCTGGCGAAACGACAACATATCAGTCCATCGATACTGTGGTGCATCAAGACGAAGTTGTCAACTATCCAACTGAATTCTTGAGTTCGCTAGATTTGCCAGGCATGACACCGCATGTTCTTACATTGAAAATTTTCGTACCCATCATTATTTTTCGAAAAATAAATTCACCACGACCTTGCAACGGAACCAGACTCTCAGTCAAGAAAATGATGAACAATGTTATCGAGGCCACAATTTTGACTGGAAAATTCAAAGGCGAAGATGTACTGCTGCCGCGTATCCCAATGATCCCGACAGATATGCCATTCGAAGTCAACCGTTTGCTGTCCCCGGCGAGACTCGCTTTCACAATGACAAGGACAACCGTTGCCAGTGTGTGGATTAAATTTGGAGAGTCCATGCTTCTCCATGCTGGGCAGCTCTATGTAGCCTGCTCACGCGTCGGAAAACCTTCTGATTTATTCGTTTACTCAACAGATGGAAAAACGAGAAATATTGTGTATCCCACAGCACTTCAATAATCATTTCAAACATTTTCAGAGAGCCTTTGAGACAGTTGATCATGACATTCTATCAGACAACCTAAAAAGTTGTGGTGTAAAAGACAATGAGCTTAAATGGTTTACGACAGACATATCTTTCAAATAGACAACAATTTACGAAAATTGACAATGAAATATCAAGTGCGAAGTTTGTGGAGGTAGGTGTTCCTCAAGACTCAATCCTTGGAGTTGTGCTGTTCCTGTTATATGTAAATGATATGTCTAGAGTCCTAAAATTCTGTAAGGTAATGCTTTTTGCTGATGATACACTTGCTTATGTCTGTGGTAATAATGTTCATGAAATAAAAAAAAACTTGAAGAAGACCTTAGTAATTTAAATGTATGGTTAAATAGTAAAAAGCTTAAGTTTTTTATCAAGGAAATCTTTATTGTCTCTCAAATAATTTTCAAAAAAATGGTTGGCTTTGTAACAAACTTTTATCAGGGAAACCTTCTAGAAGAATGCCCGAGAAAGACGTTCAACTTGAAGTTGGATGTCTTTCGTTCGGTTAGTAATATTCCACCTCTAGGTGGCGACACAAAAGCATTTGAAGTAGTTTACAACTCGGCCGATCTGACAATTGGTCGACCACGAACAATAGTACATTTAATTACATTACGCTAGGTTAAATTACATTATTTTATACTAACTAAGTATTGCCTGGTTCCTATTTAGCTACAGCCTTGTCATTATATTTTAAAAGCCACTTACGCATCCTGTTAGCTTCAACAACCCCGTCGTATGGAAGCTGAGTCAATTGGCAATTTTCTATATCTCGCAACACGTACCTATCATTTCCGAGAACTTTATGAACAATATACGGTCCCTTGTAAACTGGCAAAAGTTTTTTATTTGCTCCAGTTGTCGTATCTACATTCCGCATAACTACAAGATCACCGACATGATAACGTTTGACACTCCTGCTGTTCTTAAGAAAATAACTCTGACTATACTCTTGCGACTTTTGCTATTTCCCTGGCTGCATCTGCACGGACTTGAAGTAAATTGCGACTGCTACCTAAATCCATCTTATCGTCCAAATATTCAGTAAGTTCATCGACTACCTCTCCTCGTTGTTCTATACCGAATAGTAACGTGCTGGGAGCACTCCTAGTGGTGCTGTGGATGGAATTGTTAATCGCGTATTCTACCTGCAATAATTTACTAGACCAATCGGCATGGTTTAGGGGCTCACTCAACTTCCCGAGCATAGCCTTGATTACTCTGTTGACTCTTTCCACTTGCCCATTTGCCTGGGGAGAAGCAGTGGCTACCTTGACGTGTCCTATATTTCGCTTCAATAAGAATTCTTCGAATTCGAAAGATGTAAAGCATGACCCCCTATCTGAAACAATCCTTCTAGGCCTGCTGTAATAAGTAAAGTACTTCTCGAGGGCGGCGGTAACCTCCTTGGTGCTGGTAGATTTCGTAGGATACAACTTAACATACTTTGTAAAGGCATCTATTACAACAAGAATATGCTTTCTCTTTGAACTAATAGATGGCAAAGGACCAAAATGGTCAACATGTACAGTGTCAAACGGTATGGCTTTCTTAGGTATACTATAGAGGTTCCTCTCACTGGCCCGGACTGGAGTGGCGTACATGACACACTTAATACAATTCATTATAAACTTTTCAATCTTCTGACGCATTCCAGGAAACCAGTAATGCACGGCAAGTTTTTCGTAGCATTTATCAAGTGCTTGATGTCCAAGCTTTTCATGTAATAACCGTATTACATTATCTTCCATATGACTAGGGACGTATAAGACTCTATGTCCATTCCGCTTTACTCTAACGACAAGTCCATCTGTTAAATCAAACCCTTTTATTTCCCCATTCTCTAAACGTTTGCGCAAGCCTCTTATAACTTCATCTCGTTCCTGTGCCACCTGAATTTGGAAATCTACATCACTTTCCATCCAAATAGAAGCTATTTGGCATCTGCTTAAGGCGTCTACGTGACCCATTGAAACACCACTGCGATGCTGTATCTTATAATTATAGTTTTCAAGTTCCAACGCCCATCTGGCAATCCTGGGATTAACATGTTTCTTTTCTAACGTCATTGTCAGTGAGTTACAGTCTGTCACAATCTTAAAAGGAATTCCTTCCAAATAGACACGAAACCGCCTCAGAGCATAAATAATGGCAAGTGTTTCTAATTCGAAGCTATGGTACTTCGATTCGGCAGGGGAAGTAGTTTTCGAGAAGTATGACACTGGGTGAAACTTTCCATCTTCTTGGCGTTGGAGTAAAACAGCTCCAAAACCACTTGAACTTGCATCACAATGCATTTCTGTATCTTTCTCGGGATTATAGATAACGAGTACAGGTGCATTAATGAGACGAAACTTAAGTTCGTTGAAGGAGTTAAGACATTGTTCATCAAAATCAAAACTAGCATCCTTTTTCAAAATAAGAGTACAATCCAATACATGAATGTAATTCCTTTTGATTGGTGGGTAGCGGATATTTTTTTATAGCACTAATATGGGATTCACTTGGTGTAATTCCGGCAGATGAGACAGCATACCCTAGATATTCTATCTCATTATAACAAAATTTGCATTTAGAAAGATTCAGTTTCAAAGCTCGTTGAGTGATACGTCGCAATACAGTTTGCAATAAAACAACATGCTCTTGATAATCTGATGTGGCAATCAGAATGTCATCCATGTACACAACTATCTTGCCAGCATCAATTAAGTCGCGAAAGATAATATTAATGAACCGTTGAAAAACGGAAGGCGCGTTTTTGAGCCCAAATGGCATTTTTAAATATTCCCACTGGCCATTCGGAGTCACAAATGCCGTAAAAGGGATTGATTCTTCAGCTACCCTAACCTGATGGAAGCCGCTTTTCAGGTCTAGAAGTGAAAAGTAATTCTTTCCCTCAAGATATTCTATGCAATCCTCAATAAGCGGTAATGGTTGATTATCTCGGACAGTATTCCTATTTAAACCACGATAGTCCACACACATTCGTATCTCCCCATTCCTTTTCTTTACTAACACTAAAGGCGAAGCATGTGGTGAGTTGCTTGGCCTTATGATGCCCTCCTTTTCCAATTCTTTTACCATTGACTGGACTTTAGTTCGTTCAAAAAAAGAAAGTCGTCTCGGAGCACACCGAAATGGAACACCATCATTAATTAGATGAATTTTCATCTCATAGTCCAAAGGTTCTATATCTATATCTCTAGGCATAATATAAGAGTCCAAGACTATATTACTTAACTCAGAACAGGAAGCTTTGCCTAATTTGTAATTCACATTAAGATCCTCATTGTCTTTGACATATTCAATATTAAAAATATCAGGTATACCCAAATTACACCCTACTCTAGTATCGCGGTCTAATTGAGTTGACTCAGCTTCCACGGATATTCCGGCCGCGTCGTCTCCAACCCCGGTGGCATATAAACAATTATCTTTAAAAAGGCCGTAACTATCAAGTACTACTACTAGATCATTCGGTTTTGAGGTATGGAATTTATCATAAATGTTTAGCGAAAGAAGATTTTCTTTAGTATATCTAAGTCTTGTCTTGGACAAGTGTATTCCAAAAGCATTTAAAAAGTTTCGTCCTAAAATAACTGGCATAAACATTGCTTCGTCGGGTACAATTTTAATTTTAATTTTCTTTTCTCGGTTTCCAAATCTAATAATACATGTCATGTCACCTAAAATATTTAACTTATTTCCACCAATTCCGTGGTATGACTTCGATGACTTCATCTTCGGGATTTTTTCCGGGACACATGATTGCCTTATAAGGCTAATTGGACTACCCGTATCAAAAAGAGAAAAAAACCGAATAAATTCCAAACCTCCAAACTCAATCTCAAAGGCAATACTTACAAAATTAATAGCTTTTATTACGTCACTGGCATCATCATCTGAATCGTCTTGGTCTTCAATTACGGCAGCAGCACCATGTTTTACAGCATTCGAAACGTCACTTCGGGTCAACACTTTCTTTGGGTTTGGGCATGACCGATGATCATGACCCATTCTCCAGCATCGGAAACAAGATCCATTTGGGCGTAACGGGAACGGGCAGTTTGGCTTTATGTGCCCAGACTGCGAACAGTTAAAGCACGTTATACCCCTTTCGGCATTCGTCTTCAATCCTACAGCAGGTTTCGTCACAGCGGTCGTATTTCGTCCAGAAGAATGTGGAGCAGTCTGATTGAAATATCTCTGTTGATAGCGGCTGATCAACTGCTTCAACTCCTCAATTGTGCGAGCTCCTAGCAGTAAGTTCGCATTAGTTATGCCACTGCCAATACCTTCGATGATAAAATCAACAGTCTCTACCTCGCTTATGTCTGACCTCTTGGCGATCGCCTGCATACTCAAAACATAACGATGCAAGGACTCCACGTGCTTCTCCCACTTCCGCTGGCTCAGCATGCGATAGACATCTTGCCGAGTCATGGTAACGTCAAATTCACGGATCAGTGCTGGTTTCAAATCATCATAGCCCAAAGCTGTCGTCGTTGATAAAAATACTCGGGCAGTTCCAGTAAGGGAGCGACGCAGACTCAACAACATGAAGCGATTATCTGCGTTGATGGTAGACATTATTTCTTCGAAGTCACGAAAGAAATTACGAACAGAATGGGCAGGATCGTCGCCACTAAATTTCGGCACGGCGTGTTCAATGTCACCAAAGTCTGTACGTCGTTCGTTGATTGACACTGACTCCCCCTCTAGTTCACGGATTTTCTTACGGAGTTCCATAATTTCTCGTTGTTTCCGCAAAAGACAAAGTTCCCTATCGAGAGCGTCAGTATTTGCTACTCCCTTAACACTTCCATCAACATCGGCATCAACAATGGCGGCAGCAGCATTTTCGGCATGGGCGTCAGCGGCATGGTCTTCGGCATCGCCATCGGCTTCCACATCTTCGGCATTTACGTCTCTTCCAGAAACTTCTTCGGCAGGAACATTTTGTTGTTCGTAAAGTTTCCATAACTGGGACTGAGTGGCTGTTGCGGGAAACTCCACATCGGCTTCATTTAATGAATCCATTAGCATTTGCTTGGTTAGGGCACGCGGCATATTTATTTGGACACAAAACTAGTTTGTATATATAATTTTCGAGGAAATTTCAACTGGGTGTCACAACCCCACACCTGAGTTTTTATCAAGGAAATCTTTATTGTCTCTCAAATAATTTTCAAAAAAATGGTTGGCTTTGTAACAAACTTTTATCAGGGAAACCTTCTAGAAGAATGCCCGAGAAAGACATTCAACTTGAAGTTGGAGGTCTTTCGTTTGGTTAACAATATTCCACCTCTAGGTGGCGACACAAAAGCATTTAAAGTAGTTTACAAGTTAAATGTCAATAAATCTAAATGTATGTTCCTAAATAGTAATGAAGATATCGAAATTAAAATTGACAATGAGAAACTAGAAATAGTTAAACAAATAAAATATCTTGGTGCAATAATATATCATAAGTTAGATTTTAAATGTCATGCCGATTTCATTTGTTCGAAAATAAGTAAAAAGAATATTTTTTTGTTTAGAATAAGAAAAAAACTTAATAGAAAATGTGCAATAACAGTAATACAATTATTCTACCTCACTTTGATTACTGCGCTTCCATTCTATTTAAGTTTAGTGAAACTGACAAAAGGAGATTACAAAAATTACAAAATCGTGCAACGAGAGCAATCTTAAAAGTTAATGTTTATATGCCAATAAATAACATGTTAAATTCATTAAATTTTTTAAGTGTGAAACAAAGATTAGTCGTAAGAAATTTAATATTTGTATATAAAATTAAAAACGATATGTTACCAGAGTACCTAAAAAGAAACCTGAACTACGTTTCAGACAGACACAGCTACATACTGAGGAACAGAAGTACAAGGTCTGGGGCTGGGCTTATGCACCATATTTTATTTAATATGGTTGCATAAATGCTTGCTGGACCCAATGACGCAATCGGGATGGCAAACCCTCGGGGCATATGCAACGAGTGCTTGCCACCCCGATTATAATTAAGTTAGGTTTAAGTAGTTAAGTAGTCTTAAGTAGTGTTAGTTAGGTTTCACTAGTATTAAGTAGTTTAAGTTAGTTTTAGTCTAGATTAAGTTTTTATATAAAACAAAAAAAAATGGTTACTGTTCAAAGTTTTAATTTTTTCTTCGAAAAATCAATTAAATGTCTTTATATTAATAATAAGAAACAAATGACAAATTTAGGCTGAAAAGCAAAAGAAAAATGTTAGTTATAAGCTTACAGCGCCCGCTATGGGCCGATAAGTTAGATTAAGTAAACCAGCTATTGATAAGTTAGATTTAAGCATTTTTGTCTAGTATTAAGTTAATATTTTAAGTAAAAAAAAATGAATTAAAAAGTAACTGAGGAACAGAAGAAATTTTGATATACCAAGAGTCAATCTGTTGAGAACTAACAACCAAATATTCTACAAGGAACTTCATATATTTAATCAGCTACCATTATTTATAAGAGATCAAACAAATATAAAAACATTAAAAAAGGACTTAAACGTATATGTAAGACAAAATCACATGTATATAAATTAGTACCTATTCTAAGAGATGTTAAAAAGTTTTTCAAAAACTAGTAAACTTATAAAATAAAAAATAAATAAAAAAAAACATCGAATTGAAACAAAACGCTGCAATGTCACAATTTTTCAAAATTAATAAAATTAATAAAATTACTCAAAATGAATTGAATATTTGTTTAATGTCTTTCCTTCAAATTTATTTTAGTTGGTTGCGTTGCAACGCGCGCAGGGTACAGCTAGTTCAGAATAATTATTCCTTATCAGAAAAGTAAAAAAATAACTTAAATACACCTATATTGTCGGGTAATTTTATTGAAATCAAAAATGTCTTCAAAACAGGTCGAAAAGAAATCAGCTGTTTCATTCATATCTGAAGGCCCATGTGTAACTTTACAACTCGTTCCGTCTAGTCACCTCAAATGTCACGTGTCTAAAATGATCGATTGACCAGTGAGAACAGGGCACCGGCAAAGTTTACTTGGTAAAACTGAAATCCGGAACGCACCCAAACCCGATGTAAAGACGATGAGACACTTTTGGAGTCAGTTGTGTGTGGAGTGTGATCATAGTCGGACGTACTTAGACTTACGATTTCGTTTAAATAAAGAAATTGATATATATATTGTTAAAGTGATAGAGAGTGTTTTATTTTTCATTCTTTAATCTTTTTTTATTATTAAGGCCATTATAATATATATACAGTCTGTCAAGAAATTGTTTTGACAAAGAAAAATATTGGTAAAATAGACATTTTCTTTATAAAAAAAGAATTCTTTTGATGTCTAACTTGTTCTTTTTTAATTTATTTTATGTTATTAATATATTTACTAACTAACTGTAATAAAAAATAGTACATTTCAAAAGGAATTAAACAAAAATTACAAGAAAAACAAAAAATACACAGAAATGAGTCTGTCAAGAAATTGTTTTTACAATTCATTTTTTTTTTTTAATTTAAAGTGAAAACAATTTTGAAGGTTATTAATACTTCGTATGGCCACCTTTAGCGTTTATCACAGCTTGTAGTCTTGTTTTCATTGAATAAATTAAATTTTGCACATCATAATCGCCTGGAATTTTATTCCATTCCTCCTGTATTGCTGTTTTTAGCTCTGCTCGCTTTTTGGGTGTCTTTTGGCAACTTTTTTTTTCAAATAGACCCACAAATTCTCAATAAAATTTAAGTCTGGACTCTGAGCAGGTGTATCCAATACTTTACTGCAGTTAAAAAGCAGCCACATACTCACCATATGCGCCTTATGTTTAGGGTCATTGTCTTGGTAAAACTTGAACTGCGGTTTGTTGTCACTATTGAACCCAAATTTATTTGCACTATTTAACAAATGACCCTTGAAAATATTTAAATATTGTTGCGCATCCATGGTGTTCTCTATAAAGACCAAATCTCCAACCCCTTTACTAGAAATACACCCCCACACTATGACTGATAATTTGCCAAATTTGACTGTTGGAATAATGTTGCGATTTTCCAATGCTGTTAACGGCTTTCGCCACACTCTATTGGGGCCATCGTTGTAATAGAGCATAATTTTGGTCTCATCGCAGAATATGACGTCATCCCAGTAGTCATCAGGCTTGGCAATATGTGTACTGGCAAAAGACAATCGCTTTTCAATATGCTCGGTTGAAAGCATCGGTTTTTTGCGAGCGACTCTTGAGTGGTACTGGTTGTTTTTCAATACCTGCCTTATTGTTTCGTGGGAAACCGCAACATCACGCTCTTCTTTGAGTTCACTCGCAAGGGTCCTCGTCGAAATCTGTGGGTTTTCCGCTACTTTCCTTAACAAAATACGTTCGGTCCGTTCTGCTATTTTGCGTGGACGACCGTTTGAAGATTTTAACTCTAGTCTATTTTTTTTTGCACGATTTAAAATATTATAAACTGTTTGTCTGGTCAAAGAGAACATCTGGGACAATTCTTGCACACTTTTTCCGATTTTATGATTATAATAAACCAACTGAGCCACTTCATGCATCTTGAATTTAGAATAAATTAACCACGACTGTTATATTAGATGAGCAAACGGCAAATGAACAGCTCTCATTTGCAATTAAAACGAGCACTGCATGGAAAACATCAAAATCATAACGGTAAAAAAGGTTAATGCATACCGCAGCCCGAAAGAAGAATTGTAAAAACAATTTCTTGACAGACTCATTTCTGTGTATTTTTTGTTTTTCTTGTAATTTTTGTTTAATTCCTTTGAAATGTACTAATTTTTATTACAGTTAGTTAGTAAATATATTAATAACATAAAATAAATTAAAAAAGAACAAGTGAGACATCAAAAGAATTCTTTTTTTTATAAAGAAAATGTCTATTTTACCAATATTTTTCTTTGTCAAAACAATTTCTTGACAGACTGTATATGGGATGTTGCAATCTCTCCCTCTGGCGCTGAAATCGTCTCGATGATGCGGCAGGATTTGAGATTAATGTTTTCTTCATCGGGCGTCCTCTTCATCGTATATTGTTTCATTTGTTTGTGTAAGGGACGATCGATAATTTGTTAAAGCGAAGAAATTATAAGTTCCCAATGAAATGGTAAGATCATCTTTTGAGGCGGCGCAGGTGGCCATGGCTCAGAGGAATGCGTAGTTGACTGCTAAGCCAAACGCTGCGGGTTCAAGCCCCAGCTTCGGCAGCATTTGTTTTCTACGAAAATTGCCAGCTTATCTGAGGCCACCTGTGCGATAACATGAGACAATATAAATCGATGTCTCCTCCTCTGTGCCACGTGGGTTTATGTTATATGTCTTTCCTTCTATGTATCTATCCGTCTCTCTCTGTTGTATAAATGTCTTGATCTGTCCCAGCCGATGGCCTCAGTCTCCAGTGCTGTTATGTGTCTGTAGTTCGTTGCATTCATGTGCGAAGTACTGTGATGTCAATGTCAATGTCAATGTCTTTTGAGGCGGCTTGATATGTTGAGGAACAAATCTGCTTGGTGATCACATAGTCTCGTTTGGGCACAAATTTTGTGGTGATTAGAACCTGGTCATCTAATTTCCAATGGATAGGAATCTCACCAAGAGCATAATTTCTAGAAGCGGTATTCGTTTAATATCAACTCATTCAATTTTTGTGTGTGCTCTGCTTTTGTGTTCGATCTGGTGTGGTCTTGTTTCTTAATTAGTTTTTAAAAATCCTTTTTTTCTATGAATTAAAAACTATCTCCCGAAACGTTCAATTCATGTTATTTTGTGCGTTTTCAAGTCTGCTGCTCAGCAAATAAATGCTCCAATTTATTGCCGGCCTTTTTCTCTTATTTTTATTGACCTATTATAAACAACTTCCAGTTCAAGTCATTTTATTGCTGATGGCAGTACTATCAGCGTTTCATATTTGTTCTCGACTCCACAGCCATTTATAGCCATGTTTCATGAATGGAACGTTTGCATCTTTGAAACAGAAAAGGCTGTCCTAGGTCAGCATGTGCGTTAGTAACGACCATACATTAGAAATCGCTAAAAAAAACAGCTTTAAGTCTAGGTTTCCTTAACCGATGCAAGCAATATTTCACACCATCTAATATAACCTCAATATATTAAGCTTATATATGCTATGCACTAAATTTTAGTTCAACACCAACATCAGGTCAATTAGAGCAAAAACAGAGCTGCACTTACTTGAAAGGATAAAAAAACTTGTGATAAAACTAATAGAAGATTCAACCGTAGCGAACTCTATAGTTTCGCATTAACATCGTTATATAATAACAAATCCTGACCATAGGAGCAGTAAAAAATCGAAGTTAGTCACAGCCGATGCTGAGTATATAAATGAACCAATGCTTCAGAGCATTAAACGACCGGCGTTGTATGACAAATCTAACCATAAGATATTGGGGTTGACAGCGAACACTTCCGCCCACCCGACATAAATTAAGTAAGGATATCAATTTCATTAATTAAGCTACGAAAGGCTGCTAGATATCACGGTCTTCCTACTGAGCTATACAAAGCCAGTGCGGAGATAGTTTGGTAAGTAGCATATACCAACAAGTTAGCAAAATGTGCCACGAAGAATAGAACTTCCACCATTAGTCTACTCATCGTTGCCTGCAAGGTATCATCCGCTGAAAATGTGAACGCCCGCAACCTAAACCAACAACCAGATCGCCCGTTATAAGTGTGGTCTTAGGCCAGTACCTTAGCTCCGCTATTAACTCAGACAAAGATCTTTCGACGAAATTCAAACGCCTTGCAAACCAGCATTTCATTGGGCTATGAAGGCAATTTGGTATTTAAGACTTCACTGGGACTATAGGGTTTCTTAAGCATAAGTTTATATTTACATAGTTATTTGTTTAGCATACTAGGTGAACACAGTATATCTGAGGAGCGCGGGAGCTATGTCAGTTTGAAGCTTTGTCAATCTCTAAGTAATTCAATCCCTATGGAGCAATCATTTAGTGCCTTGTCTAGCTCTAAGTAATTCAGGAAGGAATTGGAGGAATTTTCGAATGCGCACCGCTCATTCGGCTGCTGTAGTATGTGGAAATTATTTTTTTTAAACATAAAAATGGACAGTGAATTCAAAGCGTAATGTAAGGCTACTTCTTGGTACCAGTTCGGCAAAACTTACCTGGCTATATATATCTGCCACGAGATTTTGAAATTGATCTCCATAAAAGCTTACATAAATAACCATTCAAGGGGTCCTTTAAACCCCCACGGAATTTTTCTTGTGGGGTTATCTTAAATTTTAAGTCTTATACCAAAAAATCGAACTTCCTGCCGTATTTGTAGGAAGATTTTGTTGTCTACCTTTCGTCACGTCGAGTCATAAGAACTTTTGCTGTTGGAATAAATGAGTGGTGCGAACCTCGGGATTACATTTGAACGACATCACATTTAAGCAATAACTTCCCAAATTGTGTACTTTAATAAAATTAACATTCTTCCAATAGATGGGTTATGTTAATATTTAGTGGGTCGATTAAAGACCCACTAAATATTAACATTCTTTTGATACCTTTATCCCATTTTCTTCATCCGATTTTAATACGGTTCACGCTTTAGCGCCGTAAAGCAGCACTGGGATTATCTGTGTAATGAATATGTCGGTGAGGTCGTTTGCGAACCTGATGGAGCAATGAGAGTTTTCCATCGTCATCCTACATAAACGGATGAGTTCTGTATAGTTCGCAATGTGATCAATTTTGTTGACCATTCTTTGATCTGGAGACTGCCATGTGCTGGCTTTAGTGGCATTTCGTTCCGCAGCGAAGTGTGTTGGCAGATGTATTGTCATGTAGGCTGCACTTTCCAACATTACTACTAAAGACATCCTATTGTTCTACCTTTGCGTTAAAACTCCCAGTACGATTTTAACATCGTTCTTTGGTAGTCGCTCATAATTTTGTCCAATTGCTAAAAAAACAGTTTACTTTCACATAATAATATCTATTTATAATATCTATTTACCGAAAAACGTTGTTTACTGAAAACGCGAAAAAGGTGTGCGGTAGGATTGTCTAGATATGATGTTCAGACACTTTTTCAAAATCTTTAACGGTTTGGCCTAAAACTACAACAAGCACGTATACCAAATTTCATCATTCTAGCTCAAAATTTAAGGACCAAAAACTGGCGACGGACGGACAGACAGGCTCAATCGACTCAGCTATCGATTCTGAGTCGATCCATATACTTTAAGGTATATCAAGCTAAATTATTTCTCTATGTTACAAACTGCGTATCAAAACAAGTATACCCCTATGGGATAGTGTACAAAAACATACCCATGTGTATATATATTTTTTTAATTAATTCTCATTAAGTTAAATGTAATTTAAAACGAGTGGTGGGTGCACGACTGGGTATGCAACTTTCTTTTCACAGCTATGGGATGGGATATGGTATTAATAACATGGATAAAAGCAAACAAAAAACATGAACAAAAAACGCTGGATACGAAGTTTGAAGAAAATCGGTCAAGTCGTTTAGGCTGGAGAGATCAGTACGGACAGACGGACGGATTTCCAAAAAAAAACACTTTTTTGGGTCCCGCTATCATCGTAATGTTAGCTTTATGTCGTTTTTGTGTGTACAAAAGATGAGTGATTCCCCGACGACCTAATTATTTTGTTAAATATTAATTGCAATGTTCTTATTTTTGTAATTCTTCAGACAAAAGTGGTGTAATAACCAAACAAAGTTGCTGACAACAACAAGGATAACGTTTGAATCAGAAGTTTGTGCACTAAAAAAAGACATTTGGAGAAATGTTTACATCGAAATAAAAAAAGTGGACCTTTTTTGCATTTAAGAATTCAGCCTTACTGTTAACAGAGCGTTTTCATGTTATCTGCTTGAGCTGCCATTGAAATTTCTAATTAACTTTAAATTCTGAAGCTGATCTGTTGTTATTCCAAATAAACTTTTTTTTACACCTCTGGAAAGTAACTCACATTATGATCTACATCAGCATAGGAACAAAAAATTGTAATAATTTTGGGATATGCATCTATTTTAGCATGTTGCACTTTTCAATTGCAATTTATCTTTTTTCTTAATACCTTATACTGGTGTATTGTAAGCCTAGCTTCGATTAATACAGATAATGCTTCTTCACCAGACAGTTTTGTGACTAATGCTTCTCTACCTGCACGTTTCATTGCCATTCTGTATTTCGCGGACCGTTTTGGATTCTAAGTTGCTACCTCATTAACCAATCTAGATGCTTCCGAATTCCCGACACATCTCAATAACATTTGACTAGCATTAGCCAGCAGTGGTAGTGGGATTTTTTTTTATATTATTTGTCATATTGTCCGCTCAGCACATTCGACGAGTTCCAACTCATGTCTTCCGCTCTGTTTGAGTGACGAATATTTGTGTAAAAATTGCGTTGCATTAAGCCACTTTTTATTTTTCTGTAAGTAAATATTGCATTTTTGATGACATGCGAGCCATTTCAGTTTTACTTGAGATGTGCAACAAGGCAACAAAATTGTAAAACTGTTTTGATGCCAATTTGTAATGTTTTCCATCTCATTTTTATATGTCACTGTATACCACAATTTAATGATTTTGTACTACTCATAATGTACATTCAACTCAAGGTCATCTTAATGCAATATTCTAACCAAAACATAAATGTATTTACTTGTATGTCTTATAATACTACTGGACAAGTAGCTCGAACAAATGTGTTCAAAAAATTAACAATAATAAACACAGAGAAAAAAAACCAAACAATTCCACAGTGAAATACGTAAAAAAAATGATTATAACAAGGACATTTCCGCAGCTAATTTAAATATCATTTAATAATACATAAACCGAGCGATCACAAAAAATCTGATCTGGAACTGCTTTTAGGAACCGTCAATTACATTTTTTGGGTAAGGAAAATGCTACTATTCGAGTGGTATCTTCATAAAAGGTCACGAAAAACAACTTAGTTATGTTTTAGTCCGAAATTTAATACTAATTTTTTGTTTTGCGAAAACCTTCAGCCACTGTTTCCATTTCAAAAACTGTTAAAAAAATTTAGTTAATTAAAATAATACTGCGAAAATGTTTAAGCTTTTTGTTTCTATTTTTAACATTGCAAACGTGTACTTGCATCAATGCTCATGTTTTCAATGTCTTAATGTGCAATTTTTTTTCTTTTTGAATAACCAACACAAAAACAAAACGACTATGCCATGTTTCATAGTCGAAAAACCCACTGTGCAATGGTACGCAAACAGCTTTTGGGCATTCCATTTTGAGCTAGGGGACAATTTGTTACGCAAACTCTTTGTTGCTCCTAGGACATAACACTGTCACCCTCACTTTTCATATAAACATAACTTTTGGTCGAACAATAACGAATTTTGGAAAAAAAAATTAACAGGATGTTTTAACTATCTCATTACCTACATTTCGAATATCTTTTTGGATCAACTTTTTAGTCTATCCGTAAATTTCGAGCTTGGATAGTGAAATTTTATACATGACTTTTTTCATGCGACCAATACATGTGAACAAATATTTTAAACTACACGCACTGCCACGCCCACTCTCATGGAAAAAGTACTTGGTTCTTGTTGAGACCATAAAGAATTTTGTAAAAAGTGTCTTTACAAGACATTTCAACGAATACATTGTCTATTGTTGTCATCAGTATATCCACCCCCGTTCTGTTTCGTTTTTATAAATATAAATAATGCGATGGGATAGGATATTAAACAATTCGCACAACAGAATGTACCCTTCTTATATATTTTAACAATGCATTTTGAAACTTATGTAAACCTTAAAAGAGTGGTGCAATTCATCTAGTACCAACCAGGGATGCACTTTTAAATAATCCTCAAGGACATGACGTGGCGTGGTATTAAAGAATATCGGAAATGTTTATACAACACATAAACATTAATCTTTAATCCGTTTTAATCGAGTGACATCGCCTACAGGCATTGTGTGACTGATGTGGGATTTGTAATGGCTGCGACTTGGTTGAAAATGAAAATGAAGAACATAAAATCTCAAAACTATCTAATGAACTACATTAATAGATTTCCACCCCTGCATTTTATCGTCGTTTTGATGGCATTCCTTACATTTTCTTGTCATTATTCCTGTTCTCTCTAATATTGGATTGGTTCTTCATGCACAATGGACCTTGGTGGATGAAATTTCGTTTTGTTTGCTCAGGGATACTAAAATACTTGTCGCCATTTAGAGAGTATAGAGAGACGATTTGGTAATAGTTCTTTGATGGTATTGAGGTATTTCACTGATGCAACTATTGCCACGTCATCCGCGTAGGCAATCACCTTGCATCCTTCTCTTTCTAGATTTACTAGTAGCTCGTTGACCACTAGAATCCAGAGAAGAGAAGACATGACGCCCCCTTGTGGGGTGCTACAGCTAAAAGATCTACGTGCGGATGGTACGCCAAGATTTACATCCGGATCACTACAGTAAATTACAGCGAATTCCACAATTCCCTTCAACATCTGACTTAATTTGTGTTGTTAGTCGTTTTTTTTGGCTTGGTTAAGTCAAATATTTTTGCTAAAAATTGAAAATTACAGTGAACGTAAAAATAATCGTTCTGATTTCGTCAAAAAAATTGAAAACCCCTTAATCGAAAATTAAAATTATAGTTTTCTTGATATGTCAAAAAATAAAAAAAAAATAAATCAAATTTTGATAAAAAAAAATTACAAATTTCGTGACCACGGAATCATCATAAATTTTGAAAAATTTAAATTTATAGTGAAATCGAAGTCGTCAAAAACTTTTGTAATCAGTTCAATATTTAAGAATTAGTGAGATTATGATTGACTGTGACTTGTGAGTCGGTACGTGGAGCATAAAGGCGTAATGGAAAAAAAAATTGGCGAAGGGAAGATTGATTGAGAGTTGCTACAACTTTATGTTCTATGCGGTAACTCACAATGTTCTGTTTTCACAGTTTTCTTTGTCACAATTAAAGGTAATTTTTTTACTCTTAACAATTTCATTGTCTACTATATAAAATGTACACATAACGTCAATTTTCTCAAAAACTTACTACAGTTACAGTTATCTCCGAGCAAATCCATGCAACGGTTTTTTGGACTTAGGCCATATAAGGAAAATTGTAAATTCTTGCGAACTATTCTAATGACATTTAATATCTGTGCTACTATTTTTATTTCTAACAATTCTAACAACATAATTAGGAGGACACGGATTCCTTTAAATTCCATAACATGAGTTCTTGTAATCACAGTTCCACCTTATTATGAATGAATGTTACTGCAAATTTTGACTAAATAAAAAACTTTTGGCGCAACAGGCTCGTAAGTACCCAGGGTCGAGCTTTCTCACAACTATTCATGCGTGTGTACCTGATTTCTGCCGACTCCGAACGGCGAATTTGAGATAAGCTTTTCTTGAAAACTGATACTACTCAGATGATTTGTTCGATCATCATGAGAGGAGGGCCAGTGAAAAATCATTTAGGTGTTACCATTGCTGGAAATTGAACCCAGACCTTCTGCGCGGCAGTTCATCGCACTAACCATCGCGCCACTGAGGCCCTCAAATGTTAAGTATATTTATTATGTAAATCTATTATGTAAATCTTAAAATTCTCGCCTATTCCACAGTGAAAGAGAAAGTTGCGTAGGATTCAGCCATGGTGTTAGGCATTAGTGCCCATTCAAATATCGCCCAAATCGATTTGGAATTTTTTTCCATTTTGGGCGTTATTTTCTTGTTGACGTTCACTTTTTTCACAGGAAGTGATGCCCGAAATTGAAAGCTGAAATGGTGGAATAGGAATTATCGCCCAAAACGACTAAAAGCAAAAAAATCACCCATAATAGTGGGAAATATGGCCCATAATTATATTTTTCATGCAAACATTTGAATACTTTCTGTAACTATTTCTCTACATAATGCACACAAACAGTTTCCTTTCTTAAGGTCTCTTACTGCTTTGGTTATTTGATCACTTCTCTCCCTGCTAAGTTTTCTCTTTTTTGTCGCTTCACCACTTTTCGTCAGCATATTAAAGCATCGGCTTTTTTCGAATTCCGCTCTGCTTAAGGCATGAACGCATTTGAAGAAATTTCCATTTGGCTTAATTAATCGTCCTAAAACCCCAATTTATGCTTCAACCACGGAAGTGGTACGGAATGGTTCTTTGTAGACAGTAAAACTTTCGGGACCAACCTGAACCAAAAAAAAGGAAGTAAAACCAATAAGCAATTTGGATCAAAAAGCTTTCCCAAGCCACTGCCGTTCAAAATATTGAAAAAAAACGTGCAAATTCTTGCCTAGTATCTCTTTTTTCAATGTCGCTTTTGATTGTGAGATACACTTCATTCCCTGCATTGCTTTATGTTTTTTCGATATTATTCGACTTATAGCCTGGCAGTAGTGAAACAAACACCTTTTTAAAGGGACGCGTGGAAAACAGAACTTCAAGGTTTTTCGCAACCTGTTTCCTAGTCCAGGAAAAAAGATATCGGCTTGAAAAATGGATTGAATTGAAAAATGGACTGATGGTTTATAAGCAAAGAGTATAGAACTACATAGAGTGCGCATCTCATACAATGTGGGGTACTGCTATTTTTACCTCAGTGTTCACATTGCTACCCCAGCATCAAGTAACAGCATTGCCGACTCATACGATCTACGAAATTTCCCCTTCGCACTTACCGCACGTGTCTGAAATGGCTACAAAATTGGAAATATCTATAAGAAAATATTATACGAAATATGAAAAACAAAAAAAAGTTCTTTATAATATAACATGATCTTCTAAATAATGCACGTAGAATATAAGAAGTTGTGTAAAACAGCCATTTGGAACAACTTTAAAGGTACCATCAATTAAATATTGCCGTTGGCTCTTGGTTATGTTTTCTTTTGTTCCTTGCATTATTGGCTCAGATGCGAAAATGCAATATGCGAAATCATTCTCTGCTACGCAAGCTTTAATAAAAGGCCTTGGACATTAAGTGTGCTTGGATAACCCATATGATTTGCAAATAGACTCGTGCTGAAAAGCCTTAATCACATCTAAGGACATTGACATTGACATTGACATCACAGTAATTCGCACATGAATGCATCGAACTACAGACACATAATAGCACTGGCGACTGAGCCATCGGCTGGGACAGATCAAGACATTAATACAACAGAGGGAGACAGATAGACACATAGAAGGAAAGACATATAACAGAAGGCGCTGAACGCGTGGGTGGCGTGCCGCAGTGTCGCGTGGCGAGGCGTCCGCACGGGCCTGGTGGTGCTGCGACCGCGCCGTTGGTTGTCTCGATATACACATTAAATATATTGTTCAATGAACCTCACAAGAGATTAAGTAAATATTACCTTTCGCAGATATTTCTGAAAACTTTTCGTATTCCTTTCGTAGAGTTGGTATCACTTAACAGCACTGCAGAGCTAGAATACTGATTTCGAATCTCTGCTAAGGCTATTATAAAAGCGTTCTTGATTACCATGATCAATATGATAAAAGTTTTTTGACTTTATAACGGGTGATCCAAGTAGAGATACTTTTTTCAATAGCCTTTTTTGACAGATCACGTATGAGTCGTGTCATGCTGTCATGTTATATTTGTTTAGTATTGTTTGGCATTTCATAATGGAAAGACTTACGCGTGAACAACGTTTACAAATTGTTCAACTGAAGCCACTCGACCTTCCCAAGCGACATCGCTTCGCTCTATGGGCTATTGAAAAGTTCCAAGAAGATCCGACGTTTTCGAGGCAAATTTTGTTTTCACGTTTTGGGCCGGTCGATCGGCCACCAAGATCGTGTGATATCACACCGTTAGACTTTTTCCTGTGGGGATATGTAAAGTCAAAAGCTTATGCCGACTAATCCGCTTCGATTCAGGCCTTGGAGGAAAACATCACGCGTGTCATTCGCCATTTACCAGTCGATATGCTCGAACGAGTGATCGAAAATTGGACTCAACGGATGGACCATCTGATAGACATAATCTTCAAAAAATAAATGCCAAAGAATGTTCTTTCAAATGATAATAAACATTCTCCATTAAATTTGAGTTTACTGTGTTTTTTTCTTTAAAAAAGTAGGGAACCTCGAAATGGATCACCCTTTACAAACGTTATCACAAGCAACTTCAACGCGAGCTTTACGATTTTCAACATAGCATATATTTTTCCTTTGTATTCTGATTTTTGTTTGTACTTTTTCATTAATTAAATAAATAAGTTTGGAATCTATTCTTTTTCCAGGAACAACTTCATAAGCTTCGCCTTCCATTTCAACAAAAAATAATCTCTTCTGCGGAATGTACTCGTAAAATCGTTATTTCTAAATCAGTTTGGGCGATAATTCCTTGGGCGTTATTTCCTAATGCCCTAAATCATGCACCCACTACTCGTTTATTTTTGTTCTGGCGTCATTTTTAACTGTGACCAAGTGTCATATTCGTAACATGTAAGACGTCAACACTGAATAACATTCAGATACTTAGATCAAACGTTTTTTTTTTATCTCCAAGAAGTATAACGAATGTCTTTTATATACCGATAGTCTAGCAAATAGTGCACACACGTTTATCCGCATCCATCTGTTAAGGTAATCTACTGTCGTTTGTTTGTAAAATGTTTATTCAGCTTCAGTAAGCGTGTCATAATGCAATTAGAGTGATCATAAAAATGCAGTCCTATTACAGTAGCCGTTTATAATACTTACCCTCGTGTGTTTTTGCAGATAAAACCTTTACATTGAGTCACGTTTTATTTACAATGCAAAATAGCGGTGCGATTCATCTAGTACCTAGCAGGGATGCCCTCATAAATAAACCTTGTGTACCTTAAGATTATTGGAAATGTTTATACAACACATAAGCATTGTTTTCTAATCCGTTTTAATACAATGACATTGTTTATAGATGTTGCCTATACATTGCCTATACATTGTGTGACTGATGTAGGATATGTAATGGCTGCGCATTGGCTGAAAATAAAAATGGAGAACATTAAATGTCAAAACTGTCTAATGAACTTCATTAAAAGGTTTTTAATCGATTAAGGGATTTTCAACCCTGCGTTTTATCGTCTCTAATATTGGATTGGTTCATCATGGACAATGGACCTTGGTGGATGGTATTTGATTTTGTTTGCTAAGGGTTGCTTTTTTCCTGAAAATCTTGTCGCCATCATGGCCTTTGCTATTTGATTAAGAATCCATTTTTCAATTGACCAATATACGCAAAATATAGGGAAGTATTGTGATGGCGCGAAAGTTTAAATTTGAGATTTTTACAAATTCATATGTTTTAAGAAAATGCTTGTCTGGAGTCTTTTATTGACGCTAGAGCTTAAATTTCTCTCTCGATTTGACTCAAATTTTGACTGAGTCATGTGTGTTATTGGTGGAATTGGGGTTATAAAATTAACGGTACATGCAATATATCGAAATTTTAAAAACCCGATTATGTTGATAACAGTCTTAGCGATGTTGGAAAATATTTACATGTAGGTTTTTACAAATATCTACAATATAATGACATGAGCGGTTTTTGCCAAAACCAAACATAATGATACTTTTGACAATTTCTTATTTTTCAATAATGACCCCGTGGATTGATATGAAAAGTGGTATGTAGTGTAATATGCAAATTCTAAATATAGTCAGATTTTTCAAAGACAGTTAAAAATTAAAAACTTGTTGCAATATTTCTTAAATGCTGATTTAACGATTTTGATTAAATTTTAAAGTTTTGATGTATATGTGTGTCTTCGGCATACTCAGGTTATCCGTACAAATTATTATGGTGGTGATAAATAATTTTGATAATTTCTTGAAAATTGAACATAGAATTTTAACCAAGTTTTGTGTACTTGTACATACATTCAAAGTTTTATGTCAAATGGTTCAATAACGGGATTTCAAAAATTGCCTTTTTCTCAAAAAGTAATGATTCCATATAGTTGAACCTAAGTATTTGAATATACTTCAAGATTGTTCAAACTATAGTTTAACGTTGTTTTGCTAAAAAGGAAGTATCGGTTCATAATATCTAATATCTGATGATATTAATTAGGATTACATACGTTTACAACATTAAGAAAAAATAAAAAAAATAACCGTTGTTCTTGGTCAAAATTTGTAAAAGATTTTATTTACTCAAAAACTTACGGAACGATTTTTACAAAATGCCATGGCAAAGCAAGTGTAAATGTAATCAACCTTTCTAATAAAATTCGTTTCATTCCCACTACGGAATAGTAGGTGCTCTCCAGCATCCGACGTCTGGCTGCCGAGATAGACAAAGTCCAGTACTACCTCAAAGTTATATCTGCCAATGGTAGCGTTCTGTCCAATTCGTCGATGTTGTGTGTCCTTTGTTATTGACAGCATAAACTTTGTCTTGCCCTCATTTACTGTTAAGCCCATTTTTGCTACTTCCTTCTCTACTAGTATACGTGGCTATGACACCACGTTTAGTCCTACTAATGATGTCAATATCGTCGGCGTATGCTAGTAGTCGCACCGATTTTTGGAAAAATTTTACTCCTGGTGTTGGCTCCAGAGTTTTGCACAATCCTCTCAAGAATCAAATTAAAGAAGTCCCACGACAACGCATCACCTTGCCTAAATCCTTTTTTGGTATCGAACGTGTCGTTGCCGACCATGATGGAGCAGCGAGAATTCTCCATCGTCATCCTTCAGAAACAGACAAGTTTGGGCGGTATACCAAAAATAGACATGGCTCTGTATAATTTGTCCTCATATGCGGCTTTTAAATCGATGAATAGGTGGTGTGTATAGATTTGGACTTCTTGGGTTTTTTCCAGGATCTGCCGAAGTATAAAAATTGGATCGGTTGTGGATTTTCCTGGCCTTAAACCACACTGAAAAGGCCGATCGGGTTAGTGGTAAAGATTTCAGGCGTTCACATATTACCGCATATAGGATCTTTTAGGCGATGTTGAGGAGACTTATGCCTCTGTGGTTGGCGCACATTAGATGGTCTCCCTTTTTGTGGATCGGGCAAACGATGCTGATTCCATTCTTCAGGCATACTTTCATCCGACCACATTTGGCTTATGAATTGGTGGATGTTATTTACCAGGTCATCTCAGCCGGCTTTATAAAGATCAGCTGGAAGGCCGTCATTTCCGGCAGCCTTATTAAGCTTGAGTTTAGATATTGCTATCCTCACTTCACTCAGATCGGGTGGTTGGCAGTTTTCGCTGTCGTTGCCAATATTGAATTGTTCGTTCTGTCTGCCAGCGGAATGTTGTTCGCCATCGCAGTTTAACAGTCTGCAAAAGTGGTTCTCCATATCCTCAACATCGACTGTGTCTCAACTACGATATTTCCTTGCTCATCTCGACAGGATTCTGTTCTTGTGTCCTTGGCTTTGACGTTTTACACTTTGGTAAAACTTGCGAACATCGTTCCTGGAGTGGCACCTCTCTATATACTCGATCGCACGCTTTTCTTACTCTTTTATCTACTTTCTGAAAAGCCGGTGTTATTCCTTTCTTCTCTGCCTATAGAGCCTAATGGCAGCTCTCGTCTTCACCTGCAGCTTAGCCTTGTAGGCCTCCTTCTTGGTTGCAAGCATTTCTTGGTTGCAAGCATTCCTCATCAAACCAGGGGTTTCTTGTTGGTGGGCGCGAGAAACCTAGCACATCAGTTGCGGCTGATCTATTGGCTTGTTGGCATCGTTGCCATTGTTCTTTTATGAACTTTTATGAAATTACACTTCCACTGTTTCACTAATGTTAGTGAAAGTAGATTTAATATAACTCCATATCAAACACAATACTCTTCTACAGTCATGGGGAAGTTTTTTCGAGTAGTGTTGGACCTTTTATTTCTCCTTTTGTTGTTTTTAATTATATAATGTTAACTTGAAATGCACAAACGATTTTAACACTCTATCCTGTAGGGTGGCCGTATATCGTTAACAACGAGACGAATGTTGTCCTCCAAGTGGTCAATCGTTTCGGGCTAATCGGCGCGTAGATTACCGACTTCACATATCCCCACAGAAAATAGTCAAGCGGCGTTAAATCGTACGATATTGGAGGCCAAAATGTGAAATTATGCGCTCACCAAACTATTCCTTCAACAAATCAATTGTGGCACGAGCTGTGTGACATGTTGCGCCGTCTTGTTGAAACCACAGCCCCTGCTTATCATGGTTGTTCTATTGATGAATTAAAAAGTCAGTAATGATGGATCTTTAGTGGTCACCATTGAATATAGCGTTCTGGCCAGCATCGCTTTTAAAGAAGTATGGACCAATTATTCCGCCAACAAATAAAGCACACCAAACAGTCAGTTTTTGTGGATGTAATGATACCTCAACATAGACTTGAGCATTATCATCACTCCAATACGGTATTTTTGTTTATTGAAATATCCCATTAAACCAAAAGTGAGCTTCATAGCTAAACAAAATTCGCTTATGAAACTTGTGATCAACGGCAATCTTGTTTTGGGCCTATTCACCGAATCTACGCCTTGATAAGTGATCCTGTTGGTTGCATTCTTGCAGGAGTTGGATTTTGTAATGACGCCAACCATGACCTCTCCGCAAAATCTTCCATAAATTGGATGGACACATATCCAATTCCTGTGCACGTTGGCGAATAGACTGATTCGGGTTTTCCTCTAAGCTACGCTATACAGCAGCAATGACTTCTTCTGCACCCACAGAGACGTCATACAGTGCGACATTTCTGATGCGGGTGCGTATTATCATATAGAGTAAACATGGTGCGAAAACGTTCCATATCTACTTGATCGAATTTATTGCTCTGATAAACGATTATGTTGACCGTAAAATGAACATATTGCGCGATACGTATTTCGAACAAAACCATGATTTTCGCAATAAATTCGCACCATTTGGAAACGTTGTTCAGACGTCATTCTATTCATGCTTAAATGCCAAACCAAACTTAAATGAAATCTCTTCAAAAAAATACAAAATACAAATTTTTGGCGCAACAGGCTCGTTAGTACCCAGGGCCGAACTTTCTCACAACCAATCTTGTGTGCGTATGTACTTCTTGCACGATGGTGGGACCTCCTGTTTTATGCCGACTCCGAACGGCGAATTTGAGAAAAGCTTTTCTTGACAATTAATACTACTCAGATGATTTGTCAGATCAATAATAACAGCCAGTTAAAAAAGTGTTGCCAACTTAAAGTTTTCAACCTCTTAAAAAACACCCGTTACATATTATATGAATTTTTGTTTGTATATTTTTAAGGATTTAATAATTTTTAACGAGGCGAATCGAATAAAATGGTTTAAAAGAAGTACTTATTGTATTAATATTTCCTCTGTCAATATATAATTTTAAAATTTGGGTGGAATTTTTATTTATGGAGGATTCCAGAATTAAAGATGTATCTGAAAATTGACCAATAGCAACAGAACTTCATCTAAGATATCTTACAAAATCTGAAATGTAGAACACGACTTCTTCTTTTGGATCTTACCTATGGTTAATCAACTGCTAACCATAGGTGAGATCCAGTGTCAGCTGACATGATTATATGAGACTAATTTAAGTTAAACTAGATATGCCACTGTAATTACGACGCACGGGATGTCTGTGTTGTGTTGTTTTCAAAGATGTGGTTTAACCGTCCATTTGAAAAAGATGATGTAATTGTGAGCGAACCCAATCATATTAGTTTTTCTACTGCTCGCTTCGATTTATATCGCAAGTGTCGCAAGCGCTATTTAATACAACAACCATAAAATGTACCCAACATAGGTTTATTGTAGTGAGTACATCCGCCTATCTAATACCACAACCTATAACATTTTTATATGCGTATAACAATACAATTTATACAATTTTTGATTGTTATACAAATTTTGATTGTGGAAGGAAGGAAAATGATTTTGCGAAATGCCTTTGCTAATATGTTACTAAATATTCCCCAATTCTAAAGAACAATTATGGCTTTATATATTTATTTATTTGCGCTATAACGGGTAACGACTTTCAATAGAGCTATAAATCGCAAGCGAGGAATATTAAAGAATGTATTATTATTTATTAGGCGTCTTTTATTTCTGAGGGCTCAGTGGCGCGATGGTTATTGCGATGAACTGCCGCGCAGAAGGTCTGGGTTTGATTCCCAGCCGTAGCAACACCTAAATGATTTTTCACTGGCCCTCCTGTCGTGATGATCTGACAAATCATCCGAGTAGTACCTATCAGTTGTCAGGAGAAGTTTATCTCAAATTCTTCGTTCGGAGACGGCATAAAATAGAAGGTCCCACCATCGTGCAAGAAGTACTCATGCACACATGAGTTGTTGTGAGAAAGCTCGGTCCTTGGTACTAACAAGCCTGTGCGCAAATTTTTGTATTTTGTCTTTTATTTCTTAATCTATATTAAACAGTGGGAAAGTTAAAATGCGACACCTAGTGACAAAAACAAGAATATGGTTAGTGCTATACAATTTGAGAGCTACTGCTATGTTTACAGAACTCCAATAAGGATTGATGTTATTTTCAGGTAAACATATTCAGTATTTTATGTGTAATAAGTAACTATTTGCAATGAGAATTAATTGAATTTGTAAATTTATTATCTGATTATTCGAAATATGTGTTAAAACAAATTGTTTGGCACCTACAAAAAAAAAGTTTGAAACTGTCCTTTATTTAGTACTATAAATTATAACAAACACAGCTGATAATTTTTTTGCAATTTTTTTTCATTCTTCATACGTTGATATAAAAATAGTAAATTAACTTTTAAATCAGGAACAAAATCTTAAGAAATCACTTTTACAATTTTCAAACACTGAAAAGTATATCAATACATACCACACATTTTCTTGAAATTATGCTTTGTATATATTGTTTGTATAAATGTTAATACAAATGAGCTTTAATTCACTCAGTTAATTTTATTACTTAATACTTTTTACCTTAATGATTTCCCACACAAATATGCGTTAGATTGTATAGCACTTAACCGATGCGAAACCGATGCGACCACATGTTTGCCTTCTGTAGTTAACATAGGCTAAGGTGTTTTTGTATTTCAAACGAAAATTGTGTTCTAAGCCTAATTGGAATAAAGAGAAAAAATCACGCCTTATATAGATTTGAAAAAATAAAAAAAAAACACTACTATTAAAGAAGTGCATATAAATCGACAGAGCTTAAAGAACGACTCCATCTACAATAATCGATGTGCCTACTTTTGTATCCACTTCCCTAGACATTTGTCATATAAATTGAAATACAAAAGTGCAAATCCAAACAAATTCGGTGGTGCAAACAATTCTCGAAAAGTCTAGATATCATGATCACCGTCATATTTATGCAGTTTGAATGTAAATATCTTGCGTCAAAACAACTTTTTTTTAGCTAGACCAATTTTTGTGGACGTTTTCTTTGAAAAATTTATATTTTTACTTCATTTAATTCAAAGAGTATATAACTACATAGAGTGTGCAGCTCATACAACGAATATTTTCTATGTGGGGTAATAATATTGATCATCAAACAACAGCCTTGCCGACGCATACGATCTACGAAATTTCCCCTTCGCACTTACCGCCCGCGTCTGAAACAGCTACAAAATGTTTAGCTGTGATGCGTACTCTATGTAGTTCTATACTCTTTGTTTATATGTATTAGAAAATCTGCCATATTTTTGAGTATTCCATTGAAAAAATTGTTTTCTGAAATGACGAAATGACATAGTCATAGTACATATCATGTTGATCTCTCAATTTTAAAAACCAGAGGAATTTTGAGATCCATTAAACAAAATCGTTTCATTTTAAGAATTTTTCGAAAAAGTATCTGAACAAGCTATGATTAGCCATGGATGGATTACTTTTTGAATAAAAGTAGTTTGTGAAAATATTTTGAATGACATCGGATTGGAGAATAACGATCCAACCCTACTAAATTAACGAAGTAATGTTCAAAATAAATCTTAAATCGACAGCTTTATATGTCTTGAACATTGGCCTCTCCAATCCTCAGCTAACTGTCCATTGCGCACTACAAGTTGGTTTACGTCGGTTTCTACTTATGCGCGCCACTTAAGACGAGTCCGACGTCTGGTTTGGATTCGAAAGATCTGCGAGCCAGGACTATTGCCGCTTCCTTTTTGTAGCAGCAAACGTGGCTATGACATTCCGTTGAGTCCGACCAATGTTGTAATAAGATTTGTTGTTAATCTTAGTCATGTTGCGATAAGTTTATAAAAATCGCTATGGGCTGAAGGAGCCCTTTTCTTCTTGGTGACTTTATCGGGCTATAACACTTTACCTAAAATTAACCTTACCCTAAGCACATATCCAATTAGAACATCGACCATAGGAGAGTTACAACATTGTCTTTGTTTCGAATTATTTGAATCTACACTTTTACTATAATAATATGTTCTAACATAGCTGGACTTATTTTATATTTTAATCTACAGGATATAAAACTGTACTTGAAATTGTATTCTTTCATCCAGCTTTTGTTCAATCAAATTGTTTAATATTTTATGCAAAACAAGCAAACTCATGAGAGCAACTTTTTAATCGCTTTAATCCATTTACAAACACGATCATAATTTCAAAGGATTCTTGTATATCTGATAGATAAAAATGTGCGCATGCATGAGGATGACAAGAAGTATTGAAATTCTTATACTTCCGTTGAGAGATTTGTCGTTCGTGCGTTCGTTGTTTGAGTATGGAATGAAAACCCATATAAACTGAAATCTTTTCTTATCTAGTATGCCACCGCATGCAGCCATTTTACAGCTTCGTCCATATACAATGGAGATGTCCATAAATCTCAGTGACTTTTATTTTTATGGCTCTTGTAAAAAATAGGGTATGCGATAACATGCCACGAAGTAGATACATTGTGCACTGTAATCGTCTACTTGGCTATTTGCGAGGGTGAAGAAGAGCACAAAATGGCTTCACCCTTGCAGGGTTGTGGGAATGAGATTTCTTTGGAAAGATATACTTATATCTACATATCTATATATGTAGATTGATAACAAAAGTTATTCATTCCAGAAAAAACGGATATGGATACTCATTATTTAAAACTATAATTTCACTCGTGCGTGATACTTTTTATTGAACGATTTAGTATTTTGTTAGTTAGAACACTCAAATGTCGTATAACGAGTCTTTTTTTCATACAAAACCACTAGATTTGTTACAAATTTGAAAAAAATAACCAAACAAAATATAAAATAAAAATAAAATAAAAAAAAAGTAAGAAAAGATGGAAAAAATTGAAAATGTAGCTTGATCTCTAAGAGTAATCGTTGTCATCTAGACAAGCGACTGCGGTTTTAAAAATCGTCCCAGCTTTGGGTCTTGTTTTATTTTTAATTTTGAATTAATATATTACAGTTAATAGCTATAAGTTAACTGGTCTTAAAACTTTAGCATTTCGTTTTTCGTCGGGATAATTTCGATATTGCAATCCCTCTTCGAAATGATGAAGTACTTCATAAACATTTCTTGATGTCAACTGGCGACTCCTCAAATGTTCAGGCTCTTTATCTGACTCTTTGTCTGATTCTAACTACATCGACTCTCCATTTGAAAGCGGGGCTATGTCAGTGTTAGGAAGACTGGTGATATCACGCTCTTCTTTGACTTTAAGGCAAAAGTAATTTTGAACCCAAATTCTAAAAGTAATTTCGTTATACAAGTCTTGATAGCTCATGGGTTTTCATACAGGTGAACCAGTAAATGATTAAGCTTGAAATCCCACGGAGCATTAGCAGCAAGAAGCTGAGTCAAACATTCTTTTTACATCTTATATCCTGATGCAGATTTTTCGTCGTTTGAAATAAAGATCCAGTCAGGCATTCGCTTCCAAAAAAGACCAGCCTCGTCCGCATTAAAAACATGTTCTGGAACGTAATTGTGGGATTCTCGAGAGCTGCAACTGAATCAGCACTTGCTGCGCTTAAAATTTAATATTTTTTAATATTTTGAAAAATATGATCTTTGCCTTTGATTGCGTTCTTGCTTCGGCAGAACATATACTAAAATTGGAACGATACAGAGAAGATTAGCATGTTGAGGCCCAGGTTCATTCCGGAATACAGCGCCACTTTAAAAGGAGCCTTTAATTGCATAATCTTTTGACTAATTGGAATCTTTAGACAAATTTTGTTTCAAACAAAAGAAACAAAAGCCCGTGTCCGAGAAAAGATAGAAATTTAAGCAAGAAAAATGTCGGTGCGTAAAGTAGACAAAGTAGGCAAGGTGCATATCATAATATGTATTCTAACATTGTAAGAACATAAGATATTTTTTTACCGTTGAAATAAAAAATATTGGTCTTAAAACGGTAACAAAGCAATCAAAAATTGAAAAAAAAATTCCATAAAGGTGTAAGGTCGTTTTTTTTTAATTTTGTGTTTTTTTTAATATTTTGATATTGTTTTTATATGCATCATCTATCAATTGGTTTCCTCTATTGACCAAATCTAAATGTGACATCTTTCCTGCCTTTTCCATCACCTTTTCGATAATCTTGGGCGGTATAGCGATGATTCCGGGAGGAACATTTGCCAAAAAGCTCATCAATAGCGTGATACTTGCTGATGTAAACTTTGCTATTATAACCACACAAAAATAATTCCGAGCACTGGAGCAGTCAATGTATCCATTTTTGAAAACACATGTCCAGGAAATTGTCTTTGCAGAAACTGCATTCTTTGATTTGCAGTGTGAGGTGGCCCACCTTTTTTTTGAAATCAGTAATATTTTCAAACATTAGTAGGTTGAAACCTAAAGATATCGATTCACATGTACTGTTTAGTCTTCACTGAAGAAAATTCGCCTCATGATGGATTTTGGCGCAAATGTGGGTCCAAACAGACTTTTTGGGTATTTTCGGTTTTGCAAATGCGGAAATTTAGCTTGCAAACGGTCAAAATGTGTGTGGAAAGGAACTCTTCGGTTCCAAAACTCAGGTTCATAATAATAACTTGCAGAGACAAATTAATGGAGAAGCTATATATGACGTTATGGGCCGTTAATGCCACATATTCCACTTTGAATACGTTTGACCTTGAGTTGGTTTTTATATTGTTTTTCATTTCATTTCAGAATATGTTCGTCGCGTGCTTCTTATTTTACCCAATTAACATGTTCTTTGACCGCTCAATCAGGAAGAATACTGACAATGCCGCACAAGGTGTCAAGTAACATCACAAACATTCCGAAAGATGCCAACTCGTTGCGCCAATACTTTTACCTCGGCTCTGAAAACAAATACAGGATGCTGCAGTGCTTGTGGCGGTAAACAGTGACGGACTTGTTACAAAGTGTCATTCATGTTGCGCTCGTAGGCGCTCATTATTGTTGTTGACATTTTGCTTAACATGTTTGTAATATAATTTATTCAATTTGTTTGTGTTCGTTTTGATACCGTTATTTGCTGTGAACTAAAATGTGAGGTGTTAACATTTTAACACCTATAGGATGAGCGGAATGTATATTCATAGATGTCGATGTAAGAGTATCACCCGAGTCCATTTGGGTCAGTCCAAGTAGTCTTTATAATTCAGAAAGGCATTTGTGTAACTCAGTTAAATCTTTTTTATAATAAAATGGCACGGACTAATGCATATGTACCGATTTTTGTTATGTTTACACTGAACAAAAGAGTATCAACTTTATATGAGGCGGCGGCGTAAGACCGCTGGTTCAAAAAAAAAAAACGGAGTTATGGACCTCTACGGTAACAGAAATAAGAGAACCAATATCCATAAAAATAGATTCCACTACGTGTGCCATAGAATGCTTGAATCTTTTGCAGTGCTGGTCGTCGTTCTTCTCAACAAAGGTACAAAACTACATTTCGGAAAGAAACCTTTGTAAGCAGCACACTACAAAAAAAAAAACATTGTAGGTTAGCAAACCTCCATTATTATTATTTTTGAAACAGAAAAATAGTAAAACCACTGGTCCAAAGTGGAAGATACTGCCTTCGACAAAAAAGCGTTCGAGTACCAGGAAATTGGGAACGGCGGATAGCCTAGTCCTATAATCTATAGAACATCAGCCTGTGACACTTCTATGTCAAGAACGAAGCCTTGTTTTATCAAAGCTACTGTCACATTCTTATTGAAGTAATACAGAGGAATCTCTATAGGAACGGACATTCCCAGACCACTTGAAGCACGCGTCACTCGGTGCACACTCAGACCACCAATTTGGATCTCAAAAAGATCGCTTCACATTAGAAGCCCTTAAACTGGTTATTTTATAGAGCTGCAGTAGCCATTGAGGGAAAACGGTGGCGGTTCGGAATGAATGATTGCTTTGTTGTTCGTTAGACCTCAAAAATGACTTTAGTTCCACAAAATTGTGCTCATCATGAGCTGTTTAGTCAAAACAAACGTCCCAGCTATATTCTCAGGATATTCTCTATAGAAGGCTTCTAACAGAAGGCTTAGTTATGAAAGCGATAAAGAGGCAGTGTAATACAATATGCCAGAAGGCTTTCCACAAGGATATGTTCTTCTACGTTTCTATAGAATAATATGCACCATATGCGGTGCTATGAGGCTGCCAATGTAAAGAAAGGTAAAGATTGTAGGCTCTACGGGTGATATCGCCATCGTAACCATGGCAAAGCATTTCCGCAAGATCGAAAAGAGAACAAGCAAAGCAATATCTGTAAGCAAACCCTGTTTGGAGACTGTTGGCATTGACCTAGCAGAACAGAAACTGATCGAAGCCCGCGATACCTAAGGTGTAATGTGCAACAACAGACTTAACTTCAATGCTAACCTAGACTTCGTTGGAAAGAGAGCAGCGATCATTAAATCATCGGCTAGAGGGAATCGCAGATTAATTTTTAATAGCATAATAAGCTCAGGCATATTGTGTACGGCCGTACGCATCACCAGATGGTTAGAAACGATTACAGGATAACAAAACTATCAAAAGTACATATATTGACTACTCTTTTAGAATCGGGACTGGTCCTATCCGGAATAATACTTATTAACATTCAGCAAATTGTGTAATCCAGAAAAAAGGAAAGGGCTAGCTATCCCACGATTTACGAGAACAAATACAGAACTTCTAGACGCAAACCGTTGGTGAGTAGGCGATATGATTCTGTCAGAGGAAACATGAAACAAAGTAAACTGTTTTGTTACGTAAGGGAATTCCTGAGTTGATTAGTCAGGTGCAAATCGTGCATGCTAAAAGCACGGGCTATTAGTATGTTTTCGAGATCTCAGATCCTGTGCCGAAACCATAATAAAACAACGCCATACTTATGAATATAATCTATGGTTATGGGTTTCATCGTCATTCTCCATGATTCTCCATCGTCGTCGTCATCCTGATTTCGGGCGGTGTACCAAAACTAGGCAGTATAGATCGCCTCTCTAAATGTAGTCATTGGCGGCTTTAAAATCGATGTTTAGGTGGTGGATATCGATTTGGTCTTCTTGGTTTTTTTTTCCAGGATCTGCAATAGTGTGACGATTTGATCAGTTGTATTCTTTCCTGACCGGAGAAGGGCCTATCACATTATTGGTAAATGTTTTTAGGTGTTCAGATATTACGGCCTACAAGATCCTATCTGCTGTTATATATAAACACCTAAATCCGTATACCAAAAACCTGATCGGCCAGGAAAGTCCAAAACCGATCAAATTTTCACACTTCGGCAGATCGGGGAAAAAACTGAAGAAATCGATACCCACCACGTATTCATCGATTTCAAAGCCGCATACGACAAAATTTATAGAGACGATCTATACAGAGCCATGTCTAGTTTTGGTATACTGCTCAAACTCGTCCGTTTGTGTAGGAGGACGATGGAGAATTCTGGCTGCTCCATCAGGGTCATAAACAACCTCACCGACACATTCGATACCATAAAAGTATTTAGGTAAGGCGATTCGCTGTCATGTGATTTCTTCAATTTGATTTTTGAGAGGATTGTGCGAAACTCATTAGCCAACACCAGAGGCACAATTTTCCAAAAATCAGTGCAACTATTAGCATACGCCGACGATATTGACATCATTGGTAGGACTGTCATAGCCACGTTTGCTAGTATAGAGAAGGAAGGGCAAAAATGGCTTTAGCAGTAAATGAGGGCAAGACTGAGTATATGCTATCAAATCGAAAGGACACACAAATCCACGAATCGGACAGAATGTCACCATTGACAGAAATAACTTTGAGGTAGTACGGGCATTTTTCTATCTCGCCTGCGCTATTAACTCTGACAGCAACATCTCGTCAAAAATTAAACGAAGAATTACTTTTGCCAATTGTTGTTTCTTCGGGATAAAGAGGCAGTTCAGTCGTAAAGCCCTCACTCGAAACACTAAGGAGATCCTATATTAGACCCTGATCATCCCAGTCCTGCTCTACGGCGCTGAAGCATGGACCGCATCAAAAGCGGATGAGGAATTCCTTGGTCGATTCGAGAGGAAATTCTTCGAAAAATATTCGGTCCCGTTTGCATTGACGAGCTATGGAGACGAAGATTCAACCATATACGAGCTGTACAGCGACATGTCCCTGGTCTAAAAACTCCGCATTGGACGCTAAAGATGGCTAGGAAATGTAGAACGAATGGACACCAATACTCGCAGGGTCTTTGATTCTCAGGCAGATGTCGGACGCAGTAGACGAAGACCTCGCCTTAAGTGGCACGCACAAGTAGAAACCGACCTCAACCAACTGGGAGTGCGCAACTGGAAGCAGTTAGTTAAGAATCGGGCTAATTGGAGAGGCATGTTGGTTGATGCCCAGGTCCTTTCCGGACTGTAACAGCACTTAAGTAAGGAAGAAAGTACGTCGATGGCTTGAATGTCATTGTTGTACACATTGTACAAATCCGTTGAAAGCGTGACTGACTAGAATGAAGCCGAATCAATTTTCGAATTCGCTTGGGGTTTTCGAAATAGGAACTCCACCACAGAATTAAAAGCTGAAGTTGGGATCATTCATAAACCTAAACCATCCGAAATTGTGCTGTCCGTCAAGAAACTGAAGAATAATGTGATTCAAGCGATGACAATAAAGCGCAAATGCAAAGGAGAGGAAGTCTTTATCCCACGAATTCTGATTATTCCAACTGATCTTCCATTCCAATTCAAGAGGAATCAGTTCCTCGTTCGATTAGCTTTTGTAGATAATCAGTAAATTGCAGGCCAATCGTTGGAAGTCTGTGGGATTAATCTCGAATTTCCATGCTTTTCAGGCGGTCGGCTATGCATTGCCAGTTCACATCTTGGCAAACCATCTTTGCTGTTTGTTTTTTGCCCGGAAAACATTCAAATGAAATATCTGCGTTTTATTATCACTCAGTAGTTTTCTGAAGACGTTAACTTGTGACGAGACGAAGAAATGCTAGAAAGGTCTTTAGATAATATTGGCATAATTTTTTTTAAATTTTTACGAACATAAAATATTCGAACAATACTATGTTCGAAATCTGGAAGAAAATAGAGCAAGCTCAAAGTTTCTAGACATAAATGTAACTTAAAATCGACCGAACGATTTTCGTTACATGTTCGTAGTTCCTTTCCGAACATGAACATTTTTTTAAAGGACTTTAGTGTCGGTTCTACGCGAATTAATTTTCCGCTTTAATATAATACACACAATAGGCAATATATGGCACATGCATCCCACATTCTGAATGGGCTGTAGCCTGTACAATAGTCATAAAATTTGTAAATTACTTCAGCACAACGCATCCGAGCAGATTACACATAAAAGATGTTGGAAAACTCATTTGCCAAATTCGGTTATACGAGTTCCGCGCCGCGCGTCTGGGAAATGGATTTTTCTTCTCAGCTTAACGAGTTTTCCGGAAACGAATATAAAACCCCTGAGATGAGGGGCACTCCAGTTTCGGTATGGTCCATCTTAATGTTGACTGTGTTTTGTATATTGCTGTATTTTTCTTTATTCCGTATATATACAAGATGGCTTGCCTAATAAGTACAGTTATGTATGCTCAAGTATATAGAAATATTTCATAGAACAAGAGGAAAACCATCGCTAGGATATGCTCAGCGCCAAGGCACTCAAATATCGACCATTATGGCAGAAGGCTATAAAATCATTTATTGCACTTGGTACCGAATTTGTGAGCCCCTAACGTGCCATTGCAGGCACATTATTTCGGTTTGGTCGGCCGTATCTTGCATCCCTTGACGCACCATTCTTGATGTTTTTATTGCAAAAATCTCCTGCCATTTTATGTACCATCGGATACAATTACAATTTTCCTTATACCAAAAGAGGAAAAGGGAACTGAAAGGGAGTCTCTATTGAATTGAAAATATGTACAACACATATACAGGGGTTAATGGCATCACCGGATGGTTTTCATTTTATATTTGCAACCCCTCTCTGGAACGCTGCCAAAATGGATAATTCTGAAAAGAAAGCAAAATGTTATTATTAAGTTTTTATGAGATCCTTTTAAAGGTTGCCCTTTAGTTTTAACAACTCAAACTTTTTTGAAGTTGCATGGTTTTCAAAGTTTTAATACCTTTTGTCAACTGGGAGGGAGACAACGATAGATCTCTAATGGAAACTAAAAAAAAACGCAAAAACAAAGCTCGACGACTCAGTCGAACTTGCTCATTGTGGGTGTGAATTGCTTGTAGTTATTGGTTATATATGGAAAATATGTTGTCGAAATAGCTAACAAAGATCCCGTATGACCAAAACCGATTTTTATAAGAAAAGTGGACGATGCAGTTGCCGGATTTTAAAAATGTTTACAATTGTTCAGCTGGGTGTAACAAAAAGCTCATCTACCAAACTTCATCAATCTACCTATATATGTAAGACCGGTGAAGCATGTTTGGGCGAACATGGCTAGATCGTCTCAGCTATATTCATTTCAATATGTCTATCTTAACTGTTTCTATATCTTGGAAACTATATGTATCAGAACTAATATACCCCAATGGAATATGATATAAAATGAATTAAAATACTAATTCGCATGGATCAGGAAAAGCGCTGATTTACTTTCCTCATTACTAAGCCACCAAAATTCTAGCCGTCCAAAGACCTTATTTAGAAAATTTTAAATATCATTCTAAATAGATGCACTCGCCTTAAACATTTTTTCTCGATTTGGGAGGTGCAATTAATGAATTCGGTTTGAAAATAACGTCTCCAAAAAGGTTCCATTCAGATTTTTCAAAAAAGCTCTTCGCATTAGGGGTCTAGGTAACATCGATAGGGAGCATTTATTACAAAACATGCCTCTGATGCGTATTATCCACAGACAAATAAGAAAAGACTTAAACCAAAAGTCTCTGTACAAATTAAGTTCCATTGGTGAATACAAAAATCCAAAAATAAGTAACCATTGTCCGCTTCTTTATTTGTTTATTTATTTAAGCAACTTACAGACTATATAACTATTTAAAAAAAAAACTCTTAAAGCAACAGAAAAAATACATATATTAAAAAAAATTATGTATAATAAAATAAAATATAAAAACAACCTGAAAAAAGTTAATTTTATTAACTGTATTAATGAGAAAAAATTTAAGTAAAATGTATAAAAAAAAGAAGAAAAATGAAATCAATTATTCTAAGGGGAAAACTTGTGCTTTTAATAATAATTACACTCGTAAATTATTCTATCATCAACAAAAGGTTTAAGAAAGCTTAGATTGCATTATACAGCTGCAATAGAATCTGTGATAAGAAATGGAGGCCGAAGATCACGAAATGAGTAGAGACAGCTGCTATCAGACCAATCCTTACCTATGGTTGCCAATTGTGGTGAAACTCCATGAAAAAGGCAAAGCATATGACTGCATTAACAAAAGTTCAAGGAACAGCATACGTACATGCCATGCCCACCAGTCCCACAGCAGGCTTGGAAGCAATTCTAAGTCTTCCACAAATTGACTTACAGATCAATGATACAGCAGCGAAAAACGCAGCACGCCTCAAAGAAGCTGGTAATCTGTGTATCAAACCCTTTGGTCATAGCATAATATTGATATTAGTAGCAAACGAGAATGGGGCATCTAACTACACCATCCCATATCACGATTTCGATATTAAATACTCAATCAGAATACCAAGCAGAGACGTCAAACTGTGGTATCTAACACTGAAATATCAATCTAAACTGATGGGTCTAAAATGGAAATCGTACTGGGCTCTGGGATCTACTGCGATAAAATCGGGTTAAGCACATCACTCCCAATAGAAAACTCATGGAGCGTATTCCAAGCAGATATCATAGTCATACTGGAAGCTGCAGAATCGGCTAAAGTATTGGACATATCACAAGAGGATATCTACATTTACATAGATAGTCAATCGGCCATTAAAGCTCTGGCAACCAACATAATAAAATCACGAGTTGTTGGACGATGCCGCACAAAGGATTTATAACATTCCAGGAAATTATAAATCAGACGAGTTAGCTTAACTAGGATCGTCCAGCTGCATCTCCTTATGTGACAGCAGGGTTAGACCACCACTTGCTTCTAAAAAACAGATAACTAGATACACGAAAAGCGTTTCGAAATCTATGTGGCAAAGCATTAACACATCCAAACACACCTAAGACCTTTGGCCGGAAATAATTCGTAGCAAATCAAACAAGCTTATAGCTCTGAAAAGAGCTTTAATTTCTATAGCGGTAAGAGTGACAAGAGGTCGCAATCTGTTTGGTAAGCACTCCCATTTAGAATTGACTAGCTAACTCACACCAACTATGCGGCGACCCAGAAGTCGAGGAGGACAACCCACACCTACTCTGTCACTGTCCCGCGATCTGCAAGAGCCGCAATAAGCTCCTTGGTAGCTTCTACTACGAGAACCTGACGCAACTAGCAACGAAACCTATAGCGCAGATCGCACGTTTCTGCTGCAAATCGGGATAGAGGAAACATCTGTTTGAAGTGGACGGAACAACGCAGATCACAACATTAGTATCACACTTACTATAGTTCCCACATTCTTTTAAGGTACTTTTCTCTCAACAAAGGGTATCGCTAAGGGCCAACGTAGGCCTATTCGAGTTAGACAACTCACCTGAGCGTCAACAGCCCATCTAATCTAAAAGAAACTATAAACTATAATTATTCATTTAATCTTTTTTTAAATGCAATTCTCTTGATCGAAATAACAATACTGGAATAAACGTAATTGAATGTTAAATTAAAACGCCTAATACACCTTGCTAAAGGCTCATTCCTTCCATAGCTTGTTGAATGATTAGAGGTTCATAAAGCAAGCAAATGCAACGAAAAAGAAAAAGAAAAAGATAGGTTGTACGATAAAATTGTTGATTTTATTCTTCCGGAAGCTATGAATTTTATAAAAGTAATGTCCTGAACATTTTTTCTCGTGTCAAAGGACTTTAAGTTTATTATCTGACAATTTTCATCACAACTGTGCATTTCTACTGACCCATTAAAGTGACGAAGGCAATGTCTTGAAAAAAAAAATGTTTATATCCGTTCGATTCGATTAATATGCATCTGATATGTTGAGAGAGAGAGAGAGCAGTATTCTAAAATAGATCTTAGTAAAGAACAATGCAAGGTTTGAAGGGTTTGAATGTCTGTGAAAAATCCTTGCTGTTCCCTTTAATAAACCCAAGAATTGTACTGCCTACGTGCTTAACGAAATTTTATTTAGGATCAAAGCCCAAGTCCTTAATTTCCTCAATTATATTTCCTAAGTGCCCACGTACTGAGTAACCACGTAACATGTTGCACAGCTTATTTGTTGCTATTGAGTCAATCTTTCATCAAAATTATAATCACCGTGGTTATGCCCAGCTTAAGATTTATCAAAGTCTTGGCTTTACTCCAGTGTAAATCACGCGATTCCAAAATCGATCATCGTCAAGACGATTTCAATGAATTTGTTTTAATTATATCCAAACACTAGTCAAAACGATGTTAGCTAGAGGAATGAGGGTACTAAGAGTTATCTGAAACAATATATTTTAAAATTTTCATTTTTACGCGACTAAAATTCAGACTTAGTATTAATCCCGATATTATTACAATTTCTCTATCTTTGCCACAACCTTACTATCAAATCAGTTCAATACAGAAATGAGATGCCCGTTTCCCTCTCTTTCTGACCAGTAGCAAAGCCTCTAGTTATTCCTAAAACCGACCATTATTTACACTCTGGGTAGATGCTAATGCCTCAAGAATCGTTTCCTGCGCCGACTTCTGTGAAAGTGAATTCCTTTATCGAAAAACACCGGTTCAATAAAAAAAACAGTTGTGCTCAGTCCTCCTTTTGTGACCGAAAACATCCTTCACATGAACGTTTCGATTAACCCAAATCCGTAACATTCGTGGAAATCGAGACCCAAACGAGCATCGAAATATCACACTCTTTCTTCACTCGATATCGGTTTGCATAGTAAATGAGCCGCCAAATTGAGCATGAAACTGTGTGGCAACAATCTGGCGTGTATAGGTCATCTGGTTGTAAATCTGATGGAGAGTTTTATGACCCCTTGTAAACAAACTTTCGATTTCTGTTCTTCATGTAAGCCGACTTGTCCGTTCGTATTCTCACATAGGCTAATTGGGAGTAGACGTAACAAAATATTTTGAATTTGTTTACAAGCGTTGCCACAGCAAATGTCTCATGAGGTCATGATTCATGGGAAGAAGTGTGGTGTCGGCTATTCAAAAACGGGATAACCGAATTTCAATACAGACTAGTATATTGAAACATTGTTCTAATTTATGGAGGATTCGAAGATCCTTTTCTAAAGATTACAACTTTTAACTTAAAGTTAAAAAGCTGTTAAGTTTGCTTACGTAAACATTTAAACATTAAAGTGGAATATCATTCTTCGATACAAATAATAGTCTTTTGATTTTTTTGGAGATCCAGCGCTATAATAATGAAAATCAATACAAATTGCTGTCACAACGGGTTGGTTAGTACGCATTGACTTATTTTTTCCTTCAACGTATGCATTTCTTCTGATTTAAGACGAACCCGAACAGCTGAGTTTATATTGTTGGCAATTGATACTACTCGGATGATTAGATAATTGATCTCGAGGTGAAGGCCAGTGAAAAGATACTTTTGGTATTAATACGGTTGGAATCGAACGCAGACCTTCAGCGCTGCAGTTCATCGCATTAACCATCTCGCCACTGAGCCCATATATAATAATTCACCTGGAATACATGAACTCTCTTTACAGTTCGGGTGTTATACCACTGATACAAGAATGATTTAGGCTAAGACAATACGATGGATATAAATAGTAATAGAAACATTTCAGAAGCTTACAAGTCTCTGTGTGAATCCTTTTATACTCCATACGACTCCAATAACAAAAAATGTCTCCACAGTTTGTTTTATCATTTTTTTAAGGCAAAAATGTTCCAAAAATTTGGACAGTTAACGACTAACCTCCGAACAGATCGCATCGATCTCGGTATATTGTCTTGATCTTTCGCCTTAAGTGCACAAACCGGTATTTCCCGTATACCATTCGCTCTCATCTCCCACATTTCTCGTGCAGTGTCAATCCTTGCATTTTCAAGCTAGTGTCACCCACCTACAATTATAGCCCACGGGCCGAATAGAACTAACCGATTTAGGGGTCTGGACGAAGAATTAGTTTCCGACTCTCAACCCAATAAAAAACAAAAAACCAATCCAACAACGTCAATCAGTTTCCCCCCTCTGCCGATTAGAACAAACCTTAGTAATCCCAAATTTATAATTATTGCTCCTAAAAATAAAGCCTCAGCCCCTTCTTACTAAAAACAGCAATAGATATAATCAGCACCGAGTATGACCAAATATCCCAACTCCGGGACGGCAACTTATTAATCAAAACGAAATCGCAAAAAATAGCCGAGAGATTTACGAAAGTTCTTAACTTAGTAAATATATGTCCGGTGGAAGTTAAATTGCGTAATCGCTTAAACGAATCAAAGGGAATTACTTATGCCCCATGTCTCATTAATGTTCCCGAAACAGAGATAATAGCTGATATGAAAGCGATAGGTGTAACTAGTGTCTACAAATATACAAAACATGACGAAAAACAAAAATCAAAACCATCCGGCTTGATGTTATTTACGTTCGACCTCTTCCGTCCCGCCAACACCATCGAAATAGGCTTTTATAATGCAAAAGTTTCCGAATACATTCCTAACCCCATGCGCTGCCGCCACTGACAACTTCTCGGCCACACTTCCAAACGCTGTAACGGCAACACAAAATGCGAAGCCTGCAATCTTCCACCTTACTCGCCCGAAGTCTGTATTATGTATTCAAACTGCTCCCTACCACACCCTTCATGATCCAAAATATGCCCCAGTTACAAACAAGCCAAACTAATTCTCTCTATCAACACAACCAATAAATGCACTGTCGGAGAGGCAAACGTATTTATGAATAACAAAATCAAATCCAATCAGCATCATCTTTCGGTTCTTTTGCAGAAAGTGTCAAGCACAATCATGCTAATTCAACACATCATAGCAGTCCCATAACAGCTGAACCTAAAGTGTCTTTGCCCCGAACCCCACTTCCAAAACCAACCTCATCAAACCCATCGCCTACAACATCCACAACCAACCCAACTATCCCACTAACACCTACCAACCCAGATCAACCAATTAAAACAGTCACTCAAACCAATCTATCCAATTCAAACGTAAAGTTGCACATCCACTATTCATTACTCAGAGCCAAAATTTACACAACATTGTTACTCAGATCAGTTCACCATTAATAATTGGTGGGATTGGTGGAGCGTGCTCTGGGGATCAACTTCCACAAACTCTAAAGGTTCAGTTTTCAAAGATTTTCTTCTCAACTCCAACCTTACTCTTTTAAACGACGGCTCACCAACCCACCTTTCAACGCATGACACATTCACCTATATAGACATTACTTGCTGCTCCCCCCAACTACTTCCGACTACCTCCTGGAAAACCTTAGATGAGCTTAATAATAGTGACCACTACCCCATAATGACATTAGTCAATATAGGACACACAACCCTTTACAAAACCACTATTGCAAAATTCAAAACCGACAATGCAAATTGGTCTTTATTCAAAAATAAAATTAATGTATACTATCTCTATGCTATCTCTCTCAAATTATTAACCGCAAAGCTGGCGTTTTCCAAACACTCAGTTATTGACAAGGATATCCGGGAATCTAAACACCACAAAACAAGGAAGAGAGTTGAATCCGCAATCAGCGTCACCTTTGATAAAGCTAAACAATTGCAAATTCCAACAAATCGCCCAAAAAATGTTCGAACTACATACCCACCTTGGTTAATAATATCGGATGCAACAATAATGACACTAGCAGATTATAAAAAAGACATACTAGCAAAGAAATATACCATGCACTGTTCTCCAAAATTTCCTCTGACCTTAAATCAAACGAATGGAAATTCATATTTACTGACGGTTCAAAAACAACTGAAAGTACGTCATTCGCCGTGACACTCGAAAACGGCGCAATCCTTCTTGTTGGAGTCCTACCCGAATTTTCATCTATCTTCACAGCCGAAGCATTCGCTACTTTACAAGCTTTAAAAGAAGCACTAAACCGGCCGGCGTGGGAAACATATAATATGTAGTGATAGCTACTCTGTTCTCAAAGCCATCAACAACACCGAACTTATCATCGAAATTCGAAATATAATTATTAAATCCCCTAACAAGCTGAAACTGGATACCTGGTCACACTGGCAATAAACACGCCGACCATGCTGCTAACTCAGCTAAAAATGCACCAGTGTTCAAATTCAACATATGCACCAAATCCGACTTAAAAAATCGAATACAAAAATACATTAATTCCAATCGTCTCCTTCAATGGAACTCATACCATCACCACTACACCAACACCAAACCCAAAAGAAGCCACCCACAATACCCGACCAACATTGCAAGATCTTAAATAACAAACTTCGTTCGGTTGCATCTAGGCCACACTACAGCTACACACCAACATCTACTTACAAAAACTACTCGTCCAATCTGCAAAGTCTACATGCAAAGTTAGTTTGGATCTCAATCATATAGTTACTTGAAAATTGTACCGTTTTCAAACCTTTAATAAACAAAATCTTTCAAAACACCAACATTTATGACATATTAAAAAATCCTAACTCTACAAACATAGAAAAAAATAAATAAATTCATTTCTGTTACTAACATTAGCATATAATTTTTTTTTGTATCATAGAGCAAATAGTCATCGCAGCTAAGCTCATTATTTTTAACATTACCATGCAATTTAAATTGCTTGTTAATAAAAGATAATAATAATAACAATTTGGGCGGTCATCCAATCTAGTTAAATAAAATATTCATAGACTTTATTCCTACATATTTTCTCCAAGGGAATATTCCTAAGGGCTAACATTAACTGACACCATTCACTTGTTACAGCCAAGGTCAGAATTCGGATTTCCAACACGGCACAACAAAGCGAAATTCAGTTTAAAAAAATCATCAGTCGAAAAAAAGAGTAGCTAAAAAGCAGGTGGAAGAATACCTGCTTATTAGAAAAAAAAAGCTTTGAACATATACAGAGGTGTAGTTATCATAAGTTTCAATGTAATATCTTACAATCAAACGTCGAGGCCAGAAATACAAGGCTCGATTAGTATCCTATCAAGATGAACAAGGGAACATCTAAGTCTAATAAGAGCCAATGTTGAGCATATGAAAAAGAAAAACACAGACTGCAGACAGTTGACCGTCGCGCGATGACAAAAAATCATCAATCGAATGTCAGACCGCAATAAATACCAGCAAAGAGTATAGAACTACATTGAGAGTGCATCTCATAGAACGAATGTTTTCTATGTGGGGCACTGATATATATACCCCAATTAAACAACAGCCTTGCCGACGCATACGATCTATGAAATTTCCCCTTCGCACTTACCGCCCGCGTCTGTGGTGCGTACTATATGTAGTCCTATACTCTTTGCTACGAATTTAGGATTGGACGTTTAAGATGGCTGGGACATGCACGGTCGCAAAGGCCCCAAGAGTATTGAATTCGCATCCAGACATCAGATGCAGATACAGATGCCTTAAATGACACGCACAAGTATTTAGTAACCGAAAACATGAAATGCGCAACTGTAGACAGTTAGCTAAGGACCGGGCTAAATGGAATTGTACGTTTGGGAGGTAGAAGCAATTTTAGAAAAACATACTTAGAATGAAAAAAATAACACAAAAAAACATCAGCAACACTTACATTGAAGTACTATACCGGTTTTGACAGCCAGAAACTTGTCTTTTATCCTCAATTTAAATTAAATTAAATTAAATTATTTATTTCAACAGTTTTTTATAAATTCACATGCAAACTCACAACTATGATAAGAAATGAAAAAAAAAATAGTTCCGACCACATTTTTTTCAAAATTGTGAAATGAAGTGCTTAATTGGCTTTTGGTTGTCAATGCTTATTTCATTCGGAATCCATCTCAAGAAACCGAATGGTTTACATGTTCTAGTTTTTGAGAAAATTAAAAATTACGAAAACTGTTTTCTTATAATTTTTAATTTTTGGTATTTCATTGTAAGGATTCATGTTTATCTTCGTAAGTAAAATACAACAAAACAAATATGGAATTGCATTCCACGTCCTATTCAGTCAGTTTGTGAGTAAGTCTGGACTTAGTTAAAAATAGTCAAGTCAATTTTCAATGTATTAAAAAAATATGTGATTCTCGTCAATCCGTACTGGTGTTACTGTCGAGTTCATTGAATTCGTCGGTGATGGTGAGTAGCCGAGGCTTTTTCTAAGTGGTCACTGTGAATGGTGGGAGGATTAAAGTCCTTTAGTTGCAAACCCACACTTTCTTCACCATCGATAAAATATGGGTACACTTTTTTTAAATCTGATAAAAATGTTATTACTTTGGGAGCCAAATACGTCTTTATTGTATTTTTTCAATGCAGAAAATGCAGAAACTTTTCAACAAAAGAAAAGTGCCATATACTGATGAAGGTGCATCGTTGTTTTGCGAGATAGAATTGGTTTACCACATGTGTTTGAAAAAAAAACGTTGCAGAAGTCCAACGTTAAATTGTCAAGTGCAATATATTTTGAAAAAACACACAAAATACTCGCACCCATCCCAAATCCTATGTGGAGCCCAATCAGGATAGCTAAAGGAAGGCAGCATGCGCCCCCATTTAAATTTTTTTAAGAATCATCTAGTTTTTAGATTCTGATTAAAAATTAATTAGAGCAACAAACTATAGAATAAAAAAAAATCAAATATAATCTTACAGTTTTGAAAACGTACGCATACAATTTTATTTATCTTTTTTTTTCCTAAATTTTGAGTTTAAAACCAGATTTTTTAAACTATTCATAGAATTCTTTTGATTTACAAATCGGCTTATAGAGCCAAGTATTGGAATTGTAAATATAACCTTTCCCGTTTTTTTCATTTTCAGTACTTTCTTATGAAATTGCCCCTCCCGCCAAACGAAAGGAGATAGAACGCCAGTGAAATAAACTAATTTACAGGACAGTTTTGAAACAACAATTTCAAAAATAATGAGTGTAATGATAAGTATTACCTTTTGAAAAACAACTATAAAAACGATCATCGTATTCAAACGAATTAAATCCAAAGCGTGCGAAGTACACACGTTATCAAAATAAGCAACGCTGCGTATAAGATATCATCACCCTCCGGTAACCTAACACCATTTCAGGAATTACCTGTCGTCCACACCGTCGCACAGTGGGAAATTGCCTAAGCAGAAGCAGCGAGAAGTCATTTTTAACTTTCTCTTATAAAGAGAAAGATATTGTTTTCGTAAATATTTTCGACCTCGAGATTTTGATTGAATCTGACATTACGAAATGAAATGAAAAAAGTGGTTTTCGGAATTCCGTCCGTCGGTGCGTCAGTTCGTCGGTCCGTCTATCCATACAAGCCTCTGCAGCCTAAACGATTTGACTTGATTTTCTTCAAACTTCGTATCCAGCGTTTGTTTTGTCATAATTCTAGGCCATCTTTTTAGCCATGTTATTACCGGTATCTGCCATATAAAAATCATACATAACCTCAATTTGCTCGAAAACGGCTTTAACGATTTTGATTAAACTTCTTATATGCTATAAACATATTAGTTCCAACAAAACTGCATACCCAGTATTTTCGAGAAAATCCAAATAACGAATTTTTGCATATAGGCCATATTAAAAAAATTGTCAATTTCTCGAAAAATATTTGGCCAAATCAAATGAAATTTAATTTGTATACTACTATTACTTTTTTCATGAGTTCCACATAATTGATTTTGGGCCAATTATCTCTCAACGGAATTTTCAGTTTTGGCCAATAATGGAAAATCATTATTATTCACATGGACACCGATTACTTTCAATGACGGAATAAACGTTCGTATAACCACATTTCGACATTATTTTTATGATTTTAAGCATCTTTAATCAAAATAAATATTATAGTGTATTTTGGCCAAATTGTTAAAAACGTCAAATTATTTCGGTGTGAAAGAGAAAGTTGCGTACGACCACCCACCACTCGTTTCTATATGTAACAAATTTTATTAAAAAAAACTGTTTCGGTTAACCAATGTTAAGCCTCACATGATTCAAGTATTTTATTAGTCAGTGGTTCCATCACTGTACCATTAGGCATCAAAGTTGACAGTTTAGTTCAAATTTTTCTCTATTTATGTTAAACTAACCGGAATAAGTGGCTTATATTGTGATACAAAAATTATATTGAAATTTATTGTTTATAAAAAATTCTACATAGAGTATGTTCTTTTAAATAGCATTGGTTTTGATTCGATTGTGTAGAAAAATTGTTAAAAAAATAAAAAAAATGTTAGTTCCATATAAAAACATTAAACCGTTTTTTTTTAATGAAGGTACTTTTTGTTTAGTCAAACATTAAAATTAGATTTATATTGAAGTTTAAAGTAAAAAATGTTTGCCTAAATATTTTCTTTTTTAATTTTTTGTGTTAATATTTTCATTATGTTTAAGGACTCAACATGCAATTTTTCTCTTTCAAAAGGCAGGAAGTCTGCGAAATCTTTTTTAACAGTAAATTTAGAACTATTGACAAAAAAATTTAGAATATTGTGTAGTTTTTAATGTTAAGAACACACTGTACTGAAAATCATGTATCAGAGCTAAGAAAATAATTTATACAGTTGAACTTAAATCTAAGTGGAAGAAAAGCCACCGTACAAGATCATTGTTTTATAAAAATGCATCAAATTGGGTACAAGAAAAAATTAAATTTAAAATGTGTTTACTACCCTCTAGATGCTCTCAGACTAGTTTTAATCTTTTAAGTAATCGAAGAAAACGCGAAAAGTAGTTGATCTTCGAAATACATATGCAGAAGAGCTTTTTTTCGCTGCTCAAATGAATTTTCGAACAAGTGGAGATAAAAAGAACTTCAGTTTTATTTAAAAAAAAAAACCTTGTCTCTTCCACATCCTGATACATCAAAAAGATCGAAATTTATACTAACTCCTGGCCAAAACTTCTTAAAACCTTGTCTCTTCCACCTCCTGATACATCAAGAAGATCGAAATGTATGCTAACTTCCGGTAAAACTTTGTCAATGATTGTGGAAGCAAAACTGTCGCTGGATCAATACGAGACAATAAGAAAATTATATCACCGATGTTTTTCCTTCTTACAAAATTGTGCAAAAAGAGAAAACCAAATACTATCCAGAAAATCTTACTGTGAGTGAACACACTGTTGAGAGAATATCAGTGTCGTAGAAAGATGTTTTGAATGGTGTGAGCAGCAATGAACTTACGCTTTATTTTAAAGTGCGTTTTGATGGTAGCTCTGGGCACAGCGAATATCACCAAAGCTCTGTTAATACAACTGATGCAGATGACAAATTTATGTTTGTAACTTGTCTAGTACCATTAAAGCTATCCAACAATTTAAATGTTTTATGGAAGAATCCTTGTCCTAGGTACTGTAGACCAATAAATATAACTTTCGAGTAGGAAGCGGGTTTATTGGTCAACAGAGAGGACGAATCCATTCAAGCGCAGATAAGTGAACTGTTACCAACAAAAATAATTGTTGAGGATAGAGAGTACCGGTCAAACAAAAGTTGATAGTTTCAATGGTTGATGGCAAGTTATGCAATAGCCTGAGTGGTGTTTGTTCTGCTCAGAGATGTTATCCTTGGCAGCCAACATCTAAAGACTTAAATAATATTAAAAATATGTTACCACTTCCAATTTCTCAGCAGTTTTTTTTTCATTTGAAATATCTGCTCTTCATGCATGGATAAGAATGTTAGAATGTCTCATTCTTTTACAGGCAATTTGTAAGCAATGTGGCTCACAAATTGCCTTTAAAAGAATGGCGTGAATCAAAAACGACAGAAGATTGTGTGGCTCAAAAGAAGTCACGCACTTAAGACTCATTTGAAAAAGAATTGAGATTAAAAGTTGACTGACCCAAACCAGAATATGGCAATACAAATACGGAAAACGTAGCCAGGCTTTTTTCAAAAATTATAAAAAATCGAGCGAAATAACCGGTATTGATGAAAATCTTATTCAAAAATTTCATATAATTTTGCAGTGCGTATCAAGTTGATTTAGTATTGATGCTCCAAAATTTAAAATTTATTGGCTTGAGACTGCAAAGTTCTTTGTAATGCCCTATCTTATCATTCTTATTTATAAGCATGAAATAATTTCTCAAAGTATATTTCGCATTGGAGAATTGAGCTTTAGAAGCCCCGAATAAGAATTTTAAAATGTACAGAGAATATTTAAGTCGAAAAACATCTAGACAAGACACATTAACAGATTTTATGAACCAAATGTTAATATCTTCGAAGCGTCTTAGCAACTATATAGTTAGAAAACCTTCCAAGAAAATTCCATTTGATTATGAATCAATCGCAGACTGAAATTAATGAATTCAGAATAGTAACTATTACAGAATAGTAACTATTACACAAATAATTTGTTACCTACACCAAGCTAAGGTAAACGAAATGTGTTTTTTTTTCAGATAATATATACATAAAGGGTGATCCATTTCGAGGTTCCCTACTTTTTTAAAGAAAAAAACACAGAAAATTCAAATTTAATGGAGAATGTTTATTATCATTTGAAAGAACATTCTTTGGCATTTTTTTTTTGAAGATTATGTCTATCAAATGTTGGCAGTTGCTACGTCGCAGATGGTCCATCCGTTGAGTCCAATTTTCGATCACTCGTTCGAGCATTTCGACTGGTAACTGGCGAATGACACGCGTGATGTTTTCCTCCAAGGCCTGAATCGAAGCGGGTTTGTCGGCATAAGCTTTTGACTTTACATATCCCCACAGGAAAAAGTCTAAAAAAGTCTATTATCCAATAATGAATGCTGGGTCTTAAAATGGGTGATGGTGTTGCGAATAGTACGCTCAGTAGGCCGATTATGTTGACCATAAGTTGAGCGAAGTGCACGAAACACATTCCTCACAGAACGTGAATTTTCATAATTAAGTTGAACAATTTGTAAACGTTGTTCACGCGTAAGTCTTTCCATTATGATATGCCAAACAATACTAAACAAAAATAACATGACAGCATGATACGACTCACACGTGATCTGTCAAAAAAGGCTATTGAAAAAAGTATCTCTACTTGGATCACCCTATTTCAAAATCTAACTTATTTGTCTTCAATCAAAATGTAGCTGTTGAAATGTTTCAACATTTTTAACTTATATGTTATATAAGAATATTGAACTACAAAATGATAAAAGAGTGTTTAAAATTAAATTTAAAATAAGGAAAATATTAAACTCACTAATGCCTTTTTATTCTATTAATCCAAATGTCTACCCCTAATATTATATACAGCAAAAAATGCCAAACAAGCGTATTTAAAATTATATAACGGGATTATCTCAAGAACATGAAGTGGTGGAGTTATTTTTTTGACTTCGGATTCGAATTCAGCATACAAAAAACCTTTCGAAAAGTATTATTTGGTTTAATCAACGAATAGCTTTATAATTATCGCTGTTAATCAGGCATTTCTGCCCCACTGTGCGTCGTTGATCGCGGAATCCGCAGTCTGGTGGTAGGCATAGCGATAGGTGATAAGTAAAATTGAATGTATGAATTAAGTGAGTTCCTTTCGCTTACTGTGCGAACAGACAAGAACAGTCTTTCTCCAGAAAGTTGAAAATTCGTTTTTCTTACCTATCATTGAACACAGAATTCGATCGAATATCAATAAATTGGTTAGTAAAATAATTATGGATAACATTCACTGCTGTTAGCTAAATATATTCATTTCCCGTGGCAAGCATTATATAACGTTCAAGTCTACCTGCAGCAGATAGTTTTATTGTTTAACGATCCACTCTTGATAATTTATTGCAGTTGGCTTAGGGAAATTCATTTAAATTTCATTCCCCCAGTAAGAATATGACCCGTGGCGCCGTCACTAGTCTAATGCTGCTAGTACTCACTATTCTGCCTCAGTCATAAATGGGTTTGAGTCTTTTTTTTTTACCAATTTCACACTTTTGTGCACACCTTTGAGGTTATGTGAAGATATTATTATTGGTTTTATCCTGCAGACATGATAAATTGCTTTTTTTTTTGTATTTACTTTGGCTTCTGGGTGTAATAGGATTTTCTTCTTCATTGGCTCTCGTCATCAAATCGATAATGGTCCATTTCAAGGGATGTATACTACGATTGGATACTTTTACGCGCAAGTCATTCGAATGAGTTCGTGTTACATAAGAAAATTGGTATTATATGTGAAAATATTACTCTATATGCAACTTGATATTATATGGATACAGTAGCCAAGTGGTAGGTTTTATTTTCTATGTAATTGTCCATACTATAGGAATATTTTGTTATTTTCTTATTTACGTATTTAAAAAAAATTGCTTGTCAATGTATACAAAATATCACAAAAAAACAACGCAAAGCAAATAAAAGATGACCAAGATGTACTCAGGGGCGACCTCTATAGTTGGTGACGAAGGTCCCACAGCAGCGTTCACTCCCGTAGTGAATACAAATGGACTCGAGTTATTGAGGTATCGACCATCGAATTACTGGCTTCCTTTGCTCCTTTGCCACATTTTTTGCTGTTAAACTTGCGAAACAATTTAAAGATTCTAGTGATAATGGTCGCGATGTAATTTCACAATTAATAGCTCACAAAATCTACGTAAATGTCCAAATATTAAAGCTTATTACATCTGTATTGGTGAAAATTTAATTAATGGTTCGAGTGAGGGCTTTACTACTTAGAACGAAGAAATAGCGGTTGGGTAAAGTAATACTTTGTTTAGTTTCTGGCGAGATGGTGGTCAGAGTTAATAGCGGAGCCGATAGGTTGACAAAGTCCCGTACTGTGACGTTCTATCTAATTCGTCCAGGTTGTGTGTTTTTGACAGCACGTGTTAACTGATTTAAGACTTAATCTTACCCTCATTTTCTGCTAAGCCCATTTTCGCCGCTTCCTTCTAGCAAACATCATCGGCATATGGGGCAGCATTTGCACCGATTTTTTGAAGATTGCGCCTTTGGTGTTGGCACAATCCTTTCAATAATAAAATTAAAGAAGTCACATGACAGCTCATCGCCTTGCTGAAATCCTTTTTTGTATCGAATGTGTCAGTCAGATCGTATCCGAAATGTTTCCGCGAGAATTCTCTATCGCCATCCTGGACAGACGGACAAGTTTGAGGCGGTATTCCAAAACTACAAATGGCAGACGAGACGAAACATCTGAATAGGTGGTGGGTAACAATTTGGACTTCATGGGTTTTTTCCCAGGATCTGCCGAAGTGTGAAGATTAGATCAGTTGTGAACTTTCCTAGCCTAAAACCACACTGATAAGAGCCGCTCAGATATTGGTAAAGGGTTTCAGGCATTCACATAATACGACAGATAGGATCCTGAAGCGGTTTTTGAGCATACTTATGCCTCTGAAGTTTATGCAGTTCAGAGGGTCTCCTTTTTGTGAATCAGGCAAACGATGCTAAGGTTCCATTCTTCAGGCATACTTTCAACCGAAAGTATGTGGATGTCTTTTCAAGTCATCTCCACCAACTTTATAAAGCTCGTTACTTTTGGTACATTCATATATTTGATACAATATACAAATCATATCATTTACATTTTGAAGTATGTATGTATGTACTATTGTGCTCACTGCTCAGAGACCAAGGTATGTCAGGATACCACGGAGCTACGCACACGTTCTCAAAGGTTGACTCGCTAATCAGAAAAATCGATCCTACGATCTACACACTGACACCCATACAACAAGTGTTTAATTAAAAAAAAATCCTCGTACTTCTACGAACCAAACCGCAAACGTGTGGAATAGTGCAAGTAACGAAATCAAAACATACGAACAAGTCGACAGTAACGATTCGGTACTTCTAGTCGAATCGTATACCCGGCATTCAGTAACGATTAATACGGTTTGCTACAGCTCTAGTACTCACTTCACTTAGGTCAGGTGGTTGGTAGTTGTCGCTGTCGTCGTTAATATTTAATAAACATAAGCCTGACAACGGAATATTAATCGTCATCGCTGTTTAAAAGTCTGCAGAATTGGTTATTCCATATCCACAACAGAGACAGTGTCTCAACTAAGATATTTCCCATTCTTATACTTATTCCGGCTGTTAGAGCCTTGTATCGTAAATTTTACACTTTGGTATAACTTGCAAGAATCTTTCCTGTAATGACACCTCTTTCTACCTTCGTCATCGTTTGTTTTTCCTGCTCCTTTTCTTTCTGGAAAGCCGGTGTTCTTTCCATTTTCTTAGCCTATTGAGCTCAATGGCAGCTCTCGTGTTCATCTAGAGCTTAGATTTGTAGGTCTCGTTCTTGGCTACGATCATCTGCCTGCATCAAACTAGGGGTTTCTTGCTGAATGTCGGAGAAACCAAGCACATCAGTTGCGGCTAATGGCTTGATGACATCGTGACCATTGTTTTTCGACATTATATCCTGGTGGTATGGCTTTAATCTAGAGGTTAAATGGTACGCGTTCTGCGAAGGACTTGAATTATTGCGATTGCAGTCTTTTGATATTAAATTTTATCACAGTATTTCTCATTTGTTGTGGAGTGGGGGTATTCGCATTCTTACCTAGTAGTCTCCACTTACGAATTTGCCATTCGAATCTCCCAGCACGATTTTAGGATCGCTCATAAGTTTTGTCAAGGTGCTCTTAGAATCAGTCCATCGCTATATTATGTGTTTCCTTCGTCGCAGCTTGAACGCAGACAAGGCTTATGTAATCGAATTCAGCCCTGAAGCGAAATGTTATAATGCGTTTGCTAGTGTCTTGAACACATAAGACTTCTTGCCAAATTATGCCACTTGTAATAAATAGACATTCGAATAGTCGCTACTTCTGATCAGTGAGATGTCAGATCTTTTCATCCTCATTTTGTGCGATCAATCCCATCGCATTTCCTGGATAGCTTTCGCTAGTTGTTCGTTTCCACCACTCATGTTTAATGTTCAGACATTCTAGGTGCAGATATGAACGTTGTTGTCCTTTTTTTCTTTTAGCATTGGTCTTCAACTATAAAGTCAGTCCTGACCAATGCTCTTGGTTGCTCGAAGTTAGCTTAAAGCTCAATTCCCATCCTGGGGAATCAGTTTTAATTTATTGGATACCTCTAGGAAATGGGTAATCAAATCATTTGCCCGATCCGTTAAAGGACACCCTGTGATCTGTAAAACCCAGTCTGCTGTAATGTGTAAATGTCTGAAATCATTCTCTAATTACATAATACATATGGAATTGATAGTTCCTTGCATTCCAACAGATCCCAAAAAAAAACTCTTTCTGCTTAATGATGGTAGACAAAGATCTCACCGAAACGTTCGACAAAGAAAAGTAACGTAGGAAAGAAAGCTCGTCAGGTGGTTTCGACAATGTTGTTCTTGAGATGATTGTGCAAAACGCCCTGAGGCACAATCAGTCATAACTATCTACAACTAATAAACACCGAAGTTATAGGTAAAATTGGTTCACAATCGATGTTTGTCAACAAAAAATTTAGTTTAAAGCAAGGAGAAGGCCAAGTATATGCTGTCAACAAGAAGGAAACTTGGTGGTATTTACTTTCTTACTTAAACGAGTCATTGCTCTAATTTCTTATTTTGTTTTTATTTTATTTTGTTATTTTATCCTAAAATTATACATTTTGCCAAATTGCTCACATTATCGAACTATTTTTTTGTAAATGTAAAACTCCACAAAAACCTAGCCAACCCTTGTCGTGTGATGTTCACTTTCACGCATAAATTCGATACAAAATCGAAGTACATAAACAAATCGTATCCATAAAAACGACGACACAGAGATAGCAAAAAAAACCCAAAACCTTGCAATTCGAAGACGGGGGCCATAAATAAGAATTGTCAGCCAGAAAGATATACAACCACCCGGGTGACACGAACATGTACCCTCGGTTGAACTCCATTGAGCTATTATGTATACCAAGATATCAAGCAACTTTTGTATACATACTCTCATATCTGTGCCTTGACTCCATTGCGTGCGCATCCGATAACAGAAGGAATATATCTTCCCATATGTGCGCTCTATATACACACAACCATTAGAACCGTGCCGCCAATTCGCTTCGACCCCAAAGTATCTATAGATCACTAGATTTTTGTTGTTGCAATCCCAAAGAAACAGCGCCGCACCACTCATGTGTACACTACACACAAACCAACCGAGGAGTACCTATCTATCTGTCTATGACTCAGTTCCAGGAATCTAACAATTCACACCCAGGAGGAACCCACAACGCTTCATTCACTACCCGTACGTATTCGGAAGAACGACGTGTTAAGCCGGTCAACAGTCAATTCCAGATTTTTTTTTTATTTTACAATTTTTCGGAACTGGCTATAACTTGTGATTTGTTAGCGCTATATTGTTCTATTGGCTATTGGTTGTAGATACTCCAGAAAAAGTGTTAAACTAATAAAACAGCACGCACACACAAATACGAATTCAATAAAGTTAATAATTATTACCGTCATCTGGAGGACCAAAATATATACACACACACATCCGGCCGAAAGTGAAAGTTTATCTTGGCCTTGTTCGAGTCGGATTTATGAGTGCATGTGAACATCGTGACTAAAGTGACACTTAAGCTCGGTTTTAAAGTCTGTTTGTGGGTAATTCAGTTTATTACTTGTTACGGGAAATTATTGCTACTATTGTGAGGCGTTGAGCACATACAAACGGAACCTATACTATTTGCCAAGGCGTTAAATATGAATATTAAATGAACGTTTATGATTTGTTTATACGCGAGCCAGACTGCCTTTTTTAATTGTATGTATATGAAGACGTTACAGTGGCATAAGTGTTTTAAAGCCAATTAACATTGAATTTTGTTGAGATTTTATTGAATACGCGATTACGAGGTGTTAGATTTTTTCCGAAATTAGTTACGATAACATTGTTAAGCGGTACGAGTCTTATTATCGCTGAGCCTACGGCAATGTAAAAAGGTTTTTACTTTCGACAGATACTTCAGATACCGATATACAATCTACTAATCATTTTGTGTACCTATGTCATCTTTCCACGGAGATTTTATGCAAAAATTGGCTGGCATCAAACAGGGTGAGTTTTTTTTTTATTTCACTTTTAGAACAAACTGAGAACTTTGGATGTCTTGGAGTTGCCTGAAAATTGTTGAAATATAAATATTTTTGTCAGTTAAGAGATTGTTTTATGAAGCTTAAGATAGCCGACGGGTTTTCTCAGCTTCCAAAAAAAATGTTATCTTGCTAAACTAATGATACTTTTCCTGTATCCGCATGAATGTGCAATACATTTTTTCAAATGTTATTGTGTGTATAAACAATATTATGTTTTGCGTATATACTGGAGTTAATATATAATTCCTTTTTAAATATTTTAACACCGCATGAATTAGGTAGCAAAAAATATTCCAACTGAAATACAATAATTTTCGGAAGAAAAACTCGCGCTAAATCAGATCAATACAGACGAATTTTTCGTGGATATAGTTAGCTGTAGAATAAAAAAAACAGCACTATGGATTTTAATATGTACTAGGGTTAACCCGTCCGCTTCGCTAGATGTTTTCTATTCTTTTTTTTTTCTTTTTTTAAATGAATTTAATGTAAGGCTTAGTGATAAATATTTTTTGTTGTTCCTTCGTGTGCAATCACAAACAAATCAGCAGGTTTGCCTACACTTGAACAAGTAACTTACAATTGTCCATGTGAGAAACAAACCACACGTTTGCAAAGATTTTCCCTGCGCATTATTGATGGTCATTGCAAGAAACGTTGGACTGGAAACTGCAAACGGGAAATTCTTAAATTCGAATGGTATTAAACGTATCATCCCGATATGTGGAATTAAAACGTCTTCACCTTTGAATTCTCGCAAGTCTAATGTGATCATACACAATTTTGGTTGGTTGACATTACGAAGCATGATGATTGGTGCTTCAACTTTCAATTGCAATATGTGCGATGTCAGGCCTAGTATCTCCAATTAATTTAAAAATTCTGTAGGATTACTGATCACCTCATCATCATTCATAATGGTATCGATTGACTTGATGGTGAACACTTTAAATTGTTCTCCCTTGGGCTACTGGTGGAAATCTTCATATACACTATGATCACGTGTTCATAGTAGTGTGAGATTTTTATTTAAATTTTTATTATTTTATTGAAAATTCATATATTTAAGATAATTTTGTCTTAAAATTCTAAAGCTTTGTTTTGACACCAACACGCCAATGAATAGATTTATAAAAAAAAGTCGAATGAAATTAAAAAAAATTTCTAGTGGGATTTTTGAATGATAGCTATAACTGGGCCACAATACCGCAGACACGCAATGATTGCCCTCGACATTTATTTATTGTCATTGTGAATGGAAGCCGTACCGGAAATTACAAGCGTTTAAAGTAGAATGGCAAGTCAATTGGAACCATTGAGATTCGTGGTATCAAAACGTATTTTCCTTTGTACTTCCCTTTAAGTATTGTTGTTCGATAACATTGTTTATCAGCTTTTTCACCGTAAGCTGAGTGTCATTTTAAAGACGTGGTTTAGTTAACAAACTAGGTTGGATAGTTGGCGATATCATCTTGGGAAGAAATAGAATCCACCGACTTGTACGTCACTAATTCGCTAGAAATTTTACTTTGAATCATAAAATTCAATTCGTCGACATCAATGTCTTTCGCAGCTAATATAGCATCTTCGATCAAACAAATATGATTTTTACAAATTTGTGCAATGTTTGGATGCTGCTTTCGGATTATGATTAGGTAAGCTGAGAGAAAGAGACGGGAAGTCCAATACTGCCCGTGGAATGAAAATACTTCTCCAAATTATTCGTTCTGCCGATCGACACGCATTATCGTAGTGGGTTAAGTTTTTTTAAGTGGTTCCACAAAACGGATGACCGCAAACATGCATTAAGTTCATCGGCTATGATTAACCGTGGAACTACTGGCAATGTTCGCCGAAAATCAACTGCCAACAAAATCATCGCACTTCCAAACCGTCTATGATTGTTTCGCAAATCTTATACACTCATCACAAGCAATCAGTTTGCTTTGCTGCAAAACTTTGGTCATCGCTTTGTTCTTTTAAATTTTGCAGTTTGGATTTTCATTGATTTGCGTTCAATGGCAGCTTGAGTACTAAATGAGCAGTTCGACGACCTTCCAAGATGCAATTTCTCAAGAAGCAAGTCCAATTGCAATATCGTTTTACGAGCGTTTAGTTACCAAAATTAATTCGTTAAAAAGTTCCTCCAGTTCCCTCGCTCACAAGTTTCATAAGAGTATCGTACGAATATTTTTGTTCCCGATTCAAAAGTTGAACGTTCCTTCTGACTATTTGCAATTATTTTGTTTTTCGCGTCTCAACTTTTAATTAAATGCGTCGTGCAGCGATCGATTGGGAGCTGTCGCATGTCTAAATCAGATAATGCCTTGTCCGAAATCAATCAATTCATATCAATGACTCGTTGTGAATTCCATCTCTTCGTTGTAAATTTGGATGTTATGCTGTAATTTGCAGTCTTTTTGGATGGGAGGCATTTTGAGATAGTTATCGAAAACAATGTTCGTATTCGGTCAGCATTTGACGAAAGCACTACATCTCCGGGAGTGTAATCAAAATGAGTGTAAACGTGAGCGTGGTTAGTTTTTTTTTTTTACGTAAGAACCTTAGTTGGGTTATGACAAACATTAAAAAAAAAAACAAATCGGTGCAGCCGTTCTGAGATTAAAGTTTTCTGTCTGTAAAAACCTATGCCGTTCTATGACAAATATTTAAAAAAAATATCCAAATCGGTCCAGCCGTTCTCCAATTGTAGATAAATCAAAAAGAGTGGGCTTGAAAATGGTCGTGATCCATTTTTCTTTCCGTAAAAACCTAAGAAGTTGGGTTATAATGAACATTTTATAGAAAAAAATAGCCTAATCGATGCAGCCATTCTCCAGTGATGCGGTTAACAACGAACGACAGTTGATTTTTCTTATGTAAAGAAGATTTGGCAGGTAACTTTTATTTAAGAATTCCAGCTTTTTCTTCAATTTATAGCGCGGCTTATGAATATTGGGCTTAATATAAGAGTATACCACCACAAGAATTTGGAGGAGCGCTGTGTTAACGTGTCCCTCTTGTCCAACTTGTCGTTTCATCTTTAACCGTGGGGATATCCAAATCTTTGCGTAGATCTTAGATGTACCACGGCGCATTGGCAAATAATCTCAAAATTTTGTTTTTAAAAGATTGTAAAATGTTTAATTTCATTTAACTGGTATAACCCAATAGTTGTATACCATACGTCGAAACCTGTGGTGACACTTATTATTTTCCAAGTAACTAATACAATTGTGCTTATTTAGTTTTAAGTTACTTGCATTTGTTTTTACATGGCACTTTCATTTTAGTTTTGCGTAGAGTGCCATATGAGATATTTCGCTTCACTTGCAAACGAAACTCAAACCGTATTTAAATATGCAGTCAAATCGTTTGTCCGTATATACGAACAATCAGCATGAATCGATTTACTCTCGTTTAGGGCAATTCGCCAGGAATTCCAAACTTAAGATACAACACGAGAATTTCGTGTAATTGTTTATGCGAAATCTGTCTTAATTTTTATTTAAGAACTTTATGCCAAACCTTGTTAAAGGCTTGCGACACATCAAGAAATACGGCTGAACAAAGACTCCGAGATGCCGCTATTAGGGTAGTGACAACTAGTAGCATTGTAATGAGCAACCATTATTAATTTTTATATCCATTAAAAGTCAATACATTTAGTTAATAATTATATTAAGGATATAAAAACAAGGTGCAGAGTATTTTCACTTTAATTCCTATGGTAAATATTGTTAAATCGGTGAGTGGGAGAACAGTACATGTACAAAATATCATTTTTGATAAGACGGAAACAGAAACTATTTTTTTTTTCACAAAATAATGCTAACATCTTAGTCTAGATATTATTGTATACATTCGGCTTTTAATTGTACTACCATTTTGCTGATTGGTAGGCATTTTGGATATTTCTTCACAAAAATTAATTTTTGGCGCGTGTACTGTTCGTCCACTCACTGATTGAATTGTGGAAGTCTAGGCTGAAAATAAATTGACCCCTCAAGGCCGGTAGTTTAAATAAATGCAACATGTTATTTTTATTAAGACTTAAGCGTTTTTTCTGGAATTTAAGTGATATTAATTTTTTTTGTTTCACAAATACCTATAGGGTTAATGAATGACAAAATAAAAATGCCATCACAAAATAGTTAGATAATTTGTTAAGCTTCTCATAGCACTTGATGTTCAAAACAAGATGTCCCTGTTCATTAAATGCTAAAAAAAGACTTGAATATTAGGTACAGGCAGAAGTTAAAAGTATTTAAATTTTTTAATCCCTAAATTCAAATTGACATGAAATCTGTTAATAGCGTTTCTATTCCAAATGTCACGAATCGTTTAAAATGCATCCAATGAAATATGTTTTAATATATTGGTGTGAAAAAGTTAGTTTATAATTTGGATATAATAACAGGTTCATATAAACTTAACTTTACATGTATTAAATTGATTAATTATTTTATTTAATGAGTCGTGAGTAAATTTAAATGGGTGGCTGATGTAATGTTGTAATCTATTCGCCTGTAACAGTAAAGAAAGCCAAAATTCACAGAAATGAAATAAATAGAATTAAATAAGAAATTAGCGTCGAAATTCTAGAAACCTTATATGTATCAACATTCGAAAAAGCTTTCTGCAATATTAAGCGAACTCAAGAAAAAAATAGAAACAAAAAAATATAACATGGACTTTCTATGATACCATTTTCTGTTAATAAATCTTTGAAACATAGATATATCAACCTCATTAGCTTTCACTTGGGTTTTTTTTTATAGAATAAGTCTATCTGAGCTGACTGATAACGACCAGCTACGAATACCAAGTTGGTTGTTAATACACGGTGACTATATTTGGATAACAATGGTATCCTCATCGAAAAATAAACACACAAATCTACATTTTAGCATTCGTTAATGCCAAATACGATTTTTTTTATTTGACTAGGCCTATGTTGCTATATAGCTCTTACTTCTGCATCTAAAGGCCGTCAATCCTGGTAAACGATTTTTCAAGCAACATCAACAACTTTCATGCTTCATCGGAGAACTGTAATTTTAAGGGTTTTAAATATTATCTTCTGAATAATTTGAGGAACTGTTTTATAACAAAGCTCGAAGAAGCAGCGGGTGGTAAGAAGTAATGCTTCCAACTAGAATTAAGTGCTGACTTAGTCCATGGGTGGTGTACGAAATATCTTTTCTGGAAACCGCTATTTTTCTCATGTTTTTTTCGTTTAATTTGCAGAATATTTTGTCGAAATTTGGTGTTACTCGTTGTTACATAAAAATTGGTTTAATTAACTTTGGCTTGGGTTGAACGAACATGCTTCCACTCAAAAAAACTAAATTAAGTCAACTTAGAAAATCAAATAAACAATATTGACTATGTAAAATGAATTAGAATCAGCACTTCATATGTTTCACAATCGCTATCTCCTTGCGACCATCGTCGTCCTTACAGAACACTGCACTATAGTCCTAACGCGAAAAGGTTGTGTGTCGTTAGGAATGACTATGTACTGTCGAAACAGTCTGGATTAGGGAAATCGTAAAACATCTTCCACATTCTTTGTTCATGCTCCACGCTTTCAAAAAAAAAAAATACAAAGTACCCAAAGCAGAGCTTTCTCACAATCATTCATGTGTGCATGTGTACTTCTTGCACGGGGCCTCCTGTGATATGCCGACCCCGAACGGCGAATTTGAGATAAGCTTTATTGCCAACTAATACTAATAGGATGATTAAATCACTGAGGAGTTCCTACGGCTGGAAATCGCACCCAGACATTCTACGCGGCAGTTCACTGCCCTAACCATCGCCCCACTGAAGCCCGCTTTCCAATAATGGATGACTTACTTTCGATAACATCTTCATTGACAACTTTTATATATAAATAAATTTATTTACTCCAATTTATAGAAAATCGGCATAATTCACATAGGAAAACGAATTTATGATGGAAGATGAATCCATGTGGTATCACAACGGACTTACCTAGTCCAATCTTACCTTGGTCCATATTTCATAGAATTCGAGTTTAAAACACCACTTCAATTTTCTTCTCTGCCGTCAGTCAGAAATTATAAAATTCTATAAAGTTCGTCCTTATAAATAATATTTGTAGGATCCATCAAATAAAGGAATTGTAATGGTTATCGAGTTGTACGGTTTATCTAACTAACAACTAATATCTCGTAGCTGTATGTAGCTCCATACATGTAGTAGTTGTAGTTTCGTGCTATATTTGTTTTGAGTTTGTAACAAAACCAAAAGTCAACGAAGGTCTTAAGCAGAAGAGAAATATATTAGGTATAGTCGTGCCTTCATAAATCTATATCAGAGCTTTGCTTACAAAATGATCAGGCAGCTCAATATTTCGTAGACACAATTTTGTTTGACCAGATCTATGTAGCTGTCCAGCTTGAATTGTTCTTTATTGAATCTCCGTCTCCATATTCCTTCAACGCAGAATTGTTTGAAGAATTTTTCGCTCAAGACGAACAAGGATTATTTTATCTGCTTTAGAAACGGTCCATGTTTCAGTTCGCTAGAGCAGGCCTGAAATGATTTAAGCTGCCTTATATTATATTTTATATCGTAACACGAGCTATGTGTGATGTGACCCTCTTTTGTTGGAACCGCCTAGTTGATTCGGACAAAAGCAATTTTTCAAAAATGCCCGGATTGCGATCGCCGATAATTGTAACAGCATTACCTATGGCATCCTCTAAGAAATGTGGCCACCCCAAAAGATACACCATCTAGTCACTCTAGGAGGATTTAATGGACTTTGGTGTATAAAAGGTTTTTAGTATTAATTTTATTAATAACAAAGCCAGCCAAGTCAAAACGGGCTTATTACCTCATTATTAATTTTTTGAAATGATTGTTTAAATTATTTGTGTTAATAATGTCAACTCGTTGTTGTTGCGTGAGATGGTCCATAATAAATTGTAATCGACCACTCTCTACGACAGTCAAATGCCAACTGACAAATTTCCTTCACACAAAAACTGGCAACCAAATAAAATTGTCCAGGAGCACAAAGTTAGATATAAATTTTTTCTGTGTTGTAAAGGGTGATCCATTTCGAGGTTCCCTACTTTTTTAAAGAAAAAAAAACACAGAAAATTTAAATTTAATGGAGAATGTTTATTATCATTTGAAAGAACATTCTTTGGCATTTATTTTTTGAAGATTATGTCTATCAAATGTTGGCCGTTGCTACGTCGCAGATGGTCCATCCGTTGAGTCCAATTTTCGATCACTCGTTCGAGCATTTCGACTGGTAACTGGCGAATGACACGCGTAATTTTTTCCTCCAAGGCCTGAATCGAAGCGGGTTTGTCGGCATAAGCTTTTGACTTTACATATCCCCACAGGAAAAAGTCTAACGGTGTGATATCACACGATCTTGGTGGCCAATCGACCGGCCGGTGATGGTGTTGCGAAAAGTACGCTCAGTAGGCCGATTATGTTGACCATAAGTTGAGCGAAGTGCACGAAACACATTCCTCACAGAACGTGAATTTTCATAATAGAGTTGAACAATTTGTAAACGTTGTTCACGCGTAAGTCTTTCCATTATGAAATGCCAAACAATACTAAACAAAAATAACATGAAAGCATGACACGACTCACACGTGATCTGTCAAAAAAGGCTATTGAAAAAAGTATCTCTACTTGGATCACTCATTATTTTCGAATATTTCAAATTGCAAATCTTAAAAAATCGCATTTGAATTATTAAAGCTGTTGGGTCAACCACAAATTTGTGGTTAAGGAAATTATATATTATGTGATCGGTTTCAAGTTAATTAATAAATCTTACTAATCGATATATACTATCACTTCTCCCTACATTGTAATACATTTCAATACATTTAAATTAAGTAAACAAAATGTAAAGCCACAAACTGTAAATTCAACATTATCACTACAACGACTTCCGTTTGCTTGTCATTTACATTTAGAAATAACAACCGAATGTGTTCACATAAAAATAATGTACGCAAATCGTCTTAAAAAACTCGCACGTAAAAGAGATTCACTTTTATGTCCAGAAACAAGATAGCGTTATAAACTTGAGAAATGGAAAGGAAAAAAATAAATGTGTTAAATGTCACTTAACTTCAATTATACACAAACATTGTTACATTCACACGAAACAAAGCCATTATCCAGTCGGTCGGCAACGCCAATGCTGTCGCATGAAAGTGATACCAATATCAACCCTCATGGCGCTTGGGAAATGAATGACAGCGCAGCACTGTCACGATGAGGCATAAGACATAAAGCGCCATTGCAATCGTAAAACAAGCTATTGACAATCTACCTGCCCTCCTACTTACAAATGGCGTATATGTCCATAATGAATTTAGGGCGGAGCTTAAGAAACAAAGGAAAAGGACGGAAAATATATTTGTTGGAGTGGCTTACAGTCAGGAATAAAAATAACCAACACGTAGAGAATTTTTATTAATGGGTGATGGGGATTCGGTGTCTACTTTGTGTTTTTGAATGAACTTAATGCCTGTAGTAGCGCACTCATAATTTTTATTGTCATTTCATTTTACTTAATTTTTTTGTCAACTTTTTATTTATTTTCAGCAATTTTTTTAATAAAGCTAGAGACACAAGAAAAAGGAATAACAATACAAAGTTTCAAAGTAGAACAATCAAATTCGAAATATCTAGTAAACCATAACGCCCAATGCATTGTAATGATTGGACCATCTTATTAAATAGTATGGAGTGATAAGAAATACGGAGAAAGTAAAGACAGTTAAAAATGTTCGTAATCGTAATGCATATACAGCTAGTGCGCGATGTAGCAAATATTCATATAGCAAAAAAAAACATATTTACAGCAACAAGACTAAACGTTTTGACATTGTTTTACCGTTTCTTATTCTTGGCTCAAAATCAGAAAAGTTATACATATAACACTATCCGAACAAACTTGGTCTTGATTCTTTCCGAGCAAATTTCCTTTAAAATAGGTTTTTTTTTTCTTAATCCATAGAGTAGGAAATGAAAAATGAGAAAAAAAAAAATGCTAGTCGGTGATGTGACAACACTTTCCATCAGGCATTTTGTTGTTTTATTTTTCCTTTTGCAAATAAAACTCCCAAATTTTTTATTATTTCCATTACGGTACTAATTGTAATATTTTTAGATTCAAAGAAAATATAAAAAAATATTTTCACATTAAACATTTTCGTAACTGAAAACGATTATCACTAAAGCGGTAGTCGTGAGCGAGATCGTCATCAAATTGCTTCACATAACTCGACACCTTTACTATCGTCAATTGTTTATTTCAGATAATCTCAAATCGTAATAAGTAGTTCCCAAACCGTAGGTAGTAGTTTTCAAACTGTTCACTTGATGTCATATAAACTGTCCTTGATGACATTTGTATTTTTTTTTGTTCTGTTTAGTGCCACAAAATTTAATAAAAATAATTCAAAATGTAAATAACTGATGATAACAAACTTATACGAATACTTTTTGTATAATTACGGCGTCACGGCGAAACAAATTGACATTTAAGTAAAAATTTTGCAAACTTTGGTAAATGTTTAAATATGACAAATAAATTATTTTGTGTATTTTAAATACAAAATCTATTCTTTATGTTATTGAAAGCTTCAAAATTCATTAAATATGCTTTAGTTGTCCCTACAAAATCTAACTTGATGTAAGACAAGATCTCATGAGCAATTGCTCAATAATCGTCTGTGATTCGACGATTACCGTTTGACTCGAAGCAAAAAAAAAAAAAATGATATCACCGACAGCAAAAACGATTATTGATCTTACGTGATGCAAAACTAACGTCGAAACGATATCGTCAAACGATAATCACTTTACGGTATCAGTTCCCTGGATAAAAATCAGCTACCAAAACTATTTTTTTCAATTGTTATCGAAAATGCAAAATATGAAATGCTTTATGAATAATTCGAAGTGCAAATATTTTTATATTTGCATTGAGTCTAAAATCACAAAATTACAGTTGGTGTATAGGTGGATAAGATAAACAAATTGGTCTTATTTACAAACAAAATATGAAACAGCCAAAATTTAAACCCCCAAATGTCACCTCTTGGCATATATGTGTTTCAGTTGCAGTGATGCGCGATTACTGGTTAGCAATTTTTTTTTTCATCTCATTTGTATACAATCCTTTGTAGGTTAAAAAAAAAAACACGCCTAGTACATAGGCCTAGAAAACAATTTTCTCGAAATATACAACAACAACTAAGTTTATAAAGATTTCGACTATTTTGATAAAATATATGTTTTATATTGTATATTCATTGCAACAGTTTGTTTTGCCAAATATTTAATCATTTTATACAAACCAGCATTTTTGTTACCAAATAGCTATGCACTTGAGTCGACAAGTTTCGGCATAATTTTGTGTTCGTGGAAAGTTATGTTTCACAGAAGCAGCCACAATTTGGGTTCATATCTTAACTTATTTCCGTTAGTATAATTTCTGTATTTTGGAATTTCATATTTTTACATTTTCAAAAGTTAGGGACTTATAAGTTTTAAGTTTGGACATTTTCCAACAATTTCGCTTCGATAAAGCACTATCGATGCTATTTTCCCATTAGCAATATTACCTGTATTAAGTCTTATGGACAAACATTTGACGCACATTTAAGAATTTTACCTTCAAAAGACTTCCTTAAATACTTTTAATAAGCCTTACAAAAAGAAAAACTTTGATTGCTAATAAAAGGCCTTATACATAGAACAAAATATAGGCTTCGCAATTTAGTCTTTAAGAAAATATTTGCAAAACTTCTCGAAATTGAAAAATAACATTAATTTTGTATTATTTTCTTTTTGTTTTTATATTTTCTTACGTTATTTACTTTTATTATTTTAATTTCAATCACTTATAATCAAATCGTTATTATGAAGTATGCAATTCAAGGCAATTAATTATATAAAACCTCTTATCATACTGGTGGTATATCTTTATTTTTCAACCAAGAAACATTTGATAAAAAAACTTGGCATAGTGTTTTTTTTTTATTAAGACTAACACACTAATTAAAACTATTTATAACTACTTAAAAACTAATTAAAAGTACCTAAAAATAACTTAAATAGCTAGAACATCCAAAGCAACCAATTAATTTTTTTTTATATATATATGTATATAATATATTTATATATAACATTTTTTTTTGTATTCCACCACGAATTTTTACCCTAACCTATACCTCAAACCTTACACTACGTTAGTCGGCCATACAATTAATAAGTCAACCAACTTTTCCTAGTTTTTATCTATTATGACGGTCCCACACGGACACACTCCTGCTAAACGACAGGCGCTCTCCTCCGCCCTGAGCGACGACGCACGGTTCGCTCGTACAGAAGTAGGCTGTCCACACTTCGTCGGAAGTCGGGCGGATTAGAGGAAGCGAAACTCTGGAAGGTTCACGATCTTTTCACCGTTATCCCTATATTTTGACATTTCCGGACCTTTCCTTTTTTTCCCGATCTTCCAACCTTAGCTTTTTAAGCCTTCATTCGTAAGCTATGTAGATGTTATGCTTCGGATAAACTTCGTGCTAGGTTCTACCGAAAAATCTTAACGTATGTTACATGTACACCCATATCTGGAAGTTTTAAAACAACCTTACAGAGCTTATGCAATCATAACTCCGGTTATCCTTGTGAATTTTCCTACATAATGTCTTAAACAGGCTTCTACCCATATAATAGACTGCAAAAATACTCAACCACTTCGCACAAGCACTATAAAAGGCCTACAGAAATAATCGTTTGTGGAAATTATTGTATTGCGGAATAATTGTTACAATATGTTGGAGTTTTTTTTTTCAATTTAACTGTAAAATACAGAGGTTGTTTTCATAGGAAAATAGGAGTTATTGCCTCACAAATCGTTCGATTATCATCAATTGCGACCAAAGGACTGTTGACTGAGGTTGACGATAGCTCGGCATAAAACTGGAGATTTCGCCATCAGACCCTCAGCTAGGCCCTGGGTAGTAATAAACCTGTTTAGCCAAACAGTTTTATTTGTATTTTTTTATATAAGCTCTTTGTAAATTTTCGGCGCTATGCTAATTGGCATTTAATATTTGACATTTTAGACGGAGCATATTTTTTGTTCAATGGCTTGGCAAGAATTGAGGGTAAGATACGATTTGTAAAGCCTCGTCGTTTGCCGCAATTAAAAAATACTCTTAATTGGAATAGTTTCTGCTCCATATTCATTGATATCTAATTATCGTCATCGCCATCGTTATACTCCAAGGAAGGAATAGGTTAAAGCAGATATGTAGACACCGCAAAATAACACTTTGACTTGGGATATGTATGCTAGCTTCAGATTGTATTTTAAGCCTTCATCGTGTGACTCAAATATTTGTTGTTGCTAGTTATTCCGGCAGTGAAATCACCAATGTTGACCGAATGCTGTTATTTCACTCTTGACATACCTCCTGAGGAATTTATTGTGTTTACTGCTGAGCTACTCATATCAAATAGCTTTCTAGCAAATTGATTTTTCAATAGAAAATAAATCCTAGAGTCCCAGCAAACCTTTTCTCAAAGCTATAAATTTCGTAGATATCATACAGGCGGAACATACTTTTGTGTTGTTATACGCCCATTTAAGGGATTACGAATGTCTTTATCTGTTTTTCTTTTAATCAAATTTATGGAGAGTTATATCCAATTAATTATCAGAAAAAGACACTAACAAAATTGTTTGTACAATTCAGAACCAAAACAAGATCATACGTTGATTAATCGTATTCCCCTACTTCATAAGATGGCACTCATTAAAAAAAATGCTGTCATTTAAATTATGCTAAATACTAATTAAGTCCTTGAAGTAAGGGATGATCATACAAAGTGAACAAAAAATTATTTGAACGAATTGTTTTCATATTGATGGAATGAAAATTTCAAAAAAATAAATCTTGATCATTTAAAAATAAAAATAGATTCTCTGTGAAACTTTTAATTTTAATTTTTAAAATCGTTCAGTTTAGTGTATAAAAAACACATTGAAAGTAGAAGACAATTTCCAAAACTAGTTATACTCTTTAAGAAGAAAAGGTGATGAGAAGAATCTAACAAATGATAATGTGTATCCGCATATTGTAAAAAATCTCTGATTTGTCAAGTAAGAAATCGGAGGAATCCATAAGTGGAACACGCTTACACCAACGAACAACACGACTATCAACATATTTGAGAAACACCTTTTAAAAATTAAAAACAAATATATAAGGCCTAAATATATAAAAAAATAAATTCAATACTTAATTTCTCAATTAAAATAATAATCAATGCTTATCGCGGTATGCCAATTGCGTCAAAATTTCAAAACATTTCAAACATCGTTCAGATTCTTTGACCAAAATGTAATGCAATGTTTTAAATAAGCTAAAGCTACATTTTTAAACAAGATTTTTTACAAGAATTTTATTATTGAATTTCTTTTGCTGTTTTTTTATGACAAAATTATTTCACTCCACCATATAATATCTAATGGATATCAATCATGAACACAAATAGTAAACCAACATAATATGTACTGAAAATGATAAATAGTTATGATATTTTCACTGAAATTCGTTATTTTTTTATTACTATAACTGTGAATAATTTGAAATTGATGACAATATAAATGAAAAACCCAAACCCTAAAGAACCGCCTAAAATTAGCCAGTGAATAAAATTGAACCCCGATTTAAAGACAATTGACACACGGCATACGTATGAATATTAAGAATAATGTTGAACACATCCACACTCTAGATTCCACTTAACATCTCTGTCACGCGGTGTTTATAGTGAGGGGAATTAAAATTAACTTTCATATTATTTATATGGGTTAGTGTATCTGTATACGAGAGCTCTTACTGCAGAGCTAAATGCTATTGAATATTTTTGCTAAGGAGTAGTCCGACACATGTAGGTCTCGTACACAAGTGCATTCTGCAACTATCGTATATCTGTCACTTTTCAATTTATTACCACCGGTCTATGACATTTGAATAATTGTAATAACAAGTTATTTTTAAATCAGAAGACATAACACACCACCCCTTGAGAGTTGCACGCGCCCTAGCAAACTAACACTATGATACAAGTTTCGCTAGTATAAAACAATAATATACACCCCAGTTTATACAGAGATGCACAGTCTGTCCCTTCGAAATTATTTAGGTAATAGATTACATCAACAAACTGTAGTAAAGGTAGTAGATTAAACGAGAATTATTTATTATTTTCTTCAGCGATTAAACATATTGCCAATTGCATTGAACAATTGCGTTAGTGCATGAATAAATTTAGTGATTCTCATCCACACAAAATCCTATTTAGAAAAATTTACCAATAAAAAATAACTCCAATATAGTAATTTAAAAATTATTTCAAAATAAGAAACAAAAACAGCTACAGGAAATTACAACATATCTAACAAAATAGTCAAATGCCGATTGAATTTTTTAAGTGATGTATTTTTAAAATTTAATTAAAATATCATTAATTTATCATATTCTTGATTTAATTATAGAATTCTAGAATATATTTATTTAGAATTCATTAAGAACTCGGGTTATTATGTTTGACTTTATTTAAATTATGTTAGCCATGGGTCATACACAACTAATACAATATGTTAATACAACAAAATATTTTTAATGACTCTAGCAATACAAATGCACTACAGGCATTGTCTTATTATATATGGACTGCTAGTAGCCAACTTCACGCATGTTCCAAAACTACATATGTATATGCCCCTGTTTCACTGCGGAAAACTAAGTAAGCACCAAAAAACTTTTGGATCATCACATTGCAAAACAAATTGATGTAAATGATCATAAAACATTAGAAAGAAACAAATTTACAAAAATTATTCTGTTTATGTCAATAAGTAAAGAAATGTATTGTTATTGCAGAATTTATTCAAAATCACTCTGTAGTTTTCTATCATTTGAATAGATGACGCTACATGTCGCTGTGGAAAATAATCTTTTGTTGCAAGGTGTCGCTCTTTTTTTTTTAGCATGGTACTATGGAGATTTAGCTTGATGGTGGCATTTGTTTCTTTGTTAATCTGCAGGGAAACGGAGCCTGTGCTGTTTTTAAACATATTTTCTCGCAGAAGCATATCAAAATTACATTTCACTAGCAGTCCGTATATAATAAGTCAATGACTACAGACATGAAAACTAACCGAATAGTTCTCTTTATGAAGATAGAAGGAAACTAAACACGAGGCAGAAGAGAAACAGTATTCTGTTTAATCTCTCTCTCTCTCAGTATCTCCATCATTTCATTTCATTTGAACTCCGCACACGAGATGAGTTCATCTGCATACGAGATGGTTCATACCTGTAGAGCAAATATTATACATTGTGCTAGTATTTTTATCAAAATTTGCAATTGCCTTGAGTTGGTATTTTTTGTTGAACTCATATCTTGTGTGGAGTTCCATTTCGTTAAAGTAATCCACCAACACTCGGTGTTCCCATGTGGTATGATCAGACCGATATTTCTCTTTTTCCTTACACTTTTTCATTTCATAAAATACAATTCCCTCCGTACCAAAAGAAGTTTCACTTCAAAACAAAAACTCACAAAAAAGCGCCATTAGACCCTTCTGCTAGATCATTTTTTAATTTAAAAAAAAAAAAAAATACAATACAATACAATACGCGCCCACCATTGGGAAAGACTTTTAAATTTCGATAAAATAATCAAAGCTATTCTCGAGAAACACAAACATTCAAAGGGAATTCTTAGACAAAAGTACGGTTACAGTTACAACTGAATACATCACCAAATCTGACTACGTCATCTCAATTGTAACAATCAGACTACATTCAAATTTTCATCTTCATATTACTAAAAAGATACCAATCGAAAACTCAATCTCATCTACCTGTTTGGATTCAAGCTTTAAATACAGACTCCAGACTTCAAATCCACACGTTCTCAAAAAAAAAAAATACATTTAAGACAGACCAAAAGAAAGCCATTACCATCGAACAGCTGTCATCTCAACATTTAGAGAGAATCAAAAAACACGTAAGCTACCTTTTTCAGAACATATTACTAAATTTCTAATCCATATAACTAGCAACTTTCATTTGATTAGGTACAACGAAGAATATTGCGTTCCTGGGCTCACCGATGAGTTTCATAATTTGATCTTGCTCATACACGACGAGGTGCACATTTAGGTTAAATGACATACCAGCTGCACACTTCCGACAACAGATGCCTTTTTTGCAAACAATCGTACGTGTTGACTGATTTACAAGTACATAGTAGATACACATTTTCAATACTCACGAGCCACTCCCGAAACAACCTCGGATTTGTTTCTTTTTCGTAACGCCTTTTTGTTTCAATTCATACCGTCCCAAAAGAAGTTCCACTTTAAAAATACTTCATTCCAAAACAATAGAATCAATAATTTTTCCAAAAATCTGAAAATGATATATAAAATGTTATTAAAATTAAAATGTTTAAAAGCAAACTATTTCAATTAGATTCTGTGTTCTGTCATATTTCATTTGTTTTTCCTGCGTCTCTATATACATTTATCTGTTTCCATTTGTTCGAAAAATATATTGCTTTATGTGTCGAGAAACCAGGTACTCATTTTTTGAATAAAAACATGTAATTAGACTCATTGGGAATTTATTTTTTTACCTTAAAAAAAAGTTCAATATTTCATTTATCAATAAATTCATTCAAATGCACGGTCCAAATAATAACAAATGTCACGTTTCCCGTTTTTATTTCATTTTTTCGTATCGTTAACCCTTGGACATAAGGGTGCAGTTATCATTTAACAACGTCGTTGGAACAGAAAACATGATGGAATTGCAATTTTACCTCCATAGCATGTTATAGGCATCATTGGAAAATTCCGTTTTATTTCGGTGAAACTATAATCATTACTTCACAAAAATAAAGCCGCAATGAGTAAAAGAAAATTTCCAATGAGGCTTTTCAATGATAGCTATAACTGAGCCCTAACATCAGAACGATATACCAAAAAGTCTATGGACTCAACAATCAAAATATTCAATCATGGGCGAGTTTGTAAATTGATTTTCAGCAAAAGCTTTAATTAAAAAATTTTCACGTTTGTTTGAAAATTCGTAAGCTTCGTTTTAACACAAACTCGTCAATTGTTGAATTTAAAAAAATGGGGGTTTTTCTGTGAAAGCTGTAACTTGACTCTTACAACTGATTGTAGAAGATTGCACGAATGTAAAGACGATCTACTACAATTAGAAATCCGGAAATGCTTGGTTGAAGAACTGAATAATTGGAAAGAATGAATGTGGGCTACGCAAAATCCATCGTATCACTATAAAAATCCCACTATTATAGGAAAAAGTGTATCTTGGGTTTGTGTATAAGATACGTAACATCAAATATCACACCCTGATACGTTACCCAAAAATTATTGTACTAGTGGAGCTAAGGCGCCAAAAAAATAGCACCAATTCTAAGGTTAAGATGGCGCTTCGAACCGACCCACCACGCCGATGCAAGGGCGTGGCCCTAAAACAATAATGGCTGCCGCTAAGTTTTACTAACACCATGAAAAACATGGATGACTCTTTTCCGCGTTCTATCTTCAGTGTATACTCTTCTAACGTAGTACGTAGCTATGTGGATAAGATATATTTTAAAGCAGATAAATATAAGAGAATTCCATTAAGTTAATTATGTTAAATGATGATAATTTTTAATGGAAATGTATTTTTAAGTTGCTTTAGTTGTCGGGTTTCTTATTGATGGCGTTGATGTTTTTTTTCGCTGTTTCAGAAAATACGATTTTATGCGGTTGAGTGTACCTATATCTCCATCATTATTATTCATGAATTTAATGATATTAATAGAAAAATGCGCAAAGTGTATGTCAATTGGGAAGTAATAAATTCCCGAATATGAAGCTATTTATATAAGTTTTACATGAAGGGGGACACAAGTTCATATGCGTATGAGTACGCAATCAAAATGTATTACTACAAAGATAATGGACCGTCTGCTTAAATTTGTTTTATGGTGGTATGATTTATGATCCATTAATAAAAATATATGTGAACGTAACTATTCCTTAAGTTAGTATATTCTCGCTTGCGGTAGGTTAGTTTTGTTTTCACAAGTGAAAAAATCATTGAAAACCTTTAAAGAATTTTCTATCCTTGGTCAATCCGATCTCCGGCGGATAGTCGATTTGCGCAACTTACGACGGCGTTTGGTTTTGTTGCTTTGTTTGTTGTAGTTTCAAGACTAAGGCGGTTTTAGGAGGGATCTGCATAAGTTCTACAATTTCCTCTGATAATCAAAATATAAACAAATTCTGATATTCTGGATTTCTTTTAATATATGTAGACAGCTACACAGCTCTTGAATACAAGTGGGTGGTAGCATGTAAATAAATAGTATTTGTCGAGACAGAATTTGTTTTTTTTACTATAAATCGTGCGTAAGCAAATAGAAATGTTTTGTAAGCAACGTGTTAAAATATTTTCTGAGTATTTTTGTTATTTGTCTGACTAACTATGAATTTATATAAGAATCTATACCCAAGGGCTATCGCAGGGGAGAAATGAAATATCGGCCCATACAGTGCCTTAAACTTGGCTTCTCTTTTTATTGTTGAGTGCAAATTTATTATTTTTGCTATAGAGAAGAGGACCCCCAGTTTAACGCCGAGTCCGAACGCCAATTGTTGAGAAGCTTTTGATAACATTGTTACTCTTCGATGTTTGTCAGAGTTTCGCAGAAAGAGCAGTGAAAAACGTAGGTGTTGTCATTTTCACGATTTGATATAGAAAGCACGCTGTTAGTAGTCCAATGTCCACTGCCATCGACCTTGTCTTATTTGTAAATTCTTGTTTAATTGGCAAATACTTCTATTTTTATTGAGTTATTTATTTAAATAGTTTACAAATAAATTAACAAATTACTTTGGGCAGGGCAAAAAATACCATAAGCGATGCCGCCTTTTAGAGCCTATAAGGATAATGTATTGGAACAAATAATCCAATGAATGTTGAGAGTAAAACGTACAAAATTATAAAATTTAATATACTGATTTGTAGAAAAAAATAGATTTCATTATATTTATTGTGGATATCTATGACGCTAATGTATGGTACTGCGAGCCATAGCAAAGCATTGGATCGTCGTAAACTCAGCTTTGCCAAATTTGGTTGGTTATTTGGCACGTCGAGCCAATACACCATTTTTAGATTTGATTTGGTTAGCATGTTGTGCTAGTAATCTTTTGCATGTGGAGATAGGAGTAACTAGTGTACCCGTTTGGGGTACTACTAATTGAGCTCCATGCCTGGCAAGTTCATCAGCCTTACAGTTGCCTGTCACCATGCCCAGGGGCCCAATATCGGTGCTTTGTTATGATTTTTGGAAGTTTTGCCATACCTTCTTGTTTTACACTTTTAAAGTATTGGACTCAGAGAGCATATAGTTACCATATTAGATAACAAATGTAAATACAGTCACATTCTTCTGTTTAAATTGGAATTTATCTATCGCTAAATTCTACGAAATCGTCATAGTTTCAGTGTATTAAATAAAAACAACCATCAATTCCTATCAAACTCCATGGTCTTGTAATTAAGGTAATATGAGAATGACTTCACAAAAACAGCCTTCACTTATAATTATTCATCGTAAAATATTTCTTAGCTAGCCTTACCCGCATTTCACTTAACAAACTATGAATGGATTTTCTGCGCTCTCATCGTTGTATTGTCAATTTGTGAATATTTGACCTTCTATTCTAATACGCAATGACTCAGAAACCACGCATTTTTGTTTGCACTATATGCTATCAGACCAGATTTTATGTCCCATTATCATTCCCTTCCTTACACAAACAAAAGAGACACATAACTCCTACGATGAAAAACAATACTTATCGTACTTATCGTAACATAATAAAATACAAAATCACACAAAAAGATGAATAACCCGTCTAAGGTCATTGCGAAGATAAAACAAAATTCTCTCCCATGTAAATTCTTATACAAGCCACCCACCATGATATTGAACATCGCGCATTGAACGCAATGAACTCGACTGTGGAAAGGATTTCACACATCCATAAACATTAATGAGCTCATTTTCTTGGTCGATATTCAAATTATTACTTTCGAAATCTCCTCCAGCCGATAAAATACACCATGTGCAAGGTCACCCATGTAATTACGAGATACATCGCACACTCAATCCTTTTACAATCGACCTAAGGCATCTTCGTCAGATTCTAATTGTCTACGGATTTTACGATAATTGGAGTACGGATTATTGTTATGTAATTTTGAGAAGCAACTCTTTTGTCCTTGAGACGAGTTTGGCCTTGTAAAAATACCCTGACCATCTGATGCAAATTTACCCTGGGGATGCGTGTGCTCATCTGTCGATTGATTGAAATCAGTTTTTCCATAGTTCTTACTGCGACAAGGTTGCAATCCGGTCTTCGATTATATCGCATTCAAGATTCTTTTAAGCCGATTGAATTTTTTGGGTGTACTACTGATAGAATGGAAATAAAAATGAATAAGTGATGTGATGGCACAAGAAAAGTATGTACAAGTGCAAGTGTCTGATTTTAAATTCCCTATCAGTCTTCCTAAATCCCGAAATCCAATTTCGTGGCCGAGACCACCGCGCATATCTATTTCTTTTCTGCTATTTGTCCGCATTCTCGTTGTTCGTATATAACCTAAGATGGCAATAAAGCCATTCGTGCCGTAAAAATAAATCGCTTCGCTCGTCATCCCGACGATGATGGACATTCGGATACGTGACGGTATTAAAACGGTTTTTGAGGAAAAACTTTTCGTCTTTTGGAATGCGGAGCTTTAAATTACGTTGGAGATACTATTAAAACTAAGCTGCCATTTCCCTTTTGGATTTCTTTATCTGAGCGAAATAAAGCGCCACCCCTCCCAGTCGCCAACACCGTGGGCCAGTTTGCAACCCTAAGATCGGAAGAAAATAAATATTCTGCATGCGGCGAGAAATGACAATTTCACTTTACGACTGAAATTTTGATAGATTAACTTTTTGCTGGGTTTTATGTTGCTGAAGTGTGTACGCCCAGCCGGGTGGTGGAGAAAAGGTATAGTACCTCATAGCCTGTGAAATTCGATGGGTGCATAGTATTATTCTTAGGAATCTGAAGTTTTAGGTGATTTTTAATGCGAGTTGCTTTTATTGGTTGAGTTTTGATTAGTTTTTGTTTGTTTGTGTTTTCGAGAGTTTGCTAGAAGTTTTTGGACAGAAAAAAACTTTGAATAATGGAATTTTATTTTAAACGCATTTTGAAGTGCGAAAAAGCAGTTTTTAGTTTTAGTTAAACTTTTATATAGACAGTCGTATCATACTTCTACTTATAACTGAATAAATCATTGAAATCTAAATAATCTTTTATGAAAATAAGAAAAAATGTTATAACGGGCTTATACATACTCCTATGATTTTCAAATACAGTGCGAGATAGCACATAAGCCGGTAAAGCTTGAAAAGCAATTTTTTTTAACCTATTCGCTGATTTGTTGGAACTTACAGGTATATTGGTTGGAAACTAATCCCAGCTAGTTAGTTCATTTTTGTTCCTTTTAAATTTTTGCACTACTCTGAGGGAATGTGGAATTATGGATCCTTCAAACTGGGCTTTGGTAGCAAAAAAACGTCTTCTTATAAATGATGCAAATCTGAAAAATTAGTCCATACTGCGTATCGAAAGTCTTCAATTAGAGTCCAATAAGTCCTGTACATTTTCTTGCGTCGGGCACCAGAACAATATTCAAAGCTTGGTCTTACTATGCCATATAGAAAAATAGAAGCTGGGGTGATGGAAGATATTTCTTAGATCCAAAAATGACACTATGCTTACCAACGCTGTTGCGTTGATTTAAAACAACAGTGACGCCCAGCCTATGCATGGATTTTCTACATCTAATGGATGTTTTACCCGTCTTGATTTACGAAACTGTGAAGAAGTGATTTGTGAAAGCTGTATACTGTGGTCTCGAAGTAAATTGCAGGTCCTCAGTTATTAAGTCAATTTGTTCACAGCTTTACTGCTCTTAAAATAATGCAATCTAGTCAAAGATGTTCCTAATTAGCAAACGAAAGCATAAGGATCAGTCCGTGAAAATGAGCAGTAAAAGTCATATACACAGTGTCGAATTATACATTGACAATTCTGTATTATTATGACGTCATGCAGACTAAACAGTATGAACGGTATATAAGATACAAAAACTGAACAAAATTATATTGATAGCTATCCCGGTTTGCAATCGATAATTGTATGCACTGTAAACATATTTATTGGATATTTGCTGACGGTTAAGCGTTTAATCAAATTTTGGGGTCTTTGCTTCCTTTAACCACATATAAAGAGCTCAAAAGCAGTCCCGCCTTCACCGGCAGCTTAGCCTTGTAGGGCTCGTTCTTGGCTGCGAGCATCTGTCGGCATTTCTTGTCAAAACAAGTGTTTCGTCTGATCTAATAGGTTGTTGTCATCATTGACATTGTTCTTTGATATAAGATGCTGGTGGTACGGTGTTAATCCTGCGATTGCAGTCTTTCGACATTAAATTTTTTCACAGTATTTTTCATTTGTTGTGGCGTGGTGGATATTCGCATTCTTATCTTGACTGCAAGAAGCCACTACCTTGTTATCTTAGTCGATGTTAGTCTCTCGGCATGTACGGACATCCAAATACTGCATGCGTGCCTCTTGTAGGTATCCTAATGCAATCAATTTGATTGACCGTTCGTTGATCTGGGGACCGTCATTTCGCCTTATAGATATCAAGGTGAGGAAACCGTGTGCTGGCTATAGTCGCATTTCGTTTGCTTCGCAATAAGTCAATAAGCCTAAGTCCGTGCTAGACGTATTTTTGTGTAGGCTATGTCTTCAGACAATGCTAAATTTGCGTTGTAGCAGCTTGGGGCTTCCATTAGTTGTTCGCCTGTACCTCTCCTGCTTAATGTTCTCAGATTCCATGTGCAGATACCAACCTTTTTTCATTTCTTCCTTTCCTTTTTCCTTTTCATTAAGTATGGTCTTCAACAATAAGCTCAGTTCCTTCCGAGGATCTTATTTGTTTCGTAACAACGTTTTTTTTTTCCGAGATTGGATCATTAAGGCAAGGCACAACCTCCAACCTGGAGGGATAGTTCCAATTTATTCGATACCCATAGGACACGGAGCCTTCAGTTTCCACATCGAGATTGAGCGCTGCAACTGGCCTTTCGGTTCAACCACCACCATCTACGTTCAAGGGGCCAGACTTACCCCTTGTGATTGCTAAATGACCTGTTCAGCGAATATGTCGAAGCAGTTCTTCCGATTTCGCCTGGTAATAGAATATGTATGTAAGTGTGAGTATACTTCTTCCCCCGGCTCTCGTCACCATAATTTACAAGGCACTAGACACGCAGCAGTCGCCACGAGAAGGCTGATAGTCGAAGTTGGCAGACATGTCTGCTAGGTCAAAACTCAAGATTTCATATAATTGCATTGCCTACCATTTGACTACGCATCCGTCTCGAAAGCTGTGATTGCGTTAAATTAGAAATCTATGAACACTTAATATGATTTTAAGTGAGTTCTCCTCTCGCGTTCAATCTAACAAATCAGCCGAGTGGTATCAATTGTCATAAAACTAAAGGTCCCGCCATATTCACATTTCCAAATGAAGAATCTTGAGTACAAAGCTAGTTACTGTGCCCTAACCAGTCTGTATTTTTATCAATGCTCAAGATTTTGTTATACACTCGCATCATGATTGTAGATATTTCAAAAAATAATTCTTAATTAGAAACATAAGAACACCATCTTAGGCAGTCATCCATTTTACACGCAATGTTTTCTTTTATCTTGAAAGTAAACAACCCTCATGTCGTCATTAACAAATAACATGCAGATACCTATAAAACATAACTCCCCCCATTCAACATCCATTATGAATTTCTATACCCTTAAGCTTGTTAAGATATTTCATAAGATAAGCACGTTGCGAATATAAAACCTTTACCTTAGAAAATGGATGGATCTCGTCATCTTCTCTCAGCGGAATATATGGTATCTACCTGTAAAGTTTACGTAATAAAAAACATAAAACCCCGCTCTACCAAAATATACCATAATATACGCAAAAAAATACAAAAGCATATATATTTACATTTTTTTATGTCGCACATAGATACACCACCATTTCCATAACGATGCGGTAAAAATTCGTCTATAAAAAGTGGAAATATAATTATCTGGAGTATATTCAAAGAATTTCGTTTAATAATACTAATGCACAGGCTGATAAAGCATTTCATCTGTTCGGCTTTTATGAATCAACGAAAAGCTGTAAAAAAAATTTATAGTTCGGAAATTTGATAAGGGCGTGATAAGGAGGACTTTTTGTGGCTCCAATGGAAAATATGGGAGGGTACGAAAATATCATTATAAATTTTTTTTTTTTTGAATTTATATTTTGATCGCAGATACTACTTGCTGTTTGAGATGAACGAGTACATCTGCAATATGGCTATAGGTAATTTTGTTTTGGGTGGAGTATCAACTTAATGGAGCTGTAGTCATTATGGTTGTTCAATTTAATGTGGACCTCTATTTGTCGAAAAAATTGAGATATATGAACCATAAATAGAGACACACAGCTAAATTAGTGGTGTGTGCACGACTTAATTTAATTTGACGTTTTGAACAATTTGGCACAAATACACAATAATATTTATTTCGATTAATGATGCAAGAATGGTTTAAATGATGTCGAAATGAGATTATACGAACGTTTATTCCGTAATTGAAAGTAATCGGTGTTCATGTGAATAGCAATGATTTTCCGTTATTGGCCAAAACTGAAATTTGCGGTTGGGGATAATTGGGCCAAACCCAATTATGTGGCACTCATGAAACCAGTAATAGTAGTATACATATACATTAAATTTTATTCAATTTGGCAAAATAGTTTGCGAGAAATTGAAGTTTTTTCAGTTTGATTTCCTTTATATGGGCTATATGCAAAAATCAATTACCTATGTGGATTTTCTCGAAAAACTGGGTATGCAGTTTTGTTAAAACTAATGTGCTTATAGCATATAAGAAGTTTAATCAAAATCGTGAGAGCCGTTTTTGACATAATTGAGGTTATGTAAGATTTTTATATGGCAGGTACCAGTAATAACATGGCTAAAAGCAAACAAAAAAATGGCCTAGAATTATGACCAACAAAACGCTGGATACGAAGTTTGAAGAAAATCGCTTAACGAAAAACGGACCGACGAACCGACGGACAGCATTCCAAAAACCTCTGTTTTCAGTTCCTCTATCATCGTAGTGTTAGAATCAATCAAAATCTCGAGATCGAAAATTTTCACGAAAACAATATATTTCTCTTTATAAGATAGTGTTAAAAATATGATGGGCGTTGCCTTTGAGAACTTGCAGTCTGTGGCCTGTGCTCATATATTCTGGACTTAAAAACTAAGACACATTGGCGATTATTTCAAACCATCTTACATGACGGTGTAAGTCGCCGAAACTAATCATGATATGACTCGCCAACGCATCCTTCAAAAAATCAATTGTCGCGAGAGCTGTGTTTGCGATTGCCCAGTCCTATCAAAACCACATGCTCTTCAGTCCTAATTTATCAGTTTGTGGAAGTAAAAACATAGTGATCGTGTTTTTCTAAATAAAAAAATAGGAGGAATACGCTGGCGTAAATGTAGCTCCACACAGTGACTTTGGGGTGGATTTAATGGTTCTTCGTAAATAATATGTGGATTCTAGTACCCCAAGAGGGAAATGACCCTAGTCGTTCTTCATGATATTTTACCGAAAATCATGAATCCATATTTTTGGTTAATCATAGCTTAAGTGTATGAACGCGTAATGATCAATTGAGTGACACAACTTCTATTCGATGTCTATGGAGCCTATTCGAAATCTTCAGTTACAGTAGCGATAATCTCTGCTAAACAAGAAGTACAAAATTATTCGACAGCTATTTAGTCACGTATTCTTTCAGTCTCTATGAGGTTGGCTGTTAAAATGTTTTTAGAACATATGTTCGAAACTATTAATAAGGTCTCACTAAATTTTAGTGACGGTATAATACGAAGTGAACCTCAAAAAACGTTAATTTTTCTATTTTTTTCTTTATACTGCAACTAATAAAATAAATCATATCTACCATATCATATCACGAATTTGAAACGTTTTGCTGGCTACTTGCCATTTAATGACTTTGCATGTTACGTAAAAATAAAACGAGTTTATTCCTTGCCTCATCAAGTCCAAAGGTTTAGTCATTGAAGTCGGTGCAATAAGTTGCTCTTATCCAAAAGTTGTAAGGAGGTATTGTTGATATGACCGATTATTCGGTTTCTATGCTTTCATGCAAAAATTCTAGTTTCAGCTTTCATTCTAATATTTGTGATATCCCTATGGATATCGTCGTTTCTTGTACAGGTGCTTGGACAATTTCTCTAAGGATTTTATTTTGAAAATAAGAATATTGTTCAGGCCAAAGAACGAACTTGATATCTTGGCTAATGTATTCTAACCCTCAGGCAGTTATGTATTTATACCAATTAAAAATCATTGTAATAACTGTCAAGCTACAACCTAATTTTTGGATATTATAAGCTTCCGGTTGTCATTTTTGTCATATTCTTTCTTTTTCTCCTCGAACTAAAGATCGCTATCACAAAAACGTGGAACTGGCTTGATCTATTTTTGTTAAACCATCCGTACTAAAATTATTTCCTTTGAGCGTGAAAAATTAGAACAGAGAACAAAAACTATTGCTTTCTCTCAACAAATATTTTTCGAGTAGCTAGAACATTTTTCTGTACTTAACTTCGAGTAATTTACGTTTCGTTTTCACGTTTCAATTTAAGCAATTTCGATTTATTTACTGCTAAGATTGCGTTTTTATAGGCAAACGTAGCAATAGAAGGCAATCGTTAGTTATATAACGATTATATAACTCGATCTAGCGGTGCGCCGGCAGAACTTCCTTTTAAAACCAAGTTAGACTCTTCCGTATTACGCATGGAAACGAAGACCTGAAATATAATTCTAAAATATTCTATAGACGACTTGGGAGAACAAGTCGTAATTTGAATTTTAAGCCATCAAAGGCTTGACAGACGACCAGGAATACGCTTGGAAATATGATTTTTTTTTCCCGATTATGTCAGTAATTGTATGCACTGGTCAATGCTTAGTTTTGAAGGCAAACTGGTGGTCGGTGATAAGAATATTATCTTCTATAACCGGCTGTAAACGACTTAGTAATAAAATAACATTTCAAATATGTTTAACAACACTGGAAGACGTGAAATTTGTCTGATTATTATGACCTTCGCAACTTTCCATTGGCTCGGCAAGTGTTCTAATCTGAATTCAGCATTTGTAATATGGAGAAGCTAAATAAATGCTTTTCTAGAAATCTTCTCCAGTGATCAAGTGATCAAGCAATCATAACCACGACCTTTCTTAAGTTAAAGATTCCCCATTTTTTGTTTTTTTCTCTCTTAAAGTTCCTCTTGTGATCGTAAATCGTCAAATAGTAGTTCCGACCATATGATATCGCTTGACCATCCAACGCTTTAAGGGTTTCTTCTAGAAGGGCAGCAAATTTCTCTATCTCCCATTGCCCATTCAATTTGATTTATTAGTATTGCCACCGTTTGCATTTTGAGTTGTCTGGTAACGTTTGGAGCTTTGCAATTTACATAAATAATGGGACCTTTGTTGCGATTGTAAGAAAATAGGAGGTTTCAAGTCTTGCATTGAAATTTGCATTGAAATATATGGCCCTGCATTTACTTGCATACTTGGAGTTGGTTCAGACTTGCAGACAGTAGTATTTATTGGTGAATATGTCTTGTGCATTTTTTTCATCAAGTCTGTGTAGAGCTCAAAAAGTTCGTGGTTGTGTTTTTGAAAAAATGTTCATCCGCTTATGATACGATCCATGCTTCAGTGTCAATATGTCTGAAATTATCAGGTTAATATTTTCAAATATCCTAAGTACACTTCTTTTTAAAAGATTTTAACGTGAATTCGTATCAGATAGCCAATTCAAGTTATTCTTATCCCCCTACTTCAAATCAGTCCAATTAATCAATATAGTGTATGTCCTCACCTGTTGGACCTATGAACTCTCGTGTAATGTCAAGAAAAATTATGGTTGCAGATGTTCATTGAATTTACTCTCGTATTCCTGTGAAGATATTTACATCTCCTAAATGCTCGTTACCTTGTTTGCTTTTTCTGTAAAAAAAATGTATTATGTTGTTCGTATTATTATCACAGTTGGCCCATCTACTGCCACTGTATTAATTGTATATCGTTCGAAAGTAACAAGCTTGGGGATTATTTCGCTAAGCTCGAATACGGTCATTATATATATAGTGAGCTAAAGAAGACTTACTAACGTTAGACTAACATCCCCCATTTTGCTAGATACAGACAGTAACAGTGACAGTGACAGTGACAGTGACTCTTTAAAGCGCATTTTCAATTACCCCGAGTGTATCGGGTTGCAGAATTTGGTCCCAAATATTCTTCTAATTATTTACATAGATTTAATTTTTTGGGCATCCCCCAAAAAATCTCGAGCTTATATGAATGATCAAAATGGGTAGACCGAACGCCTTATCATGAAGGTTGCTGGAGCTGATCTTGATTTAATATACCTATTGGCGATATTTTCGCTCCGTTATTAAAATGTATTATTGATAAGAATTGAAAACATCCATAATCTTAACAGGTTTTCGTTAACTGTATACATTTATTATAAATTTCCAAGAACTCAATTTCAAACTACAAAAAGAAAAAAATACTTATGTATATTGAAAAAAAAAGAAAAGAAACATATTGGTTGGTCTTGTTTGACCCACCCTGTTTGTAGAATGGTAGGAATCAGCTTATATCGAATCCACACCACTGGTATTTAGTATAGTTATCACATTGTATGGTGATAAGTTTAAATGTATTGAAGCACACCGCTGTAAATTTATTTAGTAAATTTATGCAAAGATTGAATTAACATATTTTTGAACACAAAACATTTTTTATATCCATACAAAATCATAAATTGATCTTAATAGTGTTTCTGACGAGAAGCCATTAAATGAATACCCATAAACGTATACTTTTTGGCCTTAAGTATTTGCCGATTCAGAAGCTTATTGTAAAGCAAACACTAATCGCCTATCAAAACCCTTCTATGATCCATTATCTAACGTCTGCCGGTTTTTATTCGGAAAGACACGTTACGTTTTTTTGTTTCATTAGTTTATTTTAAAAATTTAACTGCATAAGTGTTTCGTCAGGTATTCTCGAAATTAATGCAACCCACTTCAAGAAAATCGATTAAAGCTTTCCTATCAAACTATAAAAACGACCCAAATGAGCCTTCAGAGTATGTTTTATGTGAGTGATGATATCTCAATATCGCGATCCCGCATTGTTCTTGGTTCAAAAAACCAAAATCAATGTTAATTTCTTTGGAGACCTAAAATGTTTTTTTGTGATTTTTAATTACAAATCGTAAATCTCTGTGAAAAAGGGGACATAGATACCCTTCAGTGATTGAATGAAGGCTGATGCTCGCATTCGTGTTCCTTATATACCACCATGGTTGAAATTAACCAAATCCTCATGGCTCGGGTCTGGATTCTTGGACACCATCGTTAATTTTCGGTTAACATGACATCTTCCGAAGAAACAATGACTAAGAGGGATTTTAATGGCCGCCATTGTGCCATTGTTTGGATTTTTGTTCCTCTTTTTGATTCCAACTCAGTTTGCCTGAATTTGATTTCAATTGAATCTATTGAAACTCCATTAAGGATGGTGGAACAAACAAAATAACCGCTTCAGGCATTGTAGTTGAAAGATACTTTTAATCTTTGACTGGTTTCGATTATGTGAGTGTATTTCTGAAATTTAAATGTGAAAAATGAAGCTTTTGGCAGCTTCACATTTATGGAAATATTTCATGAGCGCAACTCTGATTTGAATGCGAGGTGTGTGTGTACAATAATGCGAGAAAATTTATTAACTCATAAATAAACACGTATTACAATTTTTTATTGCACCTGCAATAAAATATCATAATGGATATTTAAGTGTGGACGCGGGAGAGACAAGCCAAAGCGGGCATTGCTATACGTATACAATTTATATGGGTACTATCTACACCGCAACCACAAAGGGGATGCCATCCGGGACCATAGTATGCTTGCGCCATGAGAAAGAAAAAATAAATAAACTTAAGGAAGATATAGTGGACATTTTTAGTGTTTAAAAAGCGAAATGTGTAGGCGGGCGAGGTATGATGGACAGAAACCTGTAAGCAATAGCTTATTGATGATAATGGAGGTGTTGTGTAAAATGCAGTTCGACATTTTTTTGTGGAAAATTTATACCCGGTTAGTGTCAACGATGTGTAAGGGAATGTACGATTTTGTTGGCAAATGGAATGCCGATTTGTATGTTGTTGTTTGGCTTGAAATTTAAGATGACTTCCACTGTTGTAAATACTTAAAAATAAAAAATGGTATTGGAATAGTTATTGTGCAGTATACATAGTAATTAGACTAAATATACATACACTTTTCTTAAGCGGAATTGGCCATTTTCAAAATGAATGTTTCTAATTAAATCGAAAATTATTTAAAAATTATGACTACAATTAATAAAAGTAGTACGTCAGCTTTGATAGCTAGAATTACGCTGTTTTTTAACTCTATGTTCCAAAGATTTTGAGACATCACTCTCAATCAATTGATTGATGCCTTAATAATTTTTGCTCCCACTTGGAGTCAGTACCGCTTATTACAATTCTAAGCCAGTGCGTTTGACAAAAATACTCTTAAAAAATGGACAAATTGATAGTTTCAGATAATATAATCCAAATTAGTAACTAATTGTACAATTTCAAAATAAATTTTTTTTTTTAATAATTGACAAAAATAGTTTCATATACAAATGGAATTAACAAGCAAACCAGTTATAGCTACCATTGAAAAGCATCATTGGAAAACAAAGTAAGATGGAACCGATTTTTGATTGATTTGTAACAATCATTCGAAAATAGCTGTAGCTATAACATGAGCCTAATTTTTGCCTTTGTTTTTTAAATATTTTTTTGTTCATTTTAAGGTATATAAAATAAAAAATAATGGTCCTATTTCCTAAGCAGGAGAGACCAACTGGACCCAGTACGAAATGCTTTTATTTAATCGCTCTACTTGAATCACCATTATTTTAGTTTTCATCATTTTAGGTATAGTACCCTCCCCTGGAAAAGTATTGTCATAGTTCAAAAGCTCGTAGTTCAGGTTTTGACAAATAATTTTGAAAATCTCCAAAAATAATTTTTCCAAAAACACTCTGTCTTTCTAATTCTGCTTTCCAAGCCTGGAGTCTGTTTTTGAGCAAACTTCTCGACCGAGATGATTAAAATTTTATATATATGTTGTTCAATTTGAAGGGCCGATGTAGATTTTGAATAAACACAAATTATTTGAGAAATAACTGTCATTTCTTTTTATTATGATAATATTGGTATGGTCCAATTATGAATGCGACCTCGGCGGCACACTTCCAACCGACGCGACGGTCCGATATTTCGATGACGCTGAGGCATAATTGAGGTTCTGTGCCATGAATGTGCAGAATTATCTTATCCTTAAGCTCTTGAATTGTTGTTGGCTTATCGACGTACACATTTTCTTTTTAAATAACCCCAAAGAAGGGAGTCCAACAGTGTCAAATCACATAATATTGGCGGCCAATTGCTATCGCCACCATGTGAAATAACACGGCCATTGAATTAGTCGCGCAAAAGAGCAATTGCTTCGTTAGCTGTGTGCCAAGTGGCACCACATATCGTCCACAACCGTATTTTCCAATTTGAGCCATAAAAAGGTCGTTATCGTCTCACGATAGCGAACACCATTCACAGTAACTGCCTGACCGGCCTCATTTTGGAAAAAATACGGCCCGATGATGCCGCCAGCCCATAAACCGCACCAAACAGTCCCTATTTGTGCATTGGTTTTTCGACAATCACTCTTGGATTATTCGCCCGAATGCGGCAATTCTGCTTGTTGACGAGTCCACTGTCGTCGACACCGCCGAACCAATGAAAATAAAACGAGCACTCGTATTATTAAGCTATGTTTGCTGATGTAGCTGGCTGCTGTTGCTGTTTATTCTCTTTAAAGTACATATATGTTAGGCAAATCTTACAAATTCAAATTACTTACTTATTGGTGTATCCTGGCAAATGACGTGGCGGCTGACGAAATAAACAAGAAAATGGTCAGAAAGCGGCAAATGGCGCGTGTTTTAGCGCGCTGTCAAACTGGCAGTCTCAACTAAGAACTGTCAAAGCGGGATGCGTTCACCGTCAAGTCATTTGCCGGGAGTGGTGCCCATAGTACATTTCTTTTTAGTTAAGTTTACGACATCCACTGAGGTGAAAATGATCATCCATTGTTGCCATTTCTTGCCACCATTCTGGCCATTGATGACTCTTGAAATGGTCAAGAGGCTTTAGCTCTTGAGTCAATTTCACCTTGTTAGCATGTAAATGCAAGTCTTTATGCATAATGTTTATCAACCACGAGCGTGAGAGATGCAATTGCTGGGCACGACGACGAGTTCAGGGTGACGGTTCTGCGGCCACACTATCGCGAACAGCAGAAATATTTTCTGCGCTATGAGCTGTACGAGCATGCACTGGTGTTTTCACATCTCCTACATACCCGATTTTCTCAAAATGTTTGCACGATCTTTCCGATTGTACGCACATTTGGACGATTAAATTGACCGAAATAATGACGAAGTTCATGACATGTATTTTGAACGCCCATTTTCAAAATAAGCCTAAATAACTTTAACGCGTTGCTCGATTGTGTATCTTTCCTAGTTTTAAATTGAATTAATCCGAAATTGAGAAATTTTAAACAAAATGCAAGCTAAGCATTAGATGTGCTACCGCTTATTTACGGCCAAAGGTCATTAGTGTGTTTGCAAGTGTTGATTTTTTTCCACCTAGATTTTGTTTCACTTTGCGTTAATCTGGTTATTTTCTGTTTTTTGAAAGCAAGTGGCGGTCTAACCATATTGTTGCAAAAGGAGATGCAGCTTCTAAATATTGACAACTGCTATTTCCTTACTCAAGCATATTCAGTTGTGTACATTCATTCAATTTTGATGATTGCACTTTTAATTTCCATAAAATAGTAATATTTTTCATGAAATTAAAAATAAATATTAATGAAAAGCTTTTTCTTATAATAAGAGGATATCAATACCCAAGCAGCAGTTATACTGAACTTCAGATCCATTGTACTAAAACTAAACTAGTTTGTTCGTATAATGGTTGACCATTAATACCTACTATATAACGCATCTCGGAGTGCAGGTACAGCATATAAATTAACCGAGAAAAGTTGTTAAACAAATTAATTTTATTTATATTTGAATGGCATTGGCCTGTCTGTAGGATTCTGTGTAGATTTTTTTTAATGTCACCTAGAATCGACAAGTGGACATGATATGGACATTAAGTAAATCAATGACATATGTAGCATACTTTGGGTACAAGGGAATATTATTAATGCCTAGGCAGTTTGTTCAGCCCTGAACTTTCCAGTAAAAACTGTCAGTCATTCGATTTTAAAACGGTTCTCATTGATCTAGTTAAATAGTTAATTACTTGGCTCAGTTCTACTATTCGGTACAAAAAGTTAACACTTTTTGCAATCGAACATACAATTATCGCGATTCAATTGTCGAAATTTTTACTAAAAGGAAGTCAAATATCAGGCGAACCAAGAACTCTTTTATCAGTATGCCTAATACCTACCCACTCAGTGATTCTGGTCTCCCTTTGCAATAAATTCGTAATGCCTCTCTTTGAAAGCGAAAATATTGTACAGGAATCATTCGGATTAGTTCCACTATTCGTCTCAGGTGAAACCATATGACCCACGTACCAGGAAACTTTTCTTAGAACATCATGTCTGAAAAAAAACATTCTGTCTCAACTTCACCGCACCCATACATCGGTTATGCGTCGTGGTTCAAAGTCATCACATGTGAATGGCCTGCTGGCTGATAAGGGGAGACAAAATTCAACTACGTCAAGGCAGGAATGCTTTCGCGCTAATTAAAGTGCGAAGACTGAATGTCATGGCAATTAAAAGCGACAAAGCTTAGCCGACACATTTGACAACAAGAGCAATAAAAAAACACGTATAGTCACCCTAAGTAGATGAGTACCCCGGATCGACATTCTCTATACATATATTTTGATATTTTCGTCATAAATAAAACGCCTTTAATTTTTTTTTATTTCATTGCGTATCGAAAATATTATAATATAATTTGTTTGTTGAAAAATTGGATTGGTATTCAAGTAACCATTGAGCCCGGATATGCATTGGAAAATTTAATTTCCGCAACAGTAATTCACAGATCGAAGTTATCCATTGAATTTAAGAGGTTTATCTGTGTATATAGACGTAATTTTCATCAAATACATTATCCCAATTACATACTTTGTGAGACCCTTACACACATTCATACATTCATACATTCATACATGAAGGGAATACGGGGCAGAACGCCAAGAGGTGGAAGCAGAAAACAGGGAATATACGCTGTGGAAAGGCCATAGTCAATCGCATTTAGGGCAGTCCCATAAAAAGTGTGTGACAGGATGAAATTTATAGCATTTAAGGAGAACCCGGTCTCTTGGGGATTGGTTTTCTAAATGGCGTAGATAGCTGAAATCGATCAAGGATACATAATTCTCCATGAAGAAGGGTGTGCTTTGTCCTAGATGTTGTTATTGTTGAGGGTCTGGTGCCGTGCAGGTATTGTATAGATATCGTGTGGATTCAGGCATATGATTCAACACAGTGTTTGAGGATGACTACTTCTACACTAATCTACAAAAAAAATTTTTTTGGGGAAACGAAAGTGCGGGAAATAACCGATTTACAAATGTTGTTTACTTAAGGTTAGGTCTTAAAGGTTAAAAAAAACACACAAATTGAAACCATTGTTTCGAATGTTTTCGTGTTGCCGAGCTCAGTGCTGGATTTAGGAGAAGACTGAAGGGGCTAGAGCTCCGGGCCTCTACAAAATGTTTCAAATTCCGACGAGTAAGCACCACACACCAAAAATATCGAAACAGAAACGTGACAAGGATTCCAAAAGAGAATCAAGAATTTTGTGGTCTCAAAAATAACATTGGTCTTTGGCCTGCTAGAATATCAAATGAAATGATCGAATATTGAGCTGGAAATGGTTCCATAGAACTTAAAAATTACAATGAAGCATCTCTGCAGAGTTAATTTGTTCGGATATATTAAAGTAATATGATAACACGCCACGTCAAAAAAATTAAAAGACCTTTACGCGACTCTGGCTTTGCTTTACTCCAACTACGGGGAAAATATATTGTTATGCGTATAAGTTAATGTCCACTCAGAACACCAAGCTCAGTGGAGAAGGCTTCAGTGACTGGAAGCATGCATCTGGTCGACGGTTTGAGTCAAAGGCTCATTTGAAATCAGTTATGAATTTAGTGCAATGGGGAAAAGTCACAGGGTATATCAATCCAAAGCTACCTATACAAAAGTCACAAATAATCCAGTACTGGCAACAAATCTTCAGTATTATCGTTATTACTATAAAATTCATTTCTAAGCGTGGATTAGCCTTTCGAAGTGTCAATGAAATTATTGGTTCATCGAGAGTTGGAAATTTTCTGGCCATTTTTGAATATCTAGCCGAGAATGAGCCAATGTAGGCAATCCATTTGAACGGGAATGCCCATAAAGAAAGTTTTCATTTCAGTTACTTTTAGTCCGTGATTTGCGGAGGACTTATCACTTCTATGGGTGAAATAGTACCCAAAAATAAAAATATTCAAATATTATTCGGTGTCAGTAGATTCGGGCTCAGTGCCGCGATGGTTAGTGCGATGAACTGCCGCGCAGAAGGTCTGGGTTCGATTCCTAGCCGAAGCAACACTTAAACGATTCTTAACTCTGTCCCTGCTCTCGTGATGATCTGACAAATCATCCGAGTAGTATCAATTGTCAAGAAAAGCTTATCTCAAATTCGACGTTCGCAGTCGGCATAAAATAGGAATGGTTGTGGGAAGCTCAACCCTGAGCTCGTTATGGCCTGTTGCGCCAATAATTTGTATTTCTATTCTGTAGATTCTACTCGCGACGAATCTCATATCGGGTCAACTAACCATAGTTGTTCGATATATGTAATGATCGAAGCCAAAAGAAAGACAGCTGCTAACTCTTGTCTATCGGCTGATCAATTCTTTGATCTTGTTCAGATTTACATACGTGTTTCGAGCAAGTTCAGGACAATGACAAATTTTTACTGAGAAATTAGCATAGAAAAATAGCGAAAAATGTTACTTAACAAAAATAAGTGATGCTCGTGCTCTGACCGAGCTGAAGCTATGAATGGTTATTCTGAAATCGAAAGAGCATATCTTTTGATAAGGGCCAAAAAGATATCGTGTGGAATAAAGCATCGCTACTTTAACAAAAGATGAGTTGTCTCGAAAACGCTCTATTTGCAATATTTTGAATCGACATATTTGATCAATTCCACTCTACAAACAAGATGTTGCAGAACCCGAAAATGATTCTTGAATCTGTAAAATATTCGGTGAATGCAAAAGAGACGATTTTGATTTTAAAATGCAAACCCTGTCTAATATTGAAATTCATAAATCATCAAAAAAACTATTTGAAATTTTTCATTACTAGAGATGCTTTTTAAAATACCAAACGAAACCTACGCTCTCACGCTGTCAGTTTAAGACAGTTTGATATAAAATTTGCATTCCTTTCGTTTCAGCGAAATAATAAAGGAGTTTTCGTCTGAAAAAGTTAAAATTTCATATAATCTTGTTTGTGTGTTTATATTTACACATGTTTTACTTTTATAACATTATTTTTGAAGATTCTCTTGGAGCCAGGACTTAATATGGCCAAGCCTTTGTATTTAACGTCTTTTTAGTATTAACTACATCCAGATCTTGGTATGACTATCAAAGCTCTCCTCTCCTCCATTCTCTTTCCTCACATACTACACCAAATATTGAACGAGGAATTTTTCATTCTTTCGTGGTTTTCGTTTGAATATCCCAGCTGCTGTAAACGAAAATGCTGTAGAAAGCCCACGTACGGCCAGGTCTTGAATACTGTTCTGTTTGTTGATGCTTGCAGTTCGGACATAAGGCATGCACTGAGCTAACTGGACTCTTTCCAAAGACATGCAATCCACCTCCACATGTTGCAAATCTCAAACCATTGGCACAGCGATGACTTGTAGGAGATCTTTTCCTTTTTAGAGTTATTATAACGGCAGCTTGTTGGATTTTAACGACCAACAAGATACATAGTTTCAACTCACAGACATGCTGTCAATCTAACAACGATACGAACGGAATCGGCATAAAACAGGAGGTCCAAGCATCGTACAAGAAATACACACGCACACATGAATGGTTGTGAGAAAGCTCGGCCCTGGGTACTAATGAGCCTTTTGTGCTAAAAATTATTTTTTTTTAAGTTCGATGAATGTGCCGAAAACATGATTCAGATTGATCCTCGTTTTTAACAACATATTGTGTTCTCCAACGGGGCCGTTTTTGTTTAAATGGATATGTAGTCCAGCAATATTGACGAATTGTCGGGATGTCCTTATACAACCATTGAAAGTAATTTTTTGGTGTACTTTATTGTCTGGTGGAATCATCGGCTCATATTTCTTTAAGGACAATGCCGGCTTAAATTTAACTGCGAAATAAAGAGCGCTATGGAAACATGCTTTCTGATTTCTGCCAATTGATTTTGGTAGTAACCAGGTATACAGTAGGCCAGGTTTTAATTAATTACGCTTAAAACTTAGGATTTTTTCATCTCAGTTTTGCGTCTATCGTAAGAACTGAACTTTAGGATCTAATCCCGATTGTGTTTGTGTAAATTGTCCAATAGTCGGAGAATTCATGTTTTGCGTATTACTTGATTGCCGAGCTGATAAAAATCGATCCAAATTTTTGACAAAGACTGATCTTTACCGACAAGACGTATATTTGGCTGTTGGCTAACGGATTAATCGGTAATAATTTTTTCAAAATTGAGCGTAAGCTGGACTAAATTGTTTGAGTAATAAAAGGTGATCAATCAAGAAGCATTTTTTGTAAATGAAAAATAACACAACAAACTCTAATATGTTGTGAATTTTTTATAATTAATCTAAAGGACCATTTTTGTCATTCAATTTTCAAAGATAATCCCCTTCAAATGTTGTCCGCAACGGCTCCAATTTTCGGTGACGTGTTTGAGGATATTTGTTCGTACCTCGTGAATAACATGGGTAATTCAAGCCTTGAATGCTTTAGTCGTAGCTGGCTTATCCACAAACTACTTCGACTTTACGTAGCCATAAAGAAAACAGTCTAACGGTGTGATATCGCAAGATCTTGCAGACCAATTCACTGGTCATAAGCGTGAAATTAATTGTTCACCAAGCGGTCTGTCAATATGTCCATTGTTTCACGGGCTGTGTGGCAAGTAGCGCCATCTAGTTGGAGCCAAATGTTGTCGAGATCTCGAGCTTCAATTTCAGGCAAAAGCAGTCCGTTATCATAGCGTGATAACGAGCCTCATTTACAATAACGTTGGATCCAACCTAATTTTTGAAGAAATACCGACCAATGATTGCACTGCCCTTTAAACCACACCACAGGGTTGTTTTGAGTGGATGTAACTGCAGCTCTTGAACCTCTTCAATTTGTTCCATTTGGCACATATACTGCTTATTTACATATCTATTTATCTGGAAATCAGCCTCACCATCGAACAAAATGTCGATCGAAATCATTGGATCTTCAATAGGTCTCTCAAGAGCCCATTCAGTGAATTTGAAACATTTTTCATGCCAACTTGACACGAGTCACGCTCCAACTGTCAAAAAACCCTTGGTTGATCACCCGTTGTTTAACCCGCTCACTTCTTGTATTAGTTTTCTTAAAAAGCTAATAGTACAAAATCTAGATTAAATGTAAAGATATATCTTAATTAAACTTTATCTATGCATAATTTTTGGAGATATAAGATTATTCGCCCATCAGATTGTAAACCTTTTTACCAAGGTGTATGTCAAGTTTATCCATACCTTGAGGCTGTAAAATTTTCAAAAAGTGCACATGTTAGAACAACGATTCCAGAAAAGCTTAAATTATCATGTACCAAGAACTTGTTCATACACTTAAACATATAGATACTCTTCTACGTATAAACCTAAAATTCTTGTTTATTTAATAAGCGTGTACACTTAACGAATAAAGATTTTCAAAGCAGGTTATTCGCATTATTGTATAGTACCTTGTTTTATGGTAGTAATTAGTTGGCCATTATAGAAAATTACTTGATTATCCTAGGAGTCTTATTCCGCTATTAAGTTTTCAATTATTTTTCTTTCTTGCTACAATTTATCTTATCTGGGTAAATTAATTTTATATTTATCAAACAGTCATGTATATATATGCATAAAGAATCAAAATAAAAATGGTTACTGTGTGTACCTTTGTTCCTTCATTCGTCTAGAAAAAAAAACTCTTAATCCTATCTGTTCCCATTCAATGTGGAATTTCTTCTTTTTATACTTTTTATGTCATGTGTCAGATGGAAGTAAAATTTATTCCATTGTAATTGAAGTAGACCCATGTCACGTCCATTTTTTTCCTTGAATAACCACCATCATGATTGGCCTCGTCCCCGTCGTTTTTGGTCATCGTAATCTTCACCGCAAGCTGACCGAAGCACCAGAATAATGCATTTGCATAAATTATACCCTTTTTCATTCACACTAGAAAGAAGCGCTAGCACTTGATTGCCGTCTGTATATTGTCGGCCAATAACCATGAGGGTTACTACCAACCAGGAGAAATAGACCTCAATGTAGCGCAGCATCGTATACCGCAGGCAATGGTGTGATGCCTGTTCAGATTACCTTCCCCGCGACACATTGTATTCGGATATCGATTTAAAGAAACCCATTAAAAGTCTTGAAGACACATAAATATCTTTTTCTTGTTCCCTCATTTTGGGTTTCTTTATTCAACGAGGCGAGGCAACCCAACCAAAAAAAATGGTTTCCCAAAAAAAAGAGTAGTTGTTCAGGTCCAACAAAGACTTTAAACAACGCAACCAGGCTCATGGAGAATGAAATTCCGTAGCCACCTTCAAAGTTTCCAAGAGGTTTAAACCCATAACCTCTTGATTTTAATTGATTCGAAAACGAGAGCAAAAGTTGAAAATCGGGTTTTGGGTTTCTGCTCAAAAAGGCACCAACCAATCTCGATTGAATCCATTTTCTTAATTCAGACTTAATGGAGGTGTTCCCGAATGGGAAATAAAAGACAGAATCTTTTGACGAACACAAAATCTAATTATGTCCCTTAGTCGTAAAAAAACGTGTTTTTGTGTGCGCGTTTTAGTGCCACCACCCACACTCGAAATGGAAGCTTTTGCATTATATTCAGTGAAGATGAGTTCAGATAAAATACAGAAAAGTCACGACTAAACCCAAGCATGGCAGAAAAAAACTTAATTTGAATTTGAGATTAAATCGTTTTCGGTAGAGAGGGAGGTACACTGTATATCGTATTCCTATATCCCATCTACCTAAATCATAAAATGCATTGTGACACTTTAATCTTTTGAGCTGCTTTCTGCGCGTACTCGTATCTGTATACGAATAAAATACAAAATTACCATAAGCTTAGGAAACAGTGTTGCCAGAATAAAAACAAAAAACAAGTGTGAGTAACAGAAACTTTAAGGCGACTCTATATCACTCCAATAGCTAGCAGATGTTTTTTTTATAGATTTTATTTTGGTGGAAGCCTTCTTCTGGAATTTCGTTTCATTGTTCGTTTGTTCTGCCATCGTCGTTAGATCGAGAGTGTGAGCTAAAACTGCGTGTCTTGTAGGTAGTTGAAATGCAACGGGTCTTGGGATGATTTCTCTCAGTTCTCCAAAGATCATCGTTATTATATCTGTAAGAAAGAGACAGATCACCTACTAGTCTTCAAAGATTGCGGATTTGAGTATGTGAAGAAGGCGGAAGAAGTTTATCACTAGGGGGTCGAACTTTAAACATGGGAACAGTATTCAAAAACTGGTCATATGTGCGCTATATATAGAAGAAGATATATTGTGATATCTACCAGATGCATGGACTTGTGATACCTACCCGATGCATGGATTCCTCTGATTTCACGACTGTATTCTCTATTTGGATTTGTGCAACTGTGGACTAGTTCATTCTTGTAAATTTAGCATACTGCGATTTCTTTGAGTTGAATTGAACTATGTTTTCCTTTTCCTGCTGTATAATATTTTCTAAGGCTTCGTTTATAGAGCAGAGTTTTCGCTGGTGTACAGCAATAGCGGTAATATCGTTTGAGTTAGTCACTATAAGAAAGCAAAAAATAAAAGTACACATTTTTGATACAACAGGCTCGTTAGTACCCAGGCCCAAGCTTTCTCACAACCATTCATGTTCGCGTGTGTACTTCTTGCACGATGGAAAGATCTTTTGTTTTATGCCGACTCTGAACGGCGAATTTAAGATAAGCTTTTCTTGAAAATTGATACTACTCGGATGATTTGTCAGATCCCCACGAGAGGAGGGCGAGTGAAGGATCAGTTAGCTGGTGTTGCTTCGGCTGGGAACGGCAGTTAATCGCACTAACCATCGCGCCACTGAGCCTGTCCACTATAAGAAAGCTATAAGTGAACATTAATTTTCCTCTAAAAATAATTATTGAGCAGCAGAAATAGAGTAGGTGGCAATATGGATCCCTGTGGAACCTCAGCGTTTATATAGAATTTATCTGAGAAAATGCCACTTTCAAATATCCGTCATTATTAAAGTTTTCCATCAAGCAGTAAAGTATTTGAGGAAGTCAGTATGCTGTCAATGTCTCCAGATGAGTGTTCCTTTAGGAAACCATATTCCCAATCGTGTATTAATCCAGTTCTTTTAGGTTATCAGCAATGTCGATCTTAACTAAGTAATTTTTCGTTCGACTTTACCTGCTTATCGTTCAGCACTCGGGGTCTTGAGCTTAACTGTAAGGAAAAGGGACCAATAAAGCAAACATTTGAGTATTGATCCGATTTGCTTGGCTTAACAGAAGTTTGATCGGTTACCTAATGGATGGATGAATTTATTGCATATTCAGAGGTGCTGTTCCCTAACTGAACGTTACATCGCATGTCCTCTAGTATTAGGTGACTTAGCTGCATCAGTTTTGATGGCATCCCGAATTTACCCATCGCTTTATAAAGCACTAGGAGATAGATGCTATCACACGCGGCCTAAAAGCCGATGGAAAGAGGGTATGGCTCTAGGATTTGTCTTAGGCCCGATAGTCACACTGATCATTTACGATATCTGTGTTTGCAGAAATCCTCATAGTACCATTGTATAAAATCTTATGTATGACATTTAGCAATGATATGTCTCGGTAGTTGGTACAATTCATGGCATCGCCATATAGAACTTTATGTGGGCAACACTATTTTAACTGCTGGCCATTTTGTCAGCTGTCAAGTGATTTATTTGTAGTTTAGTTTGGCATTTCTACAGGAATAGATAGACGCCTGAACAACGCTTCCAAATTGCGCAAATTTATTTTGAAATTCATGGTACTGTTCGAAATACGTATTGCCCACTAAATCCATTTTACGGTCAACATAATCATCCATCAAAACAATTAATTCAATTCAATTAATTCATCCACTTTATGGAAGATTTTACGGAAATATATTGGCTTGCGTGCTAACAAAATTCAACTCGTGCAAGAATTTAAGACACAGGATCACCTGGCAAGGCCTTCACTCGGTGAATGGCCATAAGACAAGATTGCCGCTGATCCCAATTTCCATAAGCGAATTTTGTTTAGTGATGAAGCTCACATTTGGTTAAATGGGCACCACAATAAACAAAACTGCCGTATTTGGGGAAATGATAATTCTCAAGTGTATGTTAAGACACAATTAGATCCACAAAAAACTGACTGTTTAGTGTGCTTTATGGGTTGGTGGAATAATTGGCCCGTACTTCTTTAAAGTCCGGGCTCAGTGGCGCTATGGTTAGTGCAATGAACTGCCGTGCAGAAGGTCTGGGTTCGATTCCCAGCCGTAGCAACACCTAAATGATTTTTTCACTGGCCCTCCTCTCGTGATGATCTGACAAATCATCCGAGTGGTATCAATTGTCATGAAAAGCTTATCTCAACTTAGCCGCTTCGGATTCGGCTTAAAACAGGAGGCCCCCCCATCGTGCTAAGAAGTACAGACGCACACATGAATGGTTGTGAGAAAAAAGCTAGGGCTTGGGTTCTAACGAGCCTGTTGCGCCATAATTTTTTTTTTACTTCTTTAAAAACAATGCTGGCCAGAACGTTACAGTTAATTCATCAATCGAACATGTATGATGTGCAGGAGCTGTGGTTTCAATAAGACGGAGCAACATTAGACAGCTCGTGCCAGAATTGATTTTTTGTTGGGAACGTTCGGTGAGCTCATAAATTCGCGATTTAGTCCTGTGGATTCACCTCCAAGATCTCGCGGTTTAACGCCGCTTGACTACTTTCTGTGGAAATATGGCCACAAATGTTGGAAAAAGACATCGAAAATTGTACCTCCAGATTAGACTACGTCCGGACCAGGCGTGCCGATCATATGTCAGGAATCATTTTTAAATTCTTAATGCTAGAAGATTATCTTTTGAATAAAGTAAGATTCATGTCAATTTATAAAAGCATCTTTGTTTTATTGCATTTCAAAGTTCTATACCTCTAAAATAACACCCAATAGAAGGGACATATGGGGCAGATATTCCAGTCAACGGACATTTTATTGATGGTGCACACTTCTATGGTAATACCCCGTTTTTTTTATAACAGTTCTGTTGGTAATCCATTAGTACTGTCTGCATTGTTGTTCTTCAGCTTTTTTTGTATCCGCAGTAACTGCTTAAATACTTTGACTGAGTATAGAATGTTTGTTAGCTGGTGGTGGGTTATTTTCTTGTCTTATCACTCTCTCAAAATTATGCCCTTAAAGTAGCTGTGAGAAATGCTGTCTGAATACTCCTGCAAATCCCTGCGCCTCGCTGAATAGGTTTACTTTGAAGCCTGATGGCAGTTGCTTGGCTTCATTTTAGAATTGATTGATGTCCTTCTTGTAACTGACGCTGACCTTCGCATTTTTACTTTTTCTTAGGCCTAGATTTCTTCTCTTCTCTTCTCTGAATCTATATTCTTGTTGAGCTATACGGGTTCGTTGAAACGCTTTGATATGTTTCTCCTCTGTGCCAACTTTTTGGTACATGAAAATATCACTATACCTACCAAATAAATACGTAGAACTTGTACATATGTGTTGCTTTGAGAATATTCGAAGCTTAACCATTAAAATAAGCTTCTATTATACAAGCAAGTGCTAAAGCTGGTTCGGACATATAGTATACTACTATGGGGTTGTACCAGTAAAACGAATCTAAACAATTTACAAGCCTTTGAAAACAAAATGTTAAGATAATTCGGCAATGCCCCATGGAACATACGGAACGAAGTTCAACATAGAAATATGGGTATTCCCGCACACCGTTAACACAATAGTCCTCCTAATTCCTTAAGAAATCCAATTCATTGCGCCGCCTTATAGGTAGTATAGCCTTGGACTTAGCTCGATTATCATGAGCCGAATATATGTATTCGTGATAAACAAATTGCTAGATGAGTCGCATACTTAGTTGCAATACAAATACAATGAAAGTGAGTAAAAATCTGAAACTACTGTGAGCAAGTGCTGATGGTGTCTATGGAAATTTCCACCAGCCCAAGGATAGTTATAGGAGTGGTGGATTCGGCTAACGCTTCAATGATATTGCGACATTGTATTAAATACGTATTGACTTTGGTGGCGGAAAAGACCACTCTTTCAAGATACGGCTCATTAGGGTAACCTACGTAAGGTCTACTTTTTGAACAATTAGTAGCTTCTTCTCGTTGTACAGTATTGCTCTGAACTTGCCTGCAACTATAAAGTTATCAGAGTTACCGATTGGCCCTATGAATATATACGCATCCAGGATATTGGATACGTGCCTCGCATATATTATAAGGTTGGCAGTTTTGCCAGGTTTGCTTTGTGGATTTTATGTCGTGGGAACTGCTAGCCATAGTACTACGTGCTGCTGTGAAGGCTTTTAGGCGGAAGCCATTATCTGTTGTCTTTTCGTGGAGGGTGTGGTTTTCAACTGACTCGTGGAATATGTTTTCTTTGCTTATTTTCGCTTTAAAGTCCCCAAGTAGAAATTCACTCCGTGTTCCGGGTAGCTTGTAAGTTTCCTGCTTGATAGGGGCATCAGTCTCACGCGTAGCGAGGGGCGTGTAGGGGCTGATTCTACAAAACACACTGATGTGGATCGCAGGAAATCAGCCGATCACCAACTCGATTAAAGTCAATTACTCTTGACCGGCACCCGGGTTTTACAGCGTGCGTATAGGTTCCAAGTGCATACTCGTAAATCGTTATCCATGGTCAGTCCGGGAATATTTGGTATTCGAAAGGATCCGTTATACAACGCTACTATCTATGTCATAACCAGATGGTTTTTGCATTTGGGAAGGTAGTTGCCCTTACGGCTCATGACAGTGCATCTCCTTGTCCAAATCAGTTTTTGGTATAAGGTGATTTTTATTTTACCCACATTTTCTTGGTTTGTATGACATAACAACACCGTTTTACATGAACTTGGTAATAATATGAATAACGATGATTATCTAAAAAGTATCTTATTATCAGAGTTGTTTAATTTCCCTATCTGCTCTATATTTAGTGAATGTAGTAAGTTAATTTAGTTTTGCATTTTTTTTAAATGCTGTATCATTTTAATTTTTTTTAATTTTTGATATGGCAATACTGCTTTACAACAGTCAGCTTGAAAAGTCTACATAGAGTTTATGAACCTGCGCTATTCAAATGTATCCCATAATAGGGTTCGCAACTCCGTCATACGACAGCGCATAGCAATGTCGACAACGACGACCCCAAGTAAATAAAGAGTCATAAAAACTCGGGATAATTTACATGCAAATATGTATTATCCTTGCTGGGAGTTTAACGAGTTCTTTCCTACCCCCTCATAACGAAGCCATATCTGCGGGATACTTTTTAAGTAAAATGTCGTTTTTTTTGTCTACCAATGGCTGTAAGGGCTTTTATACACAAACTCAGATACTCGCAGAGTCATCATTGTTCCATCCTAGTCCTTTGTCGACCAGTACACAAAATTTATTTAAATGCAAATTTCCCTCAAATAAATGAACGCATGAACACCATTCATTTTGTTGCAAAATTGAGATTTCAATCCAATCCAATAGATACTACATTTTATAGCATCTCATACAAAGTCCTAGATTTTACATTTGACATTTGTATGCATTCAAATATTTTGACAAAATTACATGTGCCACATGAATGAACATAAATTATCCACTGTGGGGCAAGTTTTTATTGTCGAACGAGCTAGCGCGTGCTTACTTTGTCTTAAGTAGAGACATCGGGTGATATACTAGTTTCTAGAGAGCCATCCATCTTCTGACACAGTGCTGAGGATCTGCAAATACTGGTATACCATTTGACATGCACGCGTGAATAAGTATCCATGCGAGTACATTTCTAGATGGTGACGGCGCGCCGAGTCGCGCACAAACATTATAATTTGTGTACATCGTTTAATTTGGCAATAAAATCTGATTTTATTGATAGTTTTGATAACATGAATTTTTATATCCGTCCCATTATATATATATACATTCACGAATTGTATATGTATATGAGCAAATAAAATTAGTATGCTTTATTAATGTCAATTAGTTGGTCGTTGGATTTTGATGTGCAGACAATTTCATTCATCGTTGAGTATCGTACTCGTACCGTGTTTCAATGTCAGCCGGAGTTAAGCTAATAAAAACAAATGTTACTAATATTTCCTTAGCAATAAAATACAAACAAAAAAACGTTCAGTAAATAGGTAGTTGGTGTAGCAACGGGGATAAAATGTTTTATAGTGTCAGCAACCCCATATATTCGGAGGTGTTGTTACAAATTGACATTTATTACGAACGCATTGTGTTCATAAGGAGGAAATCAACATTTAAATGATAGGTAGGGATGCGTTTTGGGCCAATGATAACATAAATTGATGTTTGTTTATTTATTTAATTGAACCATATTTTTTAATATTTTACTATATAAAAAATAAAAATAAATGATCATGAATGCTCACTGGCTGTTCGTTTTTTTTAATTATTACGCAAAAAAAACAAACCCAATTATAATAGGTATCGCACAAGAAATTAATCTCGAAATAATTTTTAAAATTTGTTTGAGGAATAATTAAAAATTAACATAATCATTTTTTAATGCAACTCTGCTCATCGAAATATGTACACTGTAATAAATAGAAGAAAAAGAAGGAACGAAAAGAGCGCATTAGAAGGAATAGCGATGTCCTACTACAGGAAAGCTGTTCCTAAATGTTACCAAAGTATAGAACATTGCAGTCAGATATACAAGGCATATAAATAATCCTGTAGAGATGAACAAAGAAAGACCCTAGTTGACACACAGTCGATACAAAGAATATGGAAGAACTACTTGTGAAGACTGTTAAACGACGATGACAAATAATCATCCGCTGTCAGCATCCTTAGCTCCATCCACAAAAAAAAATGAAACTCTGAACAGCACCAACTACAGAGTCATATGATTCCTCAACATCTACACGATCTACAAGATCATATCTATATGTAATATATGACCACGTAAGCCCGTTCACCTACTTTATGTTAGAAAAGTCCACGACTAATTAAACCAAAACACTTCCTCAGATTCTGAAAAAAAACCGAAAGTCCAAATCGATAAAAACTACCCATTCATCGATTTCATAGCCGGATATGAAAGAATCTTTAACATCATTCTTGAGAGTATTGAGCAAAACTCCTTAGCCAACACTAGAGATACAATCTTCCATAAATCGACCGAACTACTAGCATACGCGAACGATATTTATTTACATCATTTGTTTGGACTCAATGTGATGCAATAGCCACGTTTGCTAGTATAGAGAAGGAAGCGTCAGAAATGGGCTTAGCGGTAAATAACATCGACCAGTTGGCTATGGCCCGGAGTAATTGGATAGGATAAGTGCCAGATTTGTTACGAAGCGACCAATAGTCTTGGAAAGGACTGATTTTATCGTTGATGACCCTGCTAAACGAAAAAAGGGCAACGATGTTCGTATCTGCACCTGGAATGTGAGAAAATAAAAACTAGCGGAAGCCCTAAACTGCTACAGAGCAGAAATCACTGCCATCCAGGACATACGATGGGATGGCCCGGGCAAAAACAGGATGAAAAACTGTAAAATCTACTATGGACCGTGTTATAGTGAGTAGAAACAGCGACTATTCGGAAGATTTTAACGCAAAGGTAGGAAGAGAAGACATGCTTAGCAGTATTTTCGGAAAACATAGCCTACACGACAACACGTCTATTGACGGACTTAGGCTAATAGACTTCGCTGCGGAACGAAATGTTACTACAACGGTCGACCAAATTGATCACATTGCAATAGACAAGAGGCACGCATCCAGTATTTTAAATGTCCGAACTTTCCGAGGAGCTATCTTCAACTCGGACCATTGACTTGTTGTAGCCAATGTAAGAACGCGGATATCCACCACGCCACAACAATCCAGAAATACAGTGAAAAATTTCGCGCAACGCGTATCCCTTAACCTCTCAATTAACACCGTACTACCAGTATCGAATGCCGAAGAACAGTGGCAACGAAGCCAACAATCCATTAGATCAGGAGCAAATGATGTGTTAGGTTTCTGGCGCCCACAAACTAGAAACCCCTGGTTCGATGAGGAATGCCGACATATGCTTGCAGCCAAGAACTAGGCCTACAAGGCTAAGCTCCACGTGAAGATGCGAGCTGGCATTGAGCTTTATAGGCAGAGAAGAAGGAAAGAACACCGGCTTTACAGAAAGAAGAGCGAGAAAAGTGCGATATCGAGGATAAAGAGATGTTCGCAAGTTTTAACGTGTTAAACGTTAAAGCCAGGGATACAAGGCTAGAACCGAATCCTGTCTGAAGGAACAAGGACAAATCTTTGTTTAGACACCGTCGATGCTGAGGATATGGAAGAACCACTTCTGCGGACTGTTAAACGGCGATGACGATCAACATTCCGCTGTCAGGCAGAACGAAACATTCAACATTGGCAACGACAGCGAAAACTGCAACCACCCGACCTGAGTGATGTAAGGATAGCAATATCTAAACTCCAGCTTAGTAAGGTTGTCGGAAATGATGGCCTTCCCGTTCAGCCTTATAAAGCCGGCGGAAATGACTTGATAAATTACATCCACCAACTCATAAGCCAAATCTGGTCGGAAGAAAATATCCCTCAGCCTTGCCCGATCCACAAAAAAAAGGTGACCCTCTAAACTGCGCCAACTACAGAGGTATACGTCTCCTCAACATCGCCTACAAGAACCCATCTGCCGTAATATGTGAACGCCTGAAACCGTTTACCAACAGCCTGACGGGCCTTTATCAGTGTGGTTTAAGGCAAGAAAAGGCCACAACCGATCAAATTTTCACACTTCGGCAGATCCTGGAAAAAAACCCAAGAAGTCCAAATCAATGCCCACCACTTGTTCATCGATTTCAAAGCCGCATACGACAGCATTTATAGAGACGAACTATACAGAGCCATGTCTAGTTTTGGTATACCGTCCAAACTCATTCATTTGTGTAGGATAACGATGAAGAATTCTTGCTGCTCCATCAGGGTCGGAATAGACCTCCCCGACACATTCGATACTAAAAAAGGATTTAGGCAAGGCGATGATCTGTCATGTGACTTCTTCAATTTGATTCTTGAGAGGATTGTGCAAAACTCTCGAGCCAACACCAGAGACATAATTTTCCAAAAATCGGTACAACTGCTATCATTCACCGACGATATTGACATCATTGGAAGGACTCAACGCGATGTCACAGCAACGATTGCTAGTAAAGAGAAGGAAGCGGCAAAAATGAGTTCAGCAGTAAATGAGAGCAAAACAAAGTTTATGCAGTCAACCCTGATTATCTCAGTCCTGATCTGCGGCGCTGAAGCAGGGACCGTCTCAAAAGCGGAAGAAGAAATCCTTGGTCGATTCGACTGGAAAATTCTTCGAAAAATCTTCGGTCTCGCTTACGTTGAAGGGCTATGAAGACGATGATAAGACCAAGAATTATACGAGCTGTACAGCGACATGCTGGTCAAAAAACTCCGCATTAGAAGTTTAATATGGCTGGACGAATGGACACCAATACTCCGACTCGCAGAGTCTTCGATTCCTAGCCAGACGTCGACTGAAGGCAGTTAGCTAAGGACCGTGCTAATTGGAGAGACATATTTGTTGAGGCCCAGATTCATTCCTGACTGTAGCACAACTTGAGTAAGTAAGTTTAAACTCAATGTGATGCAATAGCCATGTTTGCTAGTATAGAGAGTTTAGCGTCAAAAATGGGTAAAGCGGTAAAACATCCACCCGTTCGCTAGGCCCCGTGGTAATTGGATAGGTTGAGTGCCAGATTCATTCCGGACTGAAGCGCAGGTTAAGTAAGTAAGATGCAATATATAACGAAAATGTTAATCTGGTAAGTTGTCTTTTGAAATACTAGTTATCGACATTTGTCAAATTTTAATAAACCGAAAACTGCATTTTGAATTTTGAAGTAAATGTGATTTTGGGCCTAATAGCAACTGTTGTGGACTTAGTCCTATGCGCATTCAATCTGATATAAATAAATGGTTCACCTTGACCATAACAGAAGGATGCCTTAGTGCGATTTTCCGTTGCTGCAACACCAACATGTATTTCAGTAGACCTTCTCTTGCGATAATCTGACAAACCTCATGAGTACCATCAACTATCAAAAGAAGCTGATCTCAAGTCAGCCGTTCAGCCATCATTATACATCATTGACCACTGTTAGCCATGAGAAATGTAGCTTAATATGTTGGTATCTGGCTTGGCCAGTTCCTATATTTTGACAAAAAAATATCGTCGAGAGCCGATAATACTTGTTGAACATCTGTCTGTAGCTTTCATCAGTTACGGTTACGCTGTTCTTAAACAAACAAGTGCCAATCACATTTTCTCTGCAAATGCTTCACCAAAAAGTCACTAATAGACCGAGTTTTCACGAGACGCTCAGCCAAACAAGTAATTGCTTGCTACTAAAGGTAAAAGACTTTATTTCTATATAAGAAATACCAAAATCATTAAAATTTGTTTGAAAAAAGTTTTAACGTTTTTGGCTACATGCCAAAATGTACTATAGATAAACCATTTTGTTACAAACGTACAAAAATATTGTCGTTAACGATTAGGGGAGCTCCATTTCTTTTGTGCGCTAAATTATATATTTCGGAAAAATTATAGGGACAAACCAACCATTCACCGCCTATACTGAACAACATGCTAGTTATTAACACTTAATATCATGCCAGACTTTACAAAAGGAGGGGGGTCGAAACTCGTTAGCTGTTGTTACTCCCGGGAATTAAATTTAGGATATTTTTTAACTGTACACGCTCTTACAAGGTTTGAAATGCAATATACTGATATCAATACTTTTTTTTATTTAATTAGCCTGGTCATTAGCTAACTGCCGCCAGTTGCATACTTCAAGTTGGATGAGGTCGTTTTCTACTTGTTTGATCCACTTAAAGCGAGGTCTTCTGGCTGGGAATTTAAGACTCTACGAGACGGAGTATTGATGTCCATTCGTCTACATGGACTAGGGGCATTTTGCTGAACAACTCGTATAGTTCTTGGATGAATGTTTGCCTCCATAACCCATTAACGCAGAATTTTTCTCTCAAATCGACAAAGGAATTCTTTATCAACTTTTGCTACGTCCATACTTCAGCGCCAGTCGTAGAGCAGGACTGAATTAAACAGGGTTTTATATAATATATCCTTAGTCGTTCAAGTGAGGGCTTTAATACTATATTGCTTCTTCTTTTTAGCCCGAAGAAACAGCGGTTGGCCATAAGTAATTCTTCGATTAACTTCTTGCGAGATATTGTTGTCAGAGTTGACAGCGAAGCCGAGGTAGACAAAGTTCCGCATTACCTCAAAGTTATATCTATCAATGGTGACATTCTGTCCAATTCATCACTGTTGTGTATCCTTTCGTGGTGACAGCATGTATTTACTTAGTTTTACCCTCATTTACTACTGAACATCACCATCCTACACAGACGGGCGAGTTAGGGTGGTATACCAAAACTAGACATGGCTTTGTATATTTCTTCTCTATAAATGCTGTCGAATGCGGTTTTTAAATCTATGATTAGATGGTTGTTATTGGATTGGACTTCTTCGGTTTTTTTCTGTGATCAGCCGAAGTGTGAAGATTTTACCTATTGTGGAGTTTCCATTCCTTAAACCACACTGAAAAAGACATATCAGGTTGTTGGTAAAAGGTTTCAGACGTTTAGATATTACGGCAGATACAAACATCTGTGCGTCAACTGCGCCAACTACTTATGCCTCTGAAGTTGGCGCAGTTCTGGCGGTCTTCATTTTTCAGACAAGCGATGCTTAGGTCATACGGTGGCCGCATTCGAATCCTGCACTCATAGGCTATTTTAGAGGCACTTTCCATGACTTTTTGAAGTACTGCCGTTGTAATTTGATCGATTTCTGTTCGAATATTGAGTTTCAGCTCTTGTATAAGAGAACCTCGTTAACTGATAAAGATCGTATGCGTTTGAAGCGAATAACATAGTTTGTTGAAGTTGCCGTATACGTACATATCTAAAAAGGGTGATTTTTTAAGCATAGATTTTTTTTAAATATTTGCATCAAATATTCCAAATTTTTATTGTAATCGATAAAAAGGCTTTTGCCATTTACGTTTTTATGACAACTTCAGGTAAATATTGTCCACGGCTGCGTTTCAAATGGTTCATTTGGAAGTTGCAATTTTGCGTCACTTTTTCGAGCATTTCGGCCTGTATTCTAAGAAATACTTATGGTATGTTATCTTGTAAGTCTTCAATCCTAATCGGCTTGTCCACATAGACTAACGACTTTAAATATCCCCTCAAGAAATAATCAAGAGGCGTTAAATCGCATGATCTTGGCGGTCAACTCACAGGACCATTTGGAGAGATAAGCTGCTCATCAAATTCATCCTTCAACATTTCTGTTGTTTCGCGAGCTTTGTGGCATGTGGCACCGTCTTGATGAAACCACATGCCAACCAAGTTCAACTCAGCAAACTAGGGCTAAAACAGTCGCGTAAAAAATCGGTGCACATTTTTCACAGAGTACGAGTTTTGATAATAAATTTCAATAATTTTCTATCGTTGCTCGTTTGTAAGTATTTCCATAATTAAATGGCAGAGTATACTGAAAACTTTTCACTTTGACAGATGGCGTTTGGACGCCATTACTTACCAGTGCTGCCAACCTGAAAAAACTTAACATTTAAAAAATCACCCGTTATTACATTTATGGCAGATTAGATTGTTTATATTTTACAATTGACTTTTATACCAGATACACCCCATACTAGGCTTACATGCATGTTTCGACTAAACGATATTTTTATAATTGTAATTCCAACATTTAACTTGTAACACACTCTCCTTCAGGTAACCCCTTAAATAATTCCGGAGCTGACTGATCAGGCGATGACTTCAGCCATTCAAATTCACCATTTTTGAGATAATGCCGTCTTGCTGAAACCAAATCAACTCAGCACAATTGTGGAGTAAAGGGGTTCTGAACCATTTTTCTGTATCCATTGAACGTAGCGCTGGCACCCGTAACATTTTCAAAGAAGTGGAAGTGAGTGCAATGGACGTTGATTGAGATTTTTTGGATTCTATGTGCCCCAAAATCATCATTTGGACCAACTTATTTCTCTAAGGGCTTATATGCAGATTTTTTCTAAAAATTTTATAAATCGCGCTACGTGGTATGACTTACTGTATTGAGCGTCGTCGTGTCGATCTTTCAGTATCGGTGGCAATGCTTTTCCTAACGACCTGGATGTTTTCAATCGATCGTCCAAAACGAAGCCTTTCCACAACCCTCACATCTCCAATATCCCCATATTGCTCGAATTTTAACACCACCGCACGAATAGTGGATGCTGCTGGAACATTTCGAAAGCCACAAAGTGCCTGTGGGCACGTTGATTACAAATAATTATTGACTGCCTATTTTCAAAAAAATTATTTAACAATTTTTTGTTCTCTATGCGATCGTGTAGTACACCATCCTAAATCTCCCAAGACTTATGTCGGAAACAAAAAAAAAACTCAAAAATATCTTTAAAAAAAGAGATATTAATTTTTTACATTGGAAGGAGAGTTTTGTGCCACCTTGTACAAGGTACAATCTCGACGGAAAGGCTTTTCATTTAAACTTCTGCCATAGTCATTTTCAAAGCTTCCTTTATTACCCCATCTTGATTATTTGATTTTCTTACATCCCAACACGACCTTGTTTATACCCCGACCAGCCTGCCAGTATAAACGTTCAGAATATGAATACTTTTACGGTGTATAACTAAGGAGTAGCAGTACACTTATCGAACCGTGTAATTAAGTACTGTAAATCAATAAAGCCATCTCTTTAAACAGCTATATAGAAAAACATGATGTGATTTAAATTATAGCCTTTATCTATGTTTCCTTCTCTAGACAACAGATGTACCTAAGTGGCTACATATGAGGTAAGCACAATTGCATTATTGGATGCCAATCACTTGCCATCACGTAGCATTATATCTGAGTGATGTATACAAGTGCATTTCCATCCCTATATAAGTATAAGCATTTCGCTGTTTGAAAATTTCCACTCAACTCATAGCCAATAAAACTGAAAACCGATTTACCCCGACCATACACAAGCACCGATGCTCCGATGCTCACATCACACAACGACGAGAACGACGACCACTAAACCAAATCCAAATACCAAATCGTATACAAAATGACTTTAGAATCCGTGGTCATATATGTACTCGTACTCTTATACTCATACAGTGGCGTACGCTTAAACAACCGGTCTTCTTGAAAAGCACCCCCCTTCGCAGAAGGAGCAACAAACAACCACAACACCAAGCGGCAATATACCAAAAAGCCAACCAGCCAAAGTAAAGTATCGAGATACGTTTTTCGGAATTTTATTCCTTCAAGAAAATCACAGCCATTTACAATGGGGAGTTTTAGTACGGTCGTATAAGTTGCTGGAGAAAGTGTGCTATTGCCTTTGGCTGCGAACATCAAGGCTCCAGCGCTGTAATTATACAAAAACGATACAATTTATTCGAAGGGTCGATCAAAATCATAAACAATTTGTATCTCAAGTGTAACTGTGACCAGCTATGTATAGTGCTTTCTTAGGACAAATTGAATGTTTGTGTTTTGTTCATTCTGCAGATAATCTCAACAGATACTTCTTGGTGGAGAAATAAATAGATCAAGTGCGTGCGTTAATTTTTTATGTTCAATTCGGTTAAGCGTACTGCGGATGAATGATTGCAATAAAATTCATCACCATCATCATCATCGACGTTCAGTTTTATTTCGGTGTGTTAAAGTTTTGTTTGTTTCCAAAAATATATAGTTGATCGTTTTTATTCACTGTAAATGCCAATAACAATCATAAACAATGATTTATAAATGGGAATGCTATGCCTGGCTGGATTGATTGATTTACAATGATTGTGCGACTTGTGAGCTAAAAATAAGTTAATATACGTCTATATCGCGGTTTCAATTTCAATATATATATATACATGGCATATATGACCTTTTTAAAGCGGTTATCTATTAGTCAAAATCCACGTTACGGCATATATCTTAAAATTGGACTTGCGAAAGTATACAGTTAAAAGGCATTTTTTATGCAAATTTTGAATAAATAAATTTGTGAATTTTGGATTGTGATTTTTAACTAATATTCAAAATTGATTCTTGAAGAGATCCTCATGCGAGTTAAGAATAAAAGGGAAAGAGGTGAGCTTGGCTTTTTATTATGCTTTTGATTTACATCACATTTTTATCATATACATTACTTTTTTTTATTTGTTTTTTTATTTGTTGTTTTATTTGTTTAAGTAACTTTAAGATAAGCTATCTTATAAATCAGGGTTAAGCTAAGAACTCCAGTTAAAGCTACAATACATAAACATTATTTTATGAATTAAATTAAACTACCTAAGTGATAAATTAGTTTTCATAGTTATATTACAATGTAATTATATTTTTTAATTAAAAATTGTTTTTAAACTAATTAATTGATTAATAATTTATTTTTAAACATTGTTGTGTTTTCTATTATTATAATATATCGCGGCAGAGACTCGTTCTATTTGAGGAGGCTGCAACTAGTTTATCATACAAATACTGAAGTTTGAAAGTAGTAAAACTATGCGAAACGTTATGAAGCTATCTAATGACATATTCAACAGCTGTCTAGAGAATATTTATGTGGTTTTAACTTCGTAATCCAAAAACTTATCTAGTAGCATTGTTAAAGGTAATAAGGAGTCTCCTTTTACAAGCATAGCTACAATTTCCAAAAATTTCACATCCTTACAAGAGAGTAGGTACAACCAACGATCTTACCAGCATAAGGCGCATCTTTAGGGGAGTAAACGATTGAGTTGTTCGAAGCACTCTATGAGTTTTTCCTACTGCAGCATTTATATGATTGTCCCAAGTCAGAGTGTGGTTAAATGTCACACCAAGATTTTTCACCTTATCGACATATTCAATTGGTGCACTGCCCAAAATTATCATTGGAAAATAAGAAAACCCCAAAGGGTGCCTTGAGACTACCAAACACATTCAAGGGATTTAAAAAGAGTTCATGCTACAATACCCTTAAAATCCTCATTAACGCATGCTGCACCATGCTCTATTAGACCAAGTGGACAGATAATGTACATTTGCATGTTATCGCCATACATGTGTAATCCACAGTGCTTACGATGGATGGAAGATCATTAATATACTCCGACACTTGGTCATTTATATGACCCGCCTGCATTCTACCGGATAAAAAGGAAGCAATCAGTTTGATTGCACCGTCTGAAAACTTAAAAAGCTTGAGCAACTTATCGCATAAAACACTATAGACAACTGTGTCGAAAGCTTTTGAAAAGTCGAATAGACCTAAAAAGGTGACATTATTTTTTTCGATCGCTGCTTGCATATCCTCGGTCTTTTATCAAGGCAGAGGTACAACTACGATTCTTTTGAAAATCGGATTTATAGTTAGTTAACTCATTTGTGTCTGTATAATGATTTCAAAAACTTTTGAAATAAATGGTAGAATTGATATGGGCCTGAACTCATCTCCCTTAGAGTCTTTGGGTATCGGAACAATCTTAGCCATTTTCCATTGATATGGGTATTCTCCGCTAGTCAAAAATGAGTTGAGAATGTATGTTATGTACGGAAGTGTGTAAAATTGGCAGAACGATGTTCAAGAAACGCGGATTATTCCCATCCTGTCCTTAAACGCTTCCAATGGTTGTCGCGCTGCAACATAGGTGTTCGGATGTGTGAAGTAAACCATTGCTGATTTCGATGGCAAATAATTCTTGTTTTCAGTGGTACATGATCGCTATATAACGTTTGAATCTTTTCGTTAAAGAAATCAAGCATAGCATTGGATGAAGCCAAGTAGTATACGTATACCCTTTCCCAGGTAGCGGATATTTTATACATGTTAACCTTATAAATTGATGTTTTTTTTTTATTGGTCGATTTAAGGTAATACCGAATAGTATTCTGACAGCTTATTTAAGCTTATGTTGAATAATTAGAACAATGCTTATAGGATGCTCCACCTTTTATGTCGGTACGCGAATTTTGAAAAGCTTAAAAAAACACCCGGTTTCTATATATTGGGTACATGAATCTAATTTGGTTCGTTTCAATTTCTTTGGACTAGTTTTCGAATATAACATCAACCAAGTGACCAAAATATATATGTTTTTGCTTTGGCAGAACAAATATTTAAATTGGAACGTTACAGAAAATAGCCGTATAGGGATGATTTTGGCAAGAATGTTTGCTTTGATTTCTCGTTAATGGTCTTGCTGGTGCATTTTTTCTTTTTAAATAACCCTACAAAAAGAAGAGAAGTCAACTCAGGAATTCGGAGTGGCAAGTTAATGTCGCCTATTTTTGAAAGCACACATCCTAGTGATTTTTGATTTGCACCGTCTTGTTGAAACCAGTAACTGCCTCGACCTTTTTCACAAATTTATGGGCAACCTTGTCTGAAGAAAATTGGTAGAATGAAAGTTGTTGCAGACTCCGGCCGCGTCAAACAGTCACTTTTTGGTTCTCGTCGGTATTCAAAACATGTTTTCAAAAATCAGGTTCAGTGCAACCAGTGCATGATATTTTCGACGGTATCCACGTTGAGTCAACACAATTGAAAGACTTTTTGCAATATACAGGGCCGCTATTTCGGGGCGTTGCTTATTTTGTAAAACGATACTTGAGATCCATCAGAAAATGCGAAACTTACTTACTTACTTAAGTGGCGCTACCGTCAGGAATGAACCTTGGCCTCAACGAACCCAATTAACCCGGTCCTTTTCTAACTGCCTCCAGCTGCACACTCCAAGTTAGTTAAGGTCACTTTCTACTTGTGCGCGCAACAAGGCGAGGTCTTCCTCTACTGCGTCCGACGTCAGGCTAGGAATCGAAGACTCTGCGAGCCGGAGTATTGGTGACCATTCGTTCTACATGTCATAGCAATCTTAAATATCCAATGTCTTATGGATCTTGGTTGATCTTCATTTACTGCTAGACCCGTTTTTGTATGTATGTATGTATGCACGTGGCTATGACATCACATTGAGTCCTACCAATGATTTTCGAAAATTGCGCCTCCGGTGTTGGCTAGGGAGTTATGCACAATCCTATCAAGAATTAAATTGATGAAGTCACATGACAGCGCATCGCCTTGCCAAAATGCTTTTTTTGGTATCGAATGTGTCGGTGAGGTCGTTTCCGACACTGATCGAGCAGCGAGTATACCCCATCGTCATTCTACACAAACATGCGGTATACTAAGACTAGACATGGTTCTGTATAGTTCGTCTCTATAAATGCTGTCGTATGCGGCTTTAAAATCGATGAATAGGTGGTGGGTATCGATTTGGACTTCTTGGGTTTTTTTTCCAGGATCTGCCGAAGTGTGAAAATTTGATCGGTTGTGGACTTTTCTTGCCTTATACCACACTGATAAAGGCCGATCAGGTTGTTGGTAAACGGTTTCAGGCGTTCACATATTACGGCAGATAGGTTCTTTTAGGCGATGTTGAGGAGACGTAAACCTCTGTAGTTGGCGCAGTTAAGAGATTCTCCTCTTTTGTGGATCGGATCGGAACGATGCTGAGGTTCCATTCTTCGGGTATACTTTCTTTAGACCAGGCTTATGAGTTTGTGAATGTTTCTTACCAAATTATCTTCACTGGCTTTATTACGCTCAGTCTTATTAAGATTGGGTTTAGATATTGCTATCTTAACTTATTTTAGGTTGGGTGGTTGGTAGTTTTCGCTCTTGTTGCCAATATCGAATGGTTCGTTCTGCCTGATAGCGGAATGTTGTTTTTCATCGCCGCTTAACAGTTTGCAGAAGGGGTTTTTCCATATCCTCAGCATCGACTGTGTCTCAACTACGATATTTCCTTGTTTATCTCTACAGGATTCTATTCGAGCCATGTATCCTTGGCTTTGACGTTTAACATTTTGGTAAATTTTGCTAGCATCGCTCCTGGAGTCCTCGATCGCGTGCTTTTCTTGATCTTTTTTTTACCTTGTAAGCCTCATTCTTGGCTGCGAGCATAATGCGGAATAGTTGACAAAATTATGTTGTGCAAGTCACCAACTTAAGAAATGTAAGTCAGATATGCCTGCGGATATATATTTAATTACATTGCTAAAACCGTCGAATTTGAATGTTCTTACTCACTAGCTCTACAAACATGCCATACGAATAGTTTGTCATCCAATACTTTGTAAAAACAAAGAGAACTTCAGACATCTACTCTTATCTGAAAACATAATTTTAGTTTTGGGATACTCGAGTTAACTCTACAAAATTGTTTTTGAGTCAATTTTAATCCAGAGTTAACTTCGAGTTAACCCGCAGAGTCTGGTGAGTTAACCATGAGATCAGATGATCAGATGTATTTGACAGGTGATTAAAAAAATAATCAGGCAATTATTTTCAATTCCATTTATGTGTAAATTTTATTATTAAATAAATAATGAGTGTAACTGGCAAAAGGAAACCAACCAGCTGATAACTGAGCTGTTGCGGATTCTTACATTTCGATAACTTTTTGACAGCAAAATCAATAAGTCATTAGTGCTACCAAATTAAATCACCACCCACGAACTCAAATGTAATCCTGCACCAAACTTGTTCCGGTGTTAACTTAGATTCCACTCAGCATTGAAAAATCAGGCCTTAAAGCTAGAAAAGAGTGATTTGAGGTTAATTAAATTAAAAAAAGGAATCTTACAGAAAAGGATGCATAGAGAAATGAGTTTAAGAACCAATAATCTCACATTCTTAAAAACGTTTGTCTTCTTTATTTAAAATATTGTAGATATCGCTGTTAAAAAAAGTGGGCAGTTGTATAAAAATTCGTAAAATAATAAAGCGAGCTTTCAAAAAAAAATCTCCATATTGTTTATTTACAAAAGAAAAGAAACAGAAAGCTCCCGTGAAGTAAGTCATCACAACTCATATTTTAGGTGAGCCTCTTTCTCTCCCTCGGGAGATACCACGAGTTGAACAGAATCCTAAAGTCTCAAATTATGAAATCAGAGAATGCTAAAAGCTCCACACAATCTCAGTTCTTAATTTTTCATGATTTCTGTTTATTATTTCAAATGTAGTTCATTTAAGAGTTCTTCGAATGTATATTATGGCTTGTATTGTTTTTTTTTCTCAATGTTTTTTCTCCAACTATCCCGATCCCAACTAACTGTCTAACTATTTGCCCACCTCAAGTTGGTTGAGGTCTGTTTGTACAATTCATAAAGTCCTTAACTGACTTGTCGAAAAAAAATACTTTGCACCATTCATACCATTAACATCCCTGAACCAGATGATGCTACCATGGCTAATAGCCACCATGACCAGCTGTCTACGGTTATACCCATATATAAATCCCCAAGACATGGACGGAAGTAGAAGTTGTATTCATCCTCAGAGCAGAAAAGAACTCTCAAATAAATCCGAAAGATATCCGTGCGATCAGTCTATATTCTTTTATGCTTAAAACCTTGGAAAGATTTGTTGATCTACACCTCTGTACTAGTATAGAACCGACTGCACTCTCGAACTCCCCACATGCATACTGCAAGGGTAAGTCGGCTGAGTCAGCGCTTCACTCACTTGTATATATAGTTGAAAACTCAATAAGGGTAAAGGAGTATACTATGGTTGCCTCTATTGATATAGAAGGAGCTTTTAATAATACCAAGCAGAACTAATTACTTATGCACTCTCGGAATTAAATGTGGGTGAATCAAAGGCAGAATTATTAACACAAATCTTGGCATCTCATCCGAACGCAGATCCATTAGCTGTGGCACCCCACAAGAGGGTATCCTGTCTTCTCTTCTCTGGAATCTAGTGGCCAACAAGTTACAAGTAAATCTAGAAAGAGAGGAATGCAAAATGAATGCCTACGCGAATGACTTGGCATTAGCTGTGTCAGGGAAATACCTTAATTTTCTTAGGGATCTATTACAAAATGGCTTCTCAGTACATTCTAATTGAGCCAACAAATGTGGACTCAGCGCGAGCCCTCAGAAAACCGAATTTGTCCTTTCCAGCAGTATACAAAGTCTGGCACATTGACCTCCCAAACTTAATGGCGTCAGTTTCAAGTTCACAGAATCAGCTAAATGCCTATGTTTGGCTTTGGATAGGAAACTGAACTGGAAAGCCAACATCCAAGAACGCTTTATTAAAGCCAACATGCTCTTATACTTATGCAACCATATATCTCTTTCTGGCTTTAAGTGTCTATCATAAGATCCATACTTCTGCATGGTGTCTTAGTCTGGTGGACGGCTCGAGAAAAGAAAAGTTCAAAAATCAACTTACATAGACATTAGCGGAGCTCTAAGAAGCTCGATCAAAGCAACTTTGGCATAATACATCATCTAATGCAGATACACAACCGTAGAATAAATGTGTCCATTTATACACATGGGCTATAGACAGAATCAAGGAATAGTTATAAGCAGAGGAAAATTTCTTGAAGAATTTCTTTTTGAAGATTTGAGCTGTGACTCAGAAATACTTTATGGATAAAGTCATCGCTGGCTTTGAGATTTTTATGTGAAAGTTGTGCCATAATGAACTCAAAATTACAATTTTCGCAAATTTTGTACAAAATATGGCTTTATAGTGATTTTAAACCATCAACTGTAAAGAGAATAATTGAAAAATTCAGGAAGAATAGAACTTTGACACCTGTGCGTCCTTTTAAAAGTAGTTTAACAGTTAACGCGACATGACAACTATGTTTTTAGTGCCTAAATTACAAGATATGGATGTGACTAAAATGTAGTTTCAAAAAGATGGTGCCATATGCCATAATGCCAGAGAAACAATTTAATTTTCATGTAATCATCTGAATCTTGCGATTTGGGCAATTGAATTTTTTTGAAGTCAAAGGCAAATGCAAACAAGCCCACGACAGTGAAAGTGAAAATTGGTAAAATTGGAATTCATTATTTTCATTCATACAACCCCAATCCTTATACCTACTCATCATTCAATAAAAAAAAAGTAAGCTTTCTAATTAAAAATCGGCATTTTCTATTAAAATAAGTTTTTGCGTTAGTTGTGGGACACTCTTAAGATGAATGGAACTCCAGAATAATGCATAATTTGAGGAACTACTGGGAATTTTAAGAAAGTGTCGTTGAATTGCTTGAATCTCCGCTAAGGATTAATAGCCATAAACTTTATTGGCATACCAAAAGCACATTTTGATCGAATTAGGTACTTGAAAAGAGTTTATATTAGAGCTGTTTATTACAACATTCGCTGTGGTTGTTTTATTTTAATTATGGGGATTGATGCTCATATTGCCACTTTTAGAAAGCCAAGGTATTTTAACACTTTTTGTATTTCGATGCTATAACCATTTATGGTCAAGGTACCCACACGCTTTTGTTTTCGAAAACAACTATCATAGATTTGCTGGTATTAATCCTAAGATTACATTTGTCATAATAATCTTTACGTCTAAGTTATTTGGAGTTGTATTGTCGTTGGATTATGGAAGAGACTGAATAAAAAAAGTATCGTATACTTATACCGCATAATATATCTTAACAGGCGGGTGGCCATGGCTCAGAGGAATGCGTAGTTGACTGCTAAGCCAAACGTTGCGGGTTCAAGCCCCAGCTTCGGCAGCATTGTTTTTCTACAAAAATCGCCAGCTTATCTGAGGCCACCTGTGCGATAATATGAGACAGTATAAATCTCTCTCTTCTCCTCTGCGCCACGTAGGCTTATGTAACATGGCTTTCCTTTTATGTGTCTATCTGTCTCTCTCTGTTGTATTAATGTCAGTACTGTTATGTGTCTGTAGTTCGTTGCATTCATGTGCGAAGTACTGTGATGTCGATGGCAATGTCAATATATCTTAACAGACATCATCGCTATCTATTCCCCTACATGCACCTAAAGATGTGCAATTCCCCAAGATTTACTCTGACTTCATTCTTGATACCATGCCACCTGGCTTAAAATCGCTTTTAAAAATCAATTTTAATTTAGATTAGATTTAAATTAGATTCAAAACATTTTTTAAATAGCTGCTCTCCCACGAACTTTTTTATTTCAAAATGTATCTCAGATACGTCTAGTCATCTCCACAAAAAAACTCTCATCGAACCAGTTCTTAACAGATTATTCAAATCAAAGTAAATCCAAATTTGTTGAAACAAATTAAAAAGTCATCTTATAATTTCTTTGAAATTTTTAATATACATAATTAGATTTACAGCCATCATCCATCATTTGAATGTTTATAATTAATTAAAAAAGCAATAAAAGCAAGGAATCTTAATTGAACAATAATTCGAAGAACTCGTAGCAACTGCTTAAATGATCACATTTATACGATGCATGCACTTCGTGCCTGCGGTTTGTTCATCTGATTAAAATTTGAAACATTCATACATACCACGTTGCAATGGTGTCGTTTATAAAATTGCATGTTCGCCTTAGCTGCTGGCATTAGCCTTTTAAAAGTTATTTGACTCCACAGAAATGAAAACTGTCTCAAACACTTCTGTGTTCGCAAAGTCACTTGCGAAACCGAACACCCACGGAGTCAAGTGCAGCGTAATATATAAAATCGATATATACACCAACACACCTACAGAAAGGAAAATTATTTCCAAAAAAGAAACCATTGGGTGACTCTTTAAAAATGCCACATGTTTTATCTTTATGCCTGTCGAGGCTCAAGCAGGATTATTGCTGTGGCTGTGTTCTCAGGTTGCCACAGATGCCGCAGCATTTGGAGCCGGTTGTATATAAACGGATGAATGACGTAAGCATACCTATAAAACAGCGGGCGTTGCACATGCACATATAGATACGCTTTGAAATACATTTACTTCATGCGCACATTTATATAGCAAACGTATATCGATTGCGTGTTTTTTTTTTTTCAAAATGAGTTCATCCCTTCGGGCATTTATTCGCCTTTTTCGTTTTCTTTTCTACTATGGATAAAAAAAAATCTGTTCCACTTGAGGCTCCTTTCTTCCCTTTTAGATATTTTTGTTTCTTATGTATATCCACATCTATAGAACCCATACAATGGATGAATCGTAAATTATTTCCATTTTAATTTTATCTCCGCTTCGCGAGGAAAATGAAATTCCATTTATGGATCGATATTTGGTCAAGGCTATATGCAAGGATGGTGATTTCATTCTTACTGTAATTCGGATTGAATATCCACATGCACATATACGGGGAAAAGGATAACAAGAATCTAATCAAACAAAAATATTTTTTGATTGGATTTTATTGCGCAAAATTGATGAAATATTAAAAACAGCCGCAGATAACAAGGCGAGATTGTCCTTCGTCATCGGGGACAAGCACGACATCGCAGCCACGATGATCGCTGCGAAATGTTTAATAAAATTCTACATTTCAGCTGTATAGCTGCTGGCACAATAAATATTTACGATGGCGCTAATTCGATTTCAGTGATATACAAGGGCTGGAACGGCAAGTATAAAATTATGATGATAAACTATCTGGAGATTCTTTTCAATTGAATTAAATGCATTAAGAGAACAACCTAATTGATACTAATTGTAATCTGTTTGGAAATTATGTTTTGTGTTCCTTGACGGTTACAATTAAGTAGTATTGTGACCAGCCTTAATAAGTACGTAGATAACTTTACAAGCAATCGCTTTTTAACAACTTTGCCGGTGGTACAATTGTGGATATATCGAGCATATAGCTTACAAACTTTAGTCATACATTCCTTAGATATGTTAGATTGGTTGGTAACCTTGCAACGTATCATGTCCAATTGTGTGGATGACTTTCTTCCTTATAGAAAAAGTTCAAAACAGCAGTGGGACATTTAAATCTTTTACGGAAAATATGCAGCAGAACAACAAGCTTATTTCAAAAGCTTTATAAAACGACCAATAATTGTATTTATTGGTCGTTTTATAACTGGATGAACACTGGATGAACAAATAGTTTTGTTTCCTTTACTTTGAGCCTTGTTTTAGTCAGCATAAAAAGCAACTACCTTGACGCCGACTAAAATGGACCAACATCAAGGCAGAAAGTATAAAGCTTCGACGACATCAGTGTAGACTTTATAATGATTTGCTGCATCAAGTCTAAATATGTCAATATGAGCTTTATATTTTCCGTTCGACTGATGACTCTTACTTACTTACGTGCCACAACAGTCATGAATGAACCTGACTTGCCCTCAACCAAGAATTCCTATTCAATTAGCCTGTTCCCCATCTAACTGCCTGCACTCGCGTACTTTAATTCTGTTGAGGTCGGTTTCAACTTATGTGTGCCACTTAAGGAGGGCCTTCCTCCACTGCGACATGTCTCGCTTAAAATTGAAGACTCTGCAAGCTTTGTTGATAGAATCCCTGCAGATTTTGATTTATCAATTCTAATTTGCCATTCTAGGTGGAATAGTTATCTTTAAAGTTCATTTACAAAAATAGTACAGTAATTAAGAAACTTGAAACGGGATGTCTTGAATTGACTGTGAGACTCATGTTATACCCAGGTGCAAATTCAAATATTAATCACACCACGAAAACCCCGAAATATTTTGACAAATTTAGTGTTGAGAGACTTCAACCACAAAAGGTCGTTCTTACAGAACGTGATCTTAATTAGTCACTCGATCAATTAATATTCTTTTGATGAAATATCGAGTATAGTATAATTATTGCAGACAAGGCGGAACAACAGCAATGGGAACAGCAACAAAATTATGTGCTTAACTTCTCCAGTCTACCATCAGAAACCCGTAGTTTGACGTAAATTGCCAACAGATGATCGCGGGAAAAAATCGAGCTTTGTTGTAAAGTTTATAAACAAAACGAAATAAAACCGATTTTTCATAAGAGAGAATTAGAAAAGCATGTGAGCTGAGGTATAGAGAATTGAAACTCCTGCATTAATCTTTGAAAGTTTTACCAAAATGTCAAATCAATCGGAACAAAATCCGTGCGTACACATCGAATGAAACTCAAACCTCATCATCGTTTATCCCAACCACGCCGCAGATTCAAATGTCATGCGATGGACAAATCGATAAACATCACCTGTTTATCGATTTTAAATCTAAATACTATAGCGCTATGAATACGAACTATATCCTCAAGTACCTAACCGGCATTTGCAGTTTCTTCGAAACAGGAATGATGAGCTACTACTAAAAAGATCGTTTACAATTTCTTGATCATCCTATTTATATCTTTAATGACGTTAATCCTTTGAAAAATATTCAGTCTCATTGTAATCTTCGTTACGATAACTGATCAGGTTATTGTTACGTCGATTTAAATACAAACTTTCCGAGCTACACACCAATATATGAAGACTTGGTCAGAAAACTCCGTACAGGATGTCTAGAAAATAAAGGCGAGTGGACACCGACACAAAAACCTAACGAGTCTTCAATTCCCAGGCAAATAGTGGACACATTTGAAGAAGACATTAACGCCGCAATCAAGAAGAAACCAACTTCAATCAACTTGAGCTACTTTAGGTTTTAAAAGCCATATCATGGTATCTCCGCTATTAAAGCAAATTTAGATGACTACCTTCGTTGTTGACTGGCATTGATATGGTAAGGGGGTTGAAATGTATGTTAGGTTAGGCTAGGTTTTTCTTAACACTGTCCAGATACCTTGATAGCCGCAGAAACCTGTTAAGATTAAATAAACGGATATTGCAGAGTTCGTAGATATCTTAGCAGTTGTGCTTTTCAAGTGTGTATTAATATAACCGCGAATTTAAAATCTTGGTTTCGAAATTTCCAATTCGCCTTTAGCTTATTCGGCGAAATTTTACTGCAACGATATTGTTGGGGGTATTCTAAGTTTTTATAACCTCCTACAGTGACAAGAAAGTCTCATCATGAATGTTTCATCATCGTAGCTTCTCTTTGTTTTTTTTTTGTGTAGCTTTGACCATTGGGGGCTCCTTTCAAACTAGGGAGGTTCTTTCATATCATAAAAGTTTGATACTTCAGTTCGTGTCTATTTCTGGTCAGAGCTTCCGTGATATCGTACTAAATGCCACTGACTTCAACCTGGTATTGATTTATTTTACCAAGTGGGTTCCCTAGGACTGTGTACCAGTGGATCGATCATTCAAAGTGGATCGATTGTGACTGGCCCTTAACGACAACAGTGTACTAGCTTAGATTTCGTTTCACTAGCAGATTCTGTTTTTGGAGTTACCTGTCAATTAAAATGTCAATATCAATCGACAGTATTGCCATAGCAGCAGTTTCAGCGATTATCAGCATCTCAGAACATACCCCAGCTATCAAAAAGACTGATTGAACTGTGTTTTATTAATTCTATTGGGAATAAAAGCACCAGGTCTACAGTCTGCCTTTGATGCATCTTGCATATTATTTTTAGTAAGCAGTCTTATGCTACTTGTCCCTGGTTGCAAAGTATAGAGCGAATTGTAAGAAAGGTGCACAAGCTGACTGTCACAAATATCTGATATGTAATCTTGGAATAATTTAGGCATGAGAATCAGAAAAAATTGGTCGAAAGATCTCGCAAGTATTTAAGCACTAGGCCGAAAATCTCGCTTCGAAAAGGTAATGAAGAAGTTTCGCAAATGCCTTATATAAGTTCATTTTAAAGACACGTCCAGAAAGGACGGCTCTTAATAGGAGTCTTAATATGGGCTTGAAAATATGTCGACTTCACTTAGACCTATTTTTCTAATAGGGTACGATAGTTTCTTACTCACTTGCGCCTATTTTTCTAATAGGGTACGACAGTTTCTGTTAATTTTGAAGAAGCATGGTCTTGTGGTTGTTTTTTACATGTCAGGAATTTGATCTAAGCAGGACATAAGAAAAGAAATGAACGGAAATCGAAATCCAACTCCAATGATAAATCTTCATTTCATTTCCTTGTTATGCTTTCTTTCCTGAGAACGAGAGAGAGAGTACGTTTCGTCTAAACTGTGGTATTGGAGAGGCATGATATTTATTTATATCTACTCTAAATATTTATATTTACGACAATAATATAAATTAACGACGGTAATAAATGCCTTAAAGAAATTTCATGGACTTTGCAGCAAACTGAAATTAAGAGATATATCACAACTAATATGATTGCTAGTGCATATAATAATTAAAATAGTAATCTACGAACCGCACATGATATTACCTCGGGAAAAGCTTCGAAAATCGTGGGTATACCGCAAACACAACCTTTAATTGCACAGCTCTATAGAATTTTAGATGCGACCTTATACCTCTAGAAAAGACATGTTGCAGATGACTCAAAATACGGTTTCCTTATCATCTAAAACCTTCGTAAGTACTTTTCACATTTCTTCCGATTTCTCTGCTGAAAACGTAAGGACAAACATTCATACAGATACAATTCTACATTGATAATCCAAGCAATTCTTAAACTAACAAAAGCATAACATGCAACAATGCTCTTTTGTAGTGAAAGTGCAATTGGTTTCAAAGCCTTACAAGCATTGTATTCATCAACAGACTTGTGTTTAATTTTAAGGGAATAATCTTCATAAAAAAATGTTTACATCTATCTTAAACATGTTATGATAAATATTTCTAAAGGCAAGATATCAAAACAGTGAATTTATCTTGGTATCTGCCTTAATTTTTCATATTAATATCTAAACATATTCCAACGCTCGGATAATTGTTGTAACGATATTGCATAAATAGATATGCTTTCGTTACTTAGTGCGATAAGACGTCCTCTTAGATTGGAGAAAACGAAATTTCATTCATCCTTCCCAAAGCGTTTGTCGATTGACGGAATATTTAATTCTGAAAACGTGAAACTACCCTCTATTGTGTTGATAAGAAAACTGATAAATCTTAGTTACATACAAATTTTAAATTCGCTATAAGACCTTCTTCGCAAACATAAGTTTCATTGTAATTGAATTGAATTCGTTTACCACATGAATTGATACCAAAATTGCTTTTAAATTAATCAAACAATGTCAGCTGCCATTAAACTAAACAACTGTAGGTACACACTCGCATACCCACCGACCGAAGAACACCATGAGTGTAGATCCCAAAAGAAAACTCTGCGCACACCAACTAGAATCATAAAATCCGCATGTTTTCCTCTTCCTTAGTCTTTATTTCGATTTGATTAGTTTTCTTCCAGCTTCTACTTTACTCATGGCAAAAAGGAAAACTCGTAAATGTTCCTTTCCACAGGCTGCATTTGACATCTACATTCACATCACCGTACCGCATCCCCAAAAGTAAGATCCGGGACAACCCTACATCAATTTAGACCCTTTTTCGCAAAAACCATCCGAACGTATACATTCATTTGCTGAGGCCACCCTTATACCAACCCTACGTGCGTAGGTATATATGCTTACTAGATTGCAATCCGAGCGGGTTTCCTGTGCCTACAAAGCAAATGGCTTCCATTTCGCAATTCCCCCGACCTGAGGGTAGGAGAGACGGTAGCATTATGGACGCGCTCGGCACACTCATAAAAACCACCACCATCAGGCGCGCACAGGGTTAGCACCATAAAAACCCAGGGATCCATAAAACGTTTGCAGGGTTGAAAACGGAACTGGCAAACGTAAAGTACACACACAATGTTGAAAATCCCTAATTTAGTTGATGTGGTGGGTCGAATAGCCCCCTCATGCAAAATGGACTTTCTCTGTATACCCGCACTTTCCAATTTCCATTTTCCATTTTCACCAACCCTTGACAGAGGAAGGTGAATTGTAAATAATTGAACATTTGCTTAGTACAACCACCATTACCATTTCTACCCATTTAGATAAAGCACAACCCTTGACGCATTTCCCAGGAATATTAGGACACTCTGTTCTATTTTTGAGAAACAAGGATTAGGTAGCTACCATACGAACTCCCAAAATTGGAGCTGGGACTCACTGAACATTCTCCTGCAGTTGTTGTTTATTTACTTAGACCCCACACATACACATATTCCTGGTTCTACACGACGAAAATGTGTATCTATGACACCTATATACCGATGGACGAAGAAGAAAAGCAAAAAGCATGTTAGCTTGTTTATAATTTGTTCTTTTACTCGCTCGCAGTTACGTATATAACAACAACAACAACCCATACACACACTTCCCTTTATATAGGTTCGGTTGTCCTCTTCTCGCATTTGCTCTAGCGCGCATCGAGCAAACACACACGAGAGACAAAAAACAACATTTTCCCATTCTGAAGAAGGCCAGCTAGCAAAAAGGAAAAATCCAACGGCTCAAGAGTTTTTCACAATAACGTTTTATGGCATTCGGTCATAAACTTGATTGTAGTGTGCGCGGGCCAACGGCGGCAGCTTCTTTTCTCTGACGGCGATTGAGAGTGCTTTTTTTTTAAAATTGTGATTTAGCTATACTCACTAATATAGCAAGACTCAAGCTAATAATTTGTTGTTTTTGTATTCTTTGATTTTTATTGTTGTTTTTGGAAATTATTTCGGTTTACCAATAATTGGTATCTACAACAATTCAAAAGTAACAATTTCTTAAAGTGGTAATTGGTTTGTGTGCACCTTATTATCCTTCTTGTGGTGAAAGTGAAATTGTTAGCAACAAAAAGATACTATAACGGTGTAAACTATATTTCCCGAATGATTGTTATGTGATGCATTAAATTGAACGACAACTACATAGCAGCCATAACAATTGCAGTCATCTACCGAGATACTCACATAATAATAATGAGAGCGACTCGTTGAGACGGTGCTTCTTTTAACTGCGCTGCATTTCAGTGGTTATTGCCAATAAATTTGTAATTTTAAGATCGAAAATAAAGTGACTACAGCAAGAGGAAAAAAAAGAAGCACAATTCAACGTATTTAGCGACGATGACATTCTTTACGGTGGACTACTAAAAAATTATGCAGAGGTATGTTTTCGTTGTAGTTATATCTATGCATCGCGATTGGATTCATATTGTCATGATCGTTTGTGCCATGAATTAATGCTTGCGGCTTTTGTTGTTTGTAAATTTGCATTGGGAATTTATTCTGCGAATGTGTTTTCGTATTTGTTTTTTTTTTTTTACTTTTGTTGACCAATTGTATTTTTGTAAACAGTTGTGATGATGCATGATTTGGGAGTCTACCAAGTTAATGCCTATTAGGTTACTTTTTATTACCGACTGTTAAAATATGACTCGTATATTGTTTGGTATAACAATAAACAAACTAGGTATGGTTGAACCTGTATGCTCGATATTAAGGATTACATATTTTTTTTAAGCTTTGATTATGTAGTTTTAAGGGCAAATTAAAACTTGTCAGATTTTTTATGATCTTAAGATTTTCTATTTACAATTTGTCTCATTGCTAAACATTTTTCTATTTTTTTTATTTTTTACTGAAACAAAATGGTAGCTTGTATATACATATACAAAAATGAATAAAGTGTTTCTACTTATGCATTCGATAAATAAACGACGGCTTGAAATGACTGAACATTTCTGAACTTCGGGGGATGAAAGTTTCATTACAATTTTTCTTGCGAGAAAAATGCATTAATTTCTCATTTTACTCATTTTTTTTATTAAAAATATATCCCAGAAATCACAAATCATTGACTAATTAACATAAATGCACTTATCTACTGACTATCTATTTCAATTAAATTAGTAAACAACATTTTATTTCTTTTTGGTTTTTTTTAGAGCGAGGTATCGCTTTTTTCTATTTAATACCAAAGTAAAGCCTATAGGGAAATATTATCATACATTATTTATTTTGTATTAAAAATATGATCCTCCCGTTTTGTTGCATTTTTATCTGTGGGATTCTAAAATCACTTCTTTAATCAAATCCGCTAAATTCTTATTATTAGAGAGAGTAGTTTTGAAACATTTTTCTTCCAAATATTGATGTTGCCATACAATTATATAATATTTTAATTTTTCCTTTCTAAAATATATTTTACGAAATTTTTTTCATTTTAATCTTAGTTGCCATAAATTCGCCCATAAAATAAAATTTTTATATTCCCCGATGTTTGTCAGACTGTTGCAAGATATGAATTAAATATTAACGTTGAATGTTAATATTTAGATTAACAGCAGGAGCAAGAAATTTATATTTTTCTAAAATGAATACTTGGGAATTATTTATTTTAAAAGCGGAATAGAATTTACTTACTTACTTACTTAATTGGAGCTACAGTATTGAATGACCTGGGCCTCAACCAACTCGCCTCTCCAATTAGCTCGGTCCTTAGCTAACTGCCTCCAGTTGTGCACTCCAAGTTGGTTGAGGTCGGTTTCTACTTGTGCGCGCCACTTAGGGCGAGGTCTTCCTCTACAGCGTCTGACATCTGACTGGGAATCGACGACTTTGCGAGTCTACATGTCGTAGCCATATCGACTCGTAGCTCGAACAGTTCTTGGTTGAATCTTCGTCTCCATAGCCCGTCAAGGTAAATGGAACCGAACGTTTTTCGAAGAATTTTCCTCTCGAATCGACCTAGCTTTATTGCTTTAGCACCGTAGACCAGGACTGGGATGATCAGGGTCTTACATAGAATCTCCTTAGTAGTTCGAGTGAGGTCTTTACTGCTGAATTGCCTTTTTAGTCCGAAGGAACAGCTGTTGGCAAAGACTAATTCTTCGTTTGATTTCTGACGAGATGTTGTTGTCGAAGTCCCGTAGTACCTTAAAGTTATTTCTGTCAATGGTGACGTTATATCCAATTCGTCGATGCTGTGTGTCCTTTCGTGTTGACAACATATACTTAGTCTTGCCCTCATTTACTACTAAACCCATTTTTGGCACTTTCTTCTTTATACTAGAATTCATGGCTATGACATCACGTTGAGTCCAACCAATGATGTCTATATCGTCGGCGTATGCTAGTAGTTGCTGCGATTTTTGGAAAACCGAAATTTTGCACAATCTTCTCAAGAATCAAAGAATCAAATTGCCTCACAACCTAGACATGGCGGCTTTGAAATCGATGATTAGGTAGTGGGTATCGATTTGGACTTCTTAAGTATTTTTTTTTTAACAATTTAAAATGCTTTCAAAAAGCGTCGGTGAATTCTTTGTTTTAATGGAAAAAAAATTCTTATATTTTATTGAAATATTTTTTTTTTAAATACAGGACAACAAGGACATTATTATACATATTCCGTGGAGAAAAATAAAATCAATATTCTGAAGACATAAATAAATAGAAACGGTTTGTTGATGTCGGTGTTCGTATATATTGTTTTTTAATAAATCCTTACATGCCAAAGAATAATCCATTTTTACTTTATGGTAAAAAACTTCACAATGATCCAACATTTGAAAGTTGAAATTGTTATAAAAGGATTTCTGATATTCTTTGTATTGAACGACTAACAAATTTTGTCATACTAAATTTCACAAATGTCAATTGAGTGGTTTGACGACAATTTGTTGATTAAGGCATATGAATATGAATGCATATGAAAATCGCAAACGCCAATATTTTGAACAAATTAGCACTGATGTGCTTCAATCTGCCAGTTAGTTATATTTATTTAGCTACATAAAATCTACTAAACCTATGAGGATACTGAGAGATCAAAGAATAAATGATTTTTGACAACAAAAGATTTGAGAATGCTATTTCATCATGACTTAATTTTTGTTTCTAAAATCTAAAAGTATGCCATAAGACATCCTCCAAAACTCAACAACCTTATTAAACTCTCAGCAATTGCTTTAGTTTTGCTTTTTTCTTTCACATAAATCCAATTCTATATGAGTTTCATACGGACATATAGTTTCATTGCTAAAGCAACAATAATTTCAAAAATTATTCTCACACTCATCTGAAAATCGACTTCCCAGAGTTAAGTGGCGATTGTACTCTCAAATAGATAGCTTGAACATTACTCATACCTTTTTTTCAGCTGCACTGAAATCTGTGTTGAATCTGCACCTAAACCAATATGGCTTTCCAGTTTGCCCTGTCTCCAAGCAACAATTCCAACAAGTTATGTCCTGTTAATATATTTGTTCGACAGGTATGATGAAGTTTTTATACTGCCTATTGGGTCTTCTCTTTACTGTAACTAGCTTGATGTCGACTGTAGTCATGTAAATTTAATTATATGTAAACCGAGTTACCTTGATTCGATCAAGTAGACTCCAGCATGTTGGCACCCACGCTCAGATGAATGAATCTCGACCGATCGTAGTCCGATGAAGTGAATGCAGTAACTTTGCATTCTTTTGTGTTCTGCCATGGAATGAATGGGTGAATGGTATGTAAAAGTCTAGATTTGATATGGTGGATTCCATAAGCTTGCTGGAGAAATTTTGCATGACAAGATGGGTTGGATTTGCAGTCTCCTTAATAACTTAGTCACTACTTCTTGCACAGCAATATTTTAAAGCATGATCATAGATCTCTATGTATGATGTATGTGTGTGCCAAATAGTGGAGCATCATCGATTTATTCGTTTTTTCTTTTATATAGAACCTATCTTAACTTCCGATACACTATTACGTCTAGGTTTTTAAAAACAGGTGAACTCAATATTGCCTATAATATGTGTCGTAGCATCTACACTCCTAAAATCGACCGCCAACAACCTAATCGGTAGTTATCAGTATTATTTTAGACCAGGAAAGTCTACAAACTTCACGATTTGTCAGTTCCGGAAAAATCCTCAAAAAGTCAAAAATGACACCCAGCACCTATTTATAGATTCAAAAATACCATGCGATAGTATTTATAGAGACGAACCACGTCTAGTTTTGGTTTATCGCTCAAACTTGTCCCTAGGGGTATGAGAAAGTATATACTAGCAACATGAAAGGACACACAACACCTAAGAATTGGACAGAAAGTCACCTTAAAAATATATAAAGACTTAAGCTAACATGAAGTGAGAGTCCTCCTAGAATTAAATTTATTTTGTTTGTATGATTGCAATCAGCATTTCTTACTAATAACAGATTATAATCTCACTCATCATCCTCACTACAACTGATCGAATCCATATGGAATACTATTTAAGATACGTGCCATAAAATCTAATTTACATTTCTGAAGGCGTTAGAGCGTACACTTTATAGGTGCCGTAAATATACTACAGCAGTAGCTAAACAATAAACTATAACTTATTAATTTTTTATTACAAAGCGCTTATTGCTCAACAAATGATGTTATGATGTTGCAACAAATCGTTTTTTATAATAATCCCCACGGGAAAAACAAAACTGAAAAATGTGTTAACAAAATATACAACGTCATATACCTATTTAAGCGGCATCACCAGCCTTCGTCTGACGGCCTGTCAATAAAACTCCAAAACCAATGACTTTATTGGCCACAATAACAATAAAAAGACGCGCGCACAAACAACAACATTTAGTACATTCATAGATGCTCGTATTTGTACTTGCACTGCCTTTAAAGGCTAATGAGCGAAACAAGATATCATAAAGCTCAACTCTCACTTAGAAATACACACACACATAGTTGAGATACGACGATTATACAAATAGTTCCGTTTCGTTTCATACTCGTGAACATTTTATTGCAGCAATATTATTGTTATTGTCGTTATTATTCTACACAACACACTGCGCTAACAAATTTGTAAAACGAATTAAGTCATTAGGACGTGAAGGCGAACAATTCAGAAAAAAGGGATGCGCGCGTATCCTTACACTCAGATGGTCATAAAAACGCTGTCAGAAGGTGCTAAACAGATGATATAACCCAATTCTCCAGTCCAAGGCTTGACTTACTTTCGACTGGAACTCGTGTCTACTTCCTATAGGATACTTATTTTATTGACAAGCGGGTTCTAACTTTTTGACTATAAAGAGGATTTGTTTGCGTTTCCCTTGGTGTACGGGTGGTGCATTTGTATGGGTGTTCTTTTAAGTATTGTAAATTTATGACACCAGTGGATTGCCGTTTCACATCGTATAAATTAATAAACCATTGACTGCATGCAGTCCCAAACTGTTCTATCTCGCCCATCTTGCTATCTGTGGTATCCAAACAGCGGACTGTCCATATAGTAATAATAATTATGTGCGCACATAAATGCGGTATACGATGTACCGAGAGTGACTTGGCGTTGTCAGGACTGCTTGGAGACCTCTTTTTACGGCCCGAAACTCTGCTACTCTGATTGATGATGAATAATGGCTGCTGCCGCGCGCTGATGGTTGAATATTATAAAATACTTAGTACGGGCGCACGATATCCAAGCTAAGGGGTTCATAAAAAAAATACAACTCTACCCAGATCCTTAATAGGACTTTTATAAACTCACCGAGCGAACGCTTGCGCTAATTGATAGAGAATTATTGCGTGCCCGTTATATTATTATGATGATGGTGTTGATTATGATTTGTGGTGCGGTAATGAGAATTATGAGGGACGTGATGGTAGTATGGGTGCGTGAGGTGTTATCATTTATTTTGTATTAGAGCTTATATTTATTTCATTTAGGTTTGCTTGATAAGAGTAAAAGGTATTTGTATTTGTTTTTGAAAATACTGCTTCCCTTATTCTGCTTCCCGTTCGCAAATTGTTTCTAGAATTAAAAATATTGAAAGAGACGCTGTACCATGTGCCATATTAGGTTCGCATCATGTTACCTTAACGATGTAGTTATGATTTGAATATCCCTTTTGGTTTGAATTTTTTCGGCCGAGTAAATTACTAAAAAGTCAAGGACTTAAGATACTTTCGTAAGGTCCTATATGTCCTTTTTGCGTATGCTTGTGAAAATCGGCAAAAAGCTGTATATAAAGTAAAAGCAATGGGCTCAAATATTGCCAATACATCAAAACAGGCAGTAGCAGCACCCAATCACGAAATCCAACTTCGATTGCATACTTTTGGACCATATTTTTCTGCAGCCCATTAATATTTCGAAAAACGACGGACTCAGTGATAGTATCGTCTGTGCAGCAGTCCACGGCCCGGACTATCACGTTAATATTTCGAAAAACGACGGACTCAGTAATAGTATGGTATATGCAGCAGTCTACGGCATGGAGTAGCAATGAGATAAAGATAGGGCTGCTGCGCTAAAATGTGATTTTGTATGAAATCTTATCCTTACTTACTCAATATAACTATGGGGCGTTGAAATTGAGGTTGACTCTGGAACTTAGTGAATTTATTAAAAAGAATGGTGTACCCGAAAATTGACTTCCTTGTCCAGCTAGTGATATTTGACATCGTTTTAATGCAAATACTGGACTCATATCACTTAAGAAAAACAATGGACCGCTGTTGTTTTTTTTTCATAAGCCTTAGTTCCCTAGATGAGATCATGTTGACGATCCAGGTTAATGTTCACAAAACATAAAGAACTGTCCTATATCAGTGGTATGTTGATCAAACTATTGTCCAATTTTTTAATTGTTTTTAACATAACGCTCTCGATTGGATCAATCGTTATCTAGTTGTCTAGTTATCATCGTTTATCATTGATTGATTAGCTGTGCTGAATTCTTTATAAGTATCACATGTAGAAAGGAGTAATTACTCTCAGCTCGTCGGCGGTCGTTGCTCAAAGACAAAGGCAAAAGTTAAACAAATAATTCTTTCAAGATTTCGTTCTTAAAAAAATCGTTTCCACCTTGTACCAAAACAAATAAAGCGGCGCATACATTAAATTGAATCGGCCTGTGAGTGCTGGTACCTACGGACCTAATCAAAGCAATATCAGGGTATTTTGGGCGAAGTTGCACCTCATTAAGAATTTACCGAATCATATATACAATTGTTGTTTTAGGAACATCAAAATCAAAGCAATCGTTATCGTATGTGACCATAGACTCCAAATCAGCTATGCACAGTTTAATCCCCTACAAATACTCGCCTTGGAAAAAAAAAACGTTGGTTACACCCAGATCACGATAGAGCTAAAGGTAGTTTTAAGAGAGTCCTTTTATATGTTCTGTCAAAATTTGCTGCACTCTTTGAGCTATGAAGAACAAGTTACGTGATTCTTCTACAATAATGCCAATAGGTTCCCAAGTCTAAGTATGATATCAAAACTTTGGTATATTATCGCCCTAGGCACCGATATCACCTAAACCAATTGTAGTAAGCAGACTGTAATTTGGCGTTTGTGTCCAGTATTTTATTGAATTTAAAGAAAGATCTTCTCCTGGAGCAAATTGTATAAAGTAGGTAGCAAGAAATTCTCTACACATCCACTTTATACGCCCATTAATATTTTGTTTCGCCACACAAATGCTTTTCATTGTTATTCAGTCCTATCTTGAATAAATTTTCCTGGGAAACTGTTCCCATTCTGTGACAAGAGAAAAATTCCCGGGAAAATTTATTCACGATATGCTAAATCAGGCAAGCACTTACTTAAGTGCTTAAATTAAATATGTACAACCAATGCCTTAAAACTATTTGCCATTAGCGGATTGTTGAATCATGAGAGCTGTGGCCCAGTTTTCATGTTAATAATTTGTCAGTCCAAATTCAACCTTTTGAGGAGTTGGTTTCCTAAAAAAAAAAGGTTCACTAGAATGCAGATGCTTCATCATACCCAACTTTACCTAGAACTCTAAAAGAAGACTTACTGGTTTGAATATTTTGCACCGCAGCTTTCCATAAACCTTTTTTTTGGAACCCTTTTTTGGAAAATTTTACACGTTGAATAAACAGGACCAATTTGATAAACTACTAGCTGTTATAAGTGTTGCCATATTATTTGTAAACTCTTCAAAATCCCCAAACTAAGGAAGGCTCTCATATCCTTTACCATTTGTATGTACAGTCCATACTTACCTAATATGTAGGTTGTTAGTCTTTTAATTAAAAAAAAACTCCATGCTGCTAGAGGGGTTCAAGATAACAATCCTGCTAATCCAATTTAACCTTCTGTGTAACGTGCATGTGTAGTTATAACCAAAACATGCAATCCGTTGATGTGAAACCGCAATTAGCGTGTGTTGCTTGCATCGTTCATCCTCAGGCACCATCGTAAATCTTTTGCTTGTTTCCCATTTATTTACAATGATGGTTCCCTTGAAATATGGCATCATTTTGGTGTGTGTTCTTCATCCTGTTCTTTTACTCGTTTATCTGCCACCATCATGCCGGCGGCCATTGTTTTTCACCGTTAAACTTTTGTTTTGCGGTGGGAAGAAGAGAAAACACAAGAAATTGTGATGGTGCTTGCGCACAAAGTACCTACCATCTCCACAGCCATGATTATCAGATGCTGTATGGACCGACCATTAAAACTTCAAGAACAACAACAAATACAGCGGCCATGTTTTTTTTTATTTGATTTAGGTAGGGTTTCCCCTCCTTTCTTTTGGAAATTCTCCTACCTATATACCAAAGTATGGAATGGTAACCAAAAAGCTACCTGACATAAATTTCCGCCTCTAATAATTTAGGAGATACTCACACTCACATTATTATTCATTATGCATCTCTGCAGCAGGTTTGTAATATGTTTCCATCTCTTTCATAATTAACACACCTGTGAAGTGAAGACGAAAATAGTAATACATACTTCCACCTATTTGATTGTACTAGAAGAGAGCCAATCTGTAGTAATAAACGCACAACGAAACCAACAACTTTGGGTTGAAGTATACGATACTTATATCGTAAAAACACGGTTACTATTTTACGATGTTTTTAAATTACCAATATTTGTGTGTGTAATGAGAGTGTGATGTGGCTGGCTTTGTCGACCGATAAGCAAAGGACAGAACCTGTTACAGTGGCGTTTCCCTGTTAATATTGTAAGTGCTTTCATTAATGACCGTAAGATGGCAGTAAAATAAAATGCTATAAATGCATTCAGCTTATGAACGTAAAATGGAAGTAGGGTAAGTCAAGTACTGTTGTTGTTCTTTTTCTTCGGCTTACAAACTATATATTTACGTATCAATTTTATTTTATTAGAATAGCTTGGTATTTACTAATTTATTAATTGAAAAATACAATTAACGTATAATGGACCATACATTGGATCTAACACGGTTTTCACACCGAACTGAAAATGAGTTTTGTACCAAAAGTTTACTTTTATTTAGAAGTTTCGTAATAATAACTAATACAATGTAACAGGACACTGTGTTCATACGGGTTTATCACACACATTATTTTTAAATTAGACTTAAATGTATTATCCCAAATTGTCTTTAAAAAAAAATTCGCTTTAGGAGTATGCCAGCTGTTCTTAGGGCCCAGTAATGATGGAATTGTAGTGTCACCCCCATAGCTTCTAGAATGACAATCATTACTTCAAAAAAATAAATCTTTATCAGTGAAAAATAGGAATAAATTTTCTACGAAAACTAAATTTCAAAATTGAAATATTTTTAGATAATCATGTTCAAAAATTGATAAGCTTCGCTTCGACACCAACTCGCAAATAGTTGAATTCATAAGAAGATCCACAAGAATTAAAAGAAAATTTCTAATTTCTATGACTGGGCCCTTAGAGATGTGTAAAATCAATTAATGTATTCACCACAAGAACTTTCAAATAATGAAATCTATTTAAAACGAAAACTTTAAATAAAGCTATAAGAAAACTTTAGTTTTCGAGAAAGATAAATGGGAAACTTATTAGTTTCCCAATTTCAAATTCCAGATTCCTAAAACTGGACCGTTTGACAGAATATATATATGAGGACATAGCTAACCGCTAATAATGTTTTTTTTTTATTCCATGTCAAAGGATAAATTGGGACTTGATTAATTCAATATGCGTGTTCCACTTACGGATCCCTCCGAGATCTTCATAAGCGGAACATGATTCGACACTTGACAGAATTGAGATTTTCGGGAATGAGCTGGGACTAATATACTACTCTGCTAAAGAGTAGAGCTTGTTTTGAAAATATGCAAAATGAAGGGACGTCATCATTATTGTATCCTGCGAACTAATAAAATTATTGTTTTGGCAGAAAATTTTCAGCGTTGAATGTTGTTCCACTGAATCAAAAAATCTTAACTGGCATAACGAGTAGATTCTCATAAAATATCGTTTCTGTATTTAAAACATAGAACAGGGTGAAGATGAAGCTTTTTTCCGAACGAATCATTCATTGATCGATCATCTACAGTTGTTTAACATCTCTATAGTGATGCAAACGATTATATGTAATCAAAATGTAAAAATATATTTTATATCATTGAAACGAATATGTTAAGCTGTGGAGTACTTATCTCTTCGGAAAAGCTTAATCATTGAAAAATTCCCTACATATTCTGTTTTTTAACAAAAGCCAATATTAATGCAGTTGGTAATAATTTCCTCCTTCTCTCATATCATGTATATCACCCTAGTTACAGGAGTTTTAAGATATTATGAATATTGTAGTCGGTTGAGTTTGTAGTGTGTGCATGTTACTTGGAGTATTTTTGAGGTTCAAAACAATTTATTTGTTCTTTGTTTTTATGTTCTCTATTTTATAATGTTTAAACATCCTTTTTAATACTAGCCTAGAAGTAACCTTCATTCCGGGATATTTAAATATTTTAACTGTTGGGTGACAATTAATGCCAATTCCAATTCTCTACCTTCCACAACTTTTTTTTTTTCGTCGTGATTACATCCAAACTCCACAGTGCAGTATTGACCTATACTATCAATGATGATTGTAGGCTGGTTGCGAATAGGATACAAAATACAAATTTTTCTCGCAATAGGCTCGTTTTTAACTAGGGCCGAGATTTCTCGCAACCATCGTGTGGGCGAGTGGTGTGATGGCGGGACCTTCTGTTTCATGCTGAGATAAGCTTTTCTTGACAATTGGTACTACTCGGATGATTTGTCAAATCATCACGAGAAAAGGGATAGTGAAAAATCATTTAGGTACTTTTAGGGCTGGGACTCGAACCCAGACTTCTGCGCGGCAGTTTATCGCACTAACCAGCGCTCCACTGAGCCCGTCAGTTAGGATAACATGGTAAATTTACCCAGAAACATCAGGTATAACTTTAATTTTTATTAAGCCAACTAGGCATTTAGTCAGCTTATAAAGAATTAAGGCAAGGAGCAAACGGTTTAGACTTCAAGTTTTTCCTTTTTTTTTTTTAAATATTTTACATACTAAGGTTGTAAACCTTGTAAAAGAGAGCACTCCTGTCAAAAGCAGCATTAGTTGTCTTAAAGTCGACAAAGAGTATATAAATTTTTTATTGTGAAGCTTAAAATTGCTTTGGAACATTCATTCGCCCGATCCACGAAAACAGAGATTCTCTGAACTGCGCCAATTACCTTAATACCTCGGTAATTGGCGCAGTTCATGTTATGTTAGCATACAGAATCGCATAAAACATTCCATATGCTGTATATATATTCATGCACACATGAAACCCGTTTACCAATAATCTGATTAGCCCTAATCAGTGGATCAAACAACCATACTGCGCAGATCCTGGAAAAACCCAAAAAGTCCAAATCAATAACTATCACCTATCTATTCATCGATTTCTAAGTCGCACACGTTGGGATTTATGTCGAGAATTTTGACTGATCTATCAGCACCAAAAATTAGATGCCACAGCTGTTTCGCCGGTCTACTTACACTTACTAACTTAAGTGGCGCTACAGTCCGGAATGAACCTGGGCCTCAACACACATGCCTCTCCAATTAGCCCGGTCCTTAGCTAACTGTCTCCAGTTGCGCACTCCAAGTTGGTTGAGGTCGGTTTCTACTTGTGCGCGCCACTTAAGGCGAGGTCTTCCCCTACTGCGTCCGACGTCTGGCTGCGAGTCGAAGACTCTGCGAGCCGAATTATTGGTGTCCATTCGTCCTACATGTACTAGCCATCTTAAACGTCCAATGCGGAGTTTTTTGACCAGGGGCATGTCGCTGTACAGCTCGTATAGTTCTTGGTTGAATCTTCGTCTCCATAGCCCGTCAACGCAAACGGGACCGACATTTTTTCGAAGAATTTTCCTCTCAAATCGACCAAGGATTTCTTCATCCGCTTTTGAGACGGTCCATGCTTCAGCGCCGTAGAGCAGGACTGGGATGATCAGGGTATTATATAAGATCTCCTTAGTTGTTCGAGTGAGGGCTTTACCACTGAATTGCCTTCTTAGCCCGAAGAAACAGCGGTTGGCAAGAGTTATTCTTCGTTTAATTTCTGACGATATGTTGTTGTCAGAGTTAATAGTGGAGCCGAGATAGATAAAGTCCCGTACTACCTCAAAGTTATATCTGCCAATTCGTCGATGTTGTTTGTCCTTTTGTGTTGACAGCATATACTTCGTCTTGCCCTCATTTACTGCTAGACCCATTTTTGCCGCTTCCTTCTCTATACTAGCAAACGTGGCTATGACATCACGTTGGGTCCTACCAATTATGTCAGTATCGTCGGCGTATGCTAGAAGTTGTACAGATTTTTGGAAAACTGTGCCTCTGGTGTTGGCTCGTGGGTATTGCACAATCATCTCAAGAATCAGATTGAAGAAGTCACATGACAGCGCATCGCCTTGCCTAAATCCATTTTTGGTATAGAATGTGTCAGTCGTTCCCGACCCTGATGGAGCAGCGAGAATTCTCCATCGTCATCCTACACAAACGGACGAGTTTGGGCGGTATACCAAAACTAGACATGGCTCTGTATAGTTCGTCTCTATAAATGCTGTCGTATGCGGCTTTTAAATCGATGAATGGGTGGTGGGTATCGATTTGGACTTCTTGGGTTTTTTCCAGGATCTGCCGAAGTGTGAAGATTTGATCGGTTGTGGACTTTGCTGGCCTAAAAACACACTTATAAGAGCGGGTCAGGTTGTTGGTATACATTTTCAGGCAGTTCACATATTAAGGCAGATAGGATCTTGTATTGGCGCAGTTTAGAGGGTCTTCCTTTCTGAGGATCGGGCCAACGATGATGAGGTTCCATTCTTCAGGCATACTTTCTTCCGACCAGATTCGGCTTATCTGTTGGTGGATGTTACTTACCAAGTCATCTCCGCCGGCTTTATAAAGCTCGGCGGAAAGGCCGTCATTTTCCGGCAGCCTTATTAAGCTTCAGTTTAGATATTGCTATCCTCACTTCACTCAGGTCGGGTGGTTGGCAGCTTTCGCTGTCGTTGCCAATATTGAATGCCTCGTTCTGCCTGACAGCGGAATGTTGTTCGTCATCGCCGTTTAACAATCTGCAGAAGTGGTTCTTCCATAACCTCAGCATAGACTGTGTCTCAACTACGATATTTCCTTGTTCATCTCGACAGGATTCTGTTCGAGCCTTGTATCCTTGGCTTTGACGTTTTACACTTTGGTAAAACTTGCAAACATCTTTCCTGGAGTGGCACCTCTCTATATCCTCGATCGCGCGCTTTTCTTGCACTTTTTTCTTCTTTCTAAAAAGCCGGTGTTCTTCCCTTCTTCTATAGAGCTCAACGGCAGCTCTCGTCTTCACCTGCAGCTTAGCCTTGTAAGCCTCGTTCTTGGCTGCGAGCATCTGTCGGCATTCCTCATCAAACAAGGGGTTTCTTGCTGGTGGGCGCGAGAAACCTAGCACATCAATTGCGGCTGATCTAATGGCTTGTTGGCATCGTTGCCATAGTTCTTCGACATTCGATGCTGGTGATATGGTGTTAATCGAGAGGTTTAGGGATAGGCGTTGCCTCTTGCGATTGCAGTCTTTCGACATTATATTTTTTACAGTTTTTCTGGATTGTTGTGGCGTGGTGGATATCCGCATTCTAGCCTTGGCTGCAACAAGGTAGTGGTCCGAGTCGATGTTAGCTCCTCAGAATGTTCGGACATCCAAAATACTGGATGCGTGCCACTTGTCTATCACTATGTGATCAATGTGATTTACCGTTCATTGATCTGGAGACCGCCATGTCCCCTTATGGATATCGAGGTGAGAAAACCATGTGCTGGCTATAGTGGCATTTCGTTCCGTAGCGAAGTCAATTAGAGTCAGTCCGTTAGGCTATGTTTTCTGACAATACCGCTAAAGATGTCTTCTCTTCCCACTTTTGCTTTAAAATCTCCCAGCGCAATTTTAACATCGTACTTCGGTAGTCGCTCATAGATTTTCTCAAGAGCTCATAGAAGCAGTCCTTAGCTATACCATCTTTTTCCTCCCTTGGGGAGTGAGTGCATATAAGGCTAATGTTGGCGAATTTGGCCTTGATGCGGATCGTTACAATGCGTTCGCTCATGTCTTGGAAACATAAGACTTCTTGCCTAGGTCTGGCACTTATAACAAATCCGCATCCGAATAGTCGCTGTTTCTGCTCACTATAACACGGTCCGTTTAATGTTCTCACATTCCAGGTGCAGATACGAACGTCGTTGTCCTTTTTTCGTTTAGCCGTGTCGTCAATAATAAAATCAGTCCTTTTCGAGGCTATTGGTTGCTTCGTAACCGTTAGATTTTTCAATGGTTGGGTACTTAACCCAAGGCACAACCCCCAACCTGGAGGGTCAGTTCCAATTTATTAGATACCCCTAGGACACGGGGCCATCAGTATCCACTACGGGATTGAGCGCTGCCGTTGGCCTTTCGGTTCATCCGCCACGAGCTCTGTTCAAGGGGCCTGACTAACCCTTGAAATTCCTAGACAACCTGTTGTCCGAATATGTCGAAGCAGCTTGTCTAGGTTCGCCTGGGACAGTAGGCCGGGTATTCATTCCGTGCCATTCTGACCTGGCTGTTTATAGTGTTGCTGTTTTTCGTCGTGTTATCAACACTCGCGCTTATCGTTTAGCAAGTCAAATCCGGATGGATGAGACCAGTACCCGAATGTTACCACTTGAAGGTGAAAAATAAGCACTTGATGAGGTGTCAGAGTTACAACACTGGGCATTGCGAAGTTAAAGCACATCAGAGTCTACCCTCGTTCTACAACACCCAACAATAAGTACTTAATCAAACTAATAATGAGATCCTACATGATTCTTATCATCTCAATCCTCCTCAACAGCGCCTTATCAAAAAGCGTATCAAAAGCAGATGAGGAAATCCTTGATAATTTTGAGCGAATAATTTCTCGAAAAATCTTTAGTCCCGTTGCTTTAACCGGCTATAAAGAGCTATATTGAACTTTTAAGATGGCTTAGGAAACATAAAGCCAATGGACCACACCGACACCACGATCTTGAGGCTTCGATTTCCAGCCAGACGTCGGAAGCAGTAGAGGAATACCTCTTAGAGAGAAACCTAGCGCTCAAAATAGCGAAATTGGAAGTACTATGCTCAGGAGTCCAGGTTCATTCCGGACTGTGGCGCCGCGCCGTTTATAACTTATTAAGAATATTCTTGGTTGTTCCGCTCGTAACTCACAGAGTTTATTTTTATCGATTTTGTAAATTTCGACAGAGAATGGATGTTTTTTTTGTAGGTTTGTTAAAAACGCTTTTAAAAAAGAATAAACATACATAATGTACAAATTCGCATAACAAACCGTTTATATTATAATTCTACAATTTACTCAAGTACATAAGGTTTTAAAATTTACCAACAAGAAGTCTCTCTAAACGACTAACAATGATAGAAATGCCTGAGTTGTAATATTTTTTTCAAGCTTAAATATATCCAATCCAATTTTAAATTGTCATCGCATCTCATAATATCTATTTTCACCACCGCACTACCGCACCAGCAGTTTGAGCGCCTATGGCTTCCCATCGCAGTTTTCTTACAAACATGCTTTCGACAACGTTAGTATAACAAGAGTTCTACATGGGTTCGCTTTGTTCAAAGATTTTAAACTAAACAAAATTATTTTTTATGTGAAATATTTCTAATGTTAAAATTAAACGATTTTTTCGTGTTGTTAAGAAAATGAATAGATTTAATTAATCACTAGATTAAATATTCAACAATTTTAAGCTACGAAATAAAGAAGCTGTTGTTTCCTCCGTTGGAAATATTGATTCCCAGATTTAACAAATCTCAGCTGAGGCAGCAAAGGAAAACCTCTAAGGGTTCCATAAGTGGAACAAGCCCAATAATTACAAATTATTTGTAACACAAGTAATCATGAACTTATGTATAATAATAATCACGAATATTGTTTGCACACAAAACGAAAATTACAGTAAATGTTAGAATCAATAATAAACTAATAAGCTTAGTAATGATCACTTCCAAAAGTTTCTAATAATCCAATTCTCTATAATTTGTCAATTAATTAGAAAAATATTTTCTCATTAATTTTATTTTCATTTATTTTTATTTTCAGGTAAGTGCCGAAGAACCTGTTTGAAAAAAGATTTTATAAATGTAAGTTAATTTTTTTCTCCAAATAATTAGACAAATTTGCACGTTTAATGCATTAATGCTAGTTCCTGATAAAAACATAACAACATTATACCCAATATGAATCGCAATAATAGTTTTATTAAAACATGTATACAATAAATACATTTTGTGTTCATTTTACATTCAAAATATTCAAATGAGACGAAATTGCTTACAAATTTGACTTTATTGATGTCAAATAATTTACCGCTAATGTATTGTTATTCGTGGGAAAATCATTTCAAATGTAAATTTTGTTTTAAAATGTAAATTATATACGTTTTTTTTAATGCCATTAACGATGGTTTTAATTTGCATGGAAATGCATAAAAAGCTATTTATTAGTTCACAGCATGATAGCTTTATAGTATTTTATAGACGTTGAATGAAATATCAATGACGTTGTGGCATTGTCGATGTAAATAGTAATATATATCCAATATTTCAATGAGATTAGTCTCTAGTTTGTATTTTGAAGAAGTCATATATATCTTTCATATTCTATTGTTAAGGCCCAGTGATAGCTATTGTTGAAAGCCCTCATTGGAAAAAAGTTGGTGTCAAAACAAATATTATAAATTTTAGAACACGATTATCCAAAAATGTTTTAATTTTTAATTATAGTGGCAACCATTACTTCAAAGTTATGAATAAGAATATGAATACAATATTTGAAATATTTTTGGATAATAATGTTATAAAAATCATAAGCTTTATTTCGACACGAACTCGCTAATGATTGAACTTATAAGAAAGATACATGAAATTAAAGAAAATTGCCAATAAGGGTTTTCAATGATGGCTATAACTGGGCCCTTAGTGTGTCATTTCATTTAAACATACATTTTCTTTGCGGTTTCATTGTTTGTCATATAGTAATTAAGGACCCTTCAACCTAGTAACTAATTAATCCATATTTCAAAGCTCAACAAGGACTATGTAATACATAGCTCGTTGTCAAATTTACGTAAGTGAGCTCGATGAAATTTATAAAGCTGTCGTTTTGGTCGTGTTCCCTGTTTTCGCACACATTCTTTGAACACATACTACTCAAGACAAAATAGGGCCTAACCAAGATTAAATCGAAGCATTTTATTGTACAGTTTGCAATGTCTATGAGTCCTTTTCAATGCTTCTAGTAACTAGAGAAAAAAATGACTGAAAAAAAAACTAACTGTCTAAATAACCAAACAAATAAGTGGGTTTTTTTTTGTTTTGAGTGGTATAGTTCAGCTTACCGGTGAACACGCTCTTGAGATTTTATTTTTAACCATACATGGCGTTCGTTTATCTATAGATTCAGATAGAAAAGTCTTAACTTATTATTATTGTTTTTACAATAACAAATAATCGCTAAATTTTACACAAATACTGTTCAACTTTACAAAAATTGAAACTCATGCATAATTCACACCGCGCATGCATGTTGTACTTATCTAATTAACAAATTTCAGCTGAGGCAGTGGAGGAATATTTTTGAGGGATCCATAAGTGGAACTAGCCAGAGTTCCGATGGTTCTCAGTTCTTTGTTGCATTTATCTAATATAGCAATTTAAGCTGAGGCAGCGGAGGACTATTTTTGAAGGAGCCATAAGTAGAACAAGCGTCGTATTTTTTAAAATCAGAAATATGGAAATTGTATATCTCTTTCTTTCACTAGAATAAAAGTAGATGTGAACTACCTGAGGTTTAGATTGAGGAGTATTAAAATTAACTTTTTTAATATTTGAGTGTGTTAGTATATCTGTACACGAGAACTCAAGCTTGAAAACTGAATGTTAGAAGAATTTTGGTAACTAAGCCCCACAACTGCAATGAAAGTGAATTTGAGTTTGGGAATGATTTTTCTTTTCTCTTTAGTTCATGTCAACAGTTAGAATCTCCCATCACTTGAAAGTCGCACATACACTCATAAAACTATGACAAAAAGTTCCGCTAGTATGAAACGAAAATATAAACCCCAGGTGAAATCGAAATGCTAACTTTTCCCAACGTATACTCGTACGCTATTGCAAATTGTTTGCTTCAAATTTGTTTGTCTATACAAACGATTAATAGGTGCAATCAATTAAATTAACATGAATTACAGGGGTGTGTTCGCAAAATGACTTTTTACATTGAGGCTGGCATGCACGAACTATTCTTATTGGAAATTTTAGATCGCACGTAAGACTTACGAGTGATTTGAAAAATGTAAACCAGAGAGACATATGTCTAATGCAAAAATCATAAATGAATAAAATGCGGGTGTTTATTTTTCCAAGACATAATTCCCAAGACAAAACCCCCAAACCTGAAATTCCCAAACTGAAATCTCCAGTAGCAAAATCGCCGCTATTTAATGCATGATTCCCTACTTGAACATCTATCTTTTGGAGACAGCTCTCTGGTTTAGATTAAGATTAATGAAATGTTATACACAAAGTAAATTACTATATATGCAGTGTATATTTAAAATAAATTTATTTTCAAATTAAAAAGTAATAGGCTATAAAAGTTTAAGCATGAAAATGGATTTTTTAATTATTGAAAAAAAGATACAAATTCACAAACAAAATAGCGATTTGTCTATTGCCTACGAAATTCACATGTCAGACTAAAAATGCAGCATTCAAGTTTTTTTGGTGTATTTAAAATTCACAATAGTAAAGTGTTATAACATTTGTATTATAAGATTTGGAGATTTTTTGAGTTTTTGGCAAAAAAATATTTTTTCGTTGCGGATTTTGTCCATGCTAATTTTTTCTTTGGAGATAATGTCAGGTTGGATTATTTTTTTGGGGACTCTGTCCAATGGAGATTTCGTAGCACTTCCCTTTTTTACAAAAAGCAAATTGAGTAAACGATTTCTGTATTTTTTCGATTCTAGGGAGTCAACTTCACAAGCAGGGTTTCAAATTATGTCTCAATATTTTAGTAAGGAGCGTAAACAATTTAGTAATTTAAGAGTATCATGATCTTGGAATTTTTTGTATTTTGTTTGGTAAATGCCAGAATCGGATACGACAGAGGGACTATATAATCTCTAATTTAAACTCTATTTATTATCGAATATTATATATACCTAGCTCTTTAACATCTGTAAAATTAACACCATTTAATGAGTGTGACCATTGCGTAATACAAAATACATTTTCGAAGATTCGCATTTACAGCTGCCAGATATTTTTATTATTAGCTTAGAACGAGTCAGAAATGATGAAATAAGGAGACGCACAAATATAACAGAAGTAATCAAAAAAATAAAACAATTTAAATGGAGCTGGCCAGGACACATATCACGAATACAAGGCCAAAGATGGCCGAAAATAACAACAAAGTGCGTACCGGATGATAATAGACCAGCAGGACGACCAAAGAAAACATGGAATGGTGAACGACTCAAAAAATAGGAATCTTCGGACAACAATGGGGGAGGCTTATGCCAATCGAAACAACAACTAGAAAATATTAAATATAAAAAACAATTATTAACGTAACATTATAAAGAAAAAATAATAATAATTGTAAATCATTATTGAAATACCTAATTAATTAATTAAATTTTAATTTTCAATTTTTATTATAATGTAGAATTAGTATATAAGGCTATTATACAAGCTTTTAATAATAATAATAATGGTCCAAATTGGTTACCCTTCGGTACAGCAGAAGCTTCTATAAATCCGTTTGAGTAGTAGTCATTAACTTTTCTATTCGATAAACATTAGTTTAAACATTGAAGTATTTAGAATGAAAGCCAAAATTTTCCTTCTTTTCCTTTTTCTATCAAAGGCAATTGTGAAATCATTCTATTGTATCAAAGCAGTATTTTGTAAATTTGGTTCAATTTGTGATTGCTGACCTAGCCTTTTTGAAACAATGGTGCATTATAGATTACTCCTAATAGAACAAGAAATGGTTTCTTGGAGATCAAGATCAAACTTAAGATTTCGATGATAAAGAAGTCAAAAACTAGGAAATCTTCAATATATCGGAAATTTTATTGTCGAGTTTATTGAAATGTAATATCTGAGTTGCTTTTACCGTTTGAGACATGCTTTTCACTTAGGTTTAGACTAAATGTCTTTTGAAATTTGGCAAATAACTTAAAAAATATTGTTTGACACATCACCGCCTCTAGTGATTTTCATGAAATTAATTTTAAAGAGCTCTTTTTTTCAAAGTTGAACAAAATTATTACCACCATATAACAGAAAACAGAATTGCTATATCCATTTTCTTTAAATTAATTTTAAGTTCATCACTTTTTTACATTTTATATCATATTTTAGCACGAGCCGACTAGCATTTTAATTCTACTATTTAGGGATGGGATTGTTTTACATCGTTGATATTCAGCTTTCATAAAAATAAACTAGACCTTTATCCCTCACTCAACATTTATGTAAAGCAACGTTAGTTTTACTGTACTTTCTAAGAGTTTAAGACTTCGGTGTTCCTGATGATAATCATTCGGATCGTTACCCTTTTGTATGTTATTTTATTTTTATTTTCTCCATCTCAAAAATCTATATCTTTAAATTTTATAAATATTCCTGAAGAAATTGTGTATTTTTTTTGGTTCACCCTTTAAGGTGGCATTGAGAATTGGAATCCAATTAGAACTGCTTAAGACTTTTCTTTTAAAAATGGAATTCTTGTTGGTTCTAATGAATCCAGAAGTTTTTTTTTTATTGATTTGATATTTCTTAACTTAACTTTGTAAAACCTTAGAAATCGTATGGCATATCTACGCTTTTCTTTTTAGAAATAAAACTCTTATTGCTACTGACAAATACGATTTTCCAGTACAAGTTTACTGTGAACATGCACCACACGTTTCTTGAGCTCGGCATTAGAATATTCTTGGTATCCACTTCAGAAATCACATTGTATCCATATCTATTCTAAATTCCTTCGAAATCAATTCTTGGCGAATGAAGCATATATATCAGATAACGGCACATGTCAAAAGGCACTCTACTTAATCTCCATTTTCATTGCTTTCACAAGAAAGAAAATCAATACCTTTCCACAGCATAATAGGATTTACATCAAACCAACCACCACCACCATCATTCAAGACTATTTCCCTTCGCATATCACAACTTTCCGGTTCAGTAAAACGAAAGGGGTTACATTTACGTTATACCATCATCGTCTACCAACCAAGAACGAACTTTTTTGTTTGTATCCTGCAATCTAGAATACACTCATATTGTCATCGTAAGCGAACCATCGCATTGCCATCGCGTGTTGTTTTTTTCTTTGCTTCGTGTTTTGGTAGAGAGAAAAACCTTAGTTTGGGTAAAAGGGAAAGTCCTTTTCCGGTACTATATAAAGTTGGGGTTGGTATAAATGTTTTCCTGCCTAGACCCTGAAATGTTTCACATTCGGACGGAGAAAAACGAACACGAAGTCGCCATGCCGCCTTTATTGTGTCACTTAGCTTGGATTACCCTCCTCCTCTCATTGTAAATCCTTCTTCAACTCATTACTTTTATTTCCTTTGTCCTTTCATTCTTTCCTAACAAAGAAGAAAATACCTACACACACAGAGAGAAAAAAAGCCCCAAATACACAAAAACAAAACTTATCTCGAAACGGAAAACTTGAATTTTCTTGTGAAAATTCCTGAAAATGAATTAAATGAATTGGAATGGAAATATAAAAACCACTCGCAACAACAATGAGGCAGGGCGCGTTCTTGGAACATGCGGCATCCCACAGTAGGGAATCGCACGCAAAGCAATATCATTCATCCGACTCCCAACGCACATATATGTGTATCTAGATATGTACAGACGCTGAGTTTGGAGTTTTTGTTTAAGAAAGAGAAGATACGAACTCAATGGGCAAAAACTAAGAAAAGAAAAGAAAACCATTTGCCGACATAAGCAATTGCTGTTTGAACCAAAAAGGAAGCAAAAATCAAGTCCAACTATATAGGAAACAATGCCATCGGGCAAGGTCTTTAGCTTCTTTTCCGAAAACTTTTCCATTTTCTTTGGTTTGTTGTTCTTCCTGGGATATCTTTTGGCAGCATAAATCTGAAACATTACCATCTCACCCTCCTCCGTCTATGAATTTTTTGGGATATTCATTTTTTGTTTCACAGATATACGTTGTTCTCTGCGGAGGAGACCATTTTATTTCCGAGACGTATATATAGATACAGACGAAGAGTCATGGATGTTTATCAAAACCCCCGGGGAAGACACGCGTCAAATATACAAAATATACATATTATTGTTTTCTTGGAATTTGTTTCACTACAGGATGGGATATTTAGTGAAATTAGGGAGCATACTGCGACTGATTGAATTATTGACTTTAAAGCGATGAGTGCATTTTTTATAAATAGATATTTTAGGGCGATGTTTTGGAGAGTATCCAGTGGTATAGAAACATTTGGAGCATTTTCAAGTAAATAACGTTATATTTGTTCATTTAAAGTTAGTTCACAAAATTAATTGGTTAGTAATGGCGTCCAAACGCCACCTGTCAAAGCGAAAAATTTTCAGTATACTCTGCCATTTAAACATGAAAACGAGCAACGATTGCAAATTATTGAAATTAACTATCAAAATTCTTGCCCTGTGAAAAATGTGCACCGTTTGTTTCAACCATATTATGGCGACCAGCGATTAGGCTCATTTCTGGCTCAACGGATACGTAAATAGGCAAAACTGTCGCATCTGGGGTGATGAACAGCCGTCACATGCAATACAAGAATTACCGATGCATCCCGAAAAAACGACAGTTTGGTGTGGTTTATGGGCTAGTGGAATCATCGGTCCATTTTTCTTCAACGCCGACCATTGAAGACACGGTACCATCAACGGCGAACGATATCGAGACCTGATACGCGACTTTTTTTTTGCCTTAGTTGGCTGAGTTGAATGGACAATTTTAATCGGAGCCGCAGACAACATTTACACGAAGTTGTCTTTAAAACGTAAATGGCAAAGGCCTGTTTATCGATTACAATAAAAAATTGTAATATGAGATGCAAATTTGAGTGTTTTCTTCGATTAAAAAAAAAAATACGCTTAAACAGAGTTGAGATATTGGCCTCAGAACTCAGATACAGTAAGATATCTTAGATGAAGCGCTATTCTCATTGGTCAATTGATCAATATGGACACGTAAAATTTGAGTGGAAATGGCTGACGGAACAAGGTAAAAATATCCGCGTTAGTACTGAGATAAGAGCGAAAAAGCAGTTTAAACTTTTATTTGTCATGTACGTTTTGCTGATATTGGCCTCTGAACTCAGATACAGTAAGATATCTGAGATAAAGCTCTATTCTCATTGGAAACGTCTGACGAAACAAGGTAAAAATGTTCGCATTAGTACTGAGATAAGAGCGAAAAGCTATTTTACCTTTCATTTGTCATGACGTGTTTTTGATTTTAGTAAAAATAACCGATTTTTACTAAAATCAATAACGGATATCTGTTGAAGAGCAATTATTCTAAACAGATAAAACAAAAACTCAAAGAAAGATATGGGAAAATAATATTGCAAAATAAGGGTTGGTATAGCTTGATGTTTACCACACTATTAAGGGATGTCTTTGCGTTCCAAATCACCAACCTTACTATAAAAAAAAAACAAGTACAAATTTTTGGCGCCTCATTAGCGACTCCGAACGGTGAATTTGAGAAATGATTTTCTTGACAATTGATCCTCACCAGAGGATTGCCAGTGAACCATCATTTAGGTGTTGCTACGACTGGGAATCGAATACCCAGACCTTCTGAGCGCAATTCATCTCACTAACCATCGCGCCACGGAGCTTAACCTTACTACTCAGATGTTAATTGAGTTTCGAAACGTTTCCATTAAGCACGCCAAGATTAAGTGTTGTTTGGTTGTCAATTCCAAAACCTTATTGGTCCTTTTTACGAGAAAATGGAAATCATTGCAAATCATTGTCATTAGGAATTTAATGGTACTTGGGTTTCATTTTAAATAAAAAATTTAGCTGGGAGCCGCATATACTTGAAAGTAACATTTGCAAGAATGTTATAGGTACAAGGTGAGAAATGCACTTCGCATCACATATCGACCATATGTTTCGGTTACAAGACCGATACTGATTTTTGTTATTGCACCAATAGCATCTACGATTCAGAGCCGTAATAACTGAATTTCAGGAATGTGTCTACATACTAACCTTCACCGTGTATACATCACCTCTCCTCATACAGCACAATCATTAGGTATTACATTGCAGGAGCGGTAAGCAATTCAGACACGTCTTCCACACTTTGCTCCAATAACAAATGTTGGGTTACGGTATGAAATTACCATTACGTATTCGTAATGCACAATTGTTTGTCTATGACATCTACAAACTCCTTAAATGTTCTATTTGGAGATTCGTAAAATTTACTTGAACGAATACTATTTTGAACACCACACCTTTTTACACTATCAGATCTGTGTCGTAGCGAGCTTAATACAAGCGCCAGCTATGAGCAGAGACTTGCCACAGCATATAATATACATCCACAGGCTAATCACTTGGTGCATTTGTTAGTTGGACATAACAGAACATAGCAGATTCTTAGTTTAATATTGCTAACAATATCAATATACGATGAAATTACAATTAGACTATATAGATTATTAAATAAAATACATACTCTCATAACGCGTTATAACATACGAATTCGCAGAGAGTTTTTCAAACTACTTTTACAAACATGCAGTTCAACTACATCAATATTTTTATTGAAATCTCTGCTCATGCAACTGATAGCCTCGTTCATACCATAATTGTATTTATGAATAGGTATATGTAAAATATTTAATCTACGAAGGCTATAGAAAAGTCCCCCGGGTATTAAAACCAATAGCACTTAATAGATTTTATGTGTTTATAAACTTGAATTTAGGATCAAAGTAAACAACAAGATCTTTAAAACTGTCTAAACGACACAGAGTTTGCCCGGACAGGGTATAATTAAAATTGGATGGCGCACGTTTTCATGAAAATGACAAATGCTGGCGATTAGTAGGGCTCAGATTCAAACCGTTTTTAGGAAACCATATGGTAAAACTATTTAAATCAGTTTACAGTGAAAGCGAATCGCTGATATCTCCTTTACATTTGAAAATGTTCATGCCATCAGCATATATCAATATTTTGCTATCTCGAATACAAGCTTTTCCATTGTTAAAACCAGGTATAAATAAGATGGGGCCAAAAGACTACCTTGGGGTACTCCAGATTGGTCAACACAAGGGTTGGACTTAGAAGCTATTAATTTTACCTGATAAGTTCAGATGGAGAGATATATGATTAAACCCGAAGGGATGTCTGTCGAGATCTTTGCTGATGTTAACAACTTAACTCAGTTTGTAAATGATCTAACACGCATTTCAAATATTGACAGCCAAGCCGCCAACACTTTAGACTTGTTTTTGACATTTCACCCCGATAAGTACACTATAAATGTATTATCGCCTCCAGGCGACCACTGTATCGTAGCAACTTATTTCCCGTACCACATAGTTAAAAAAACAAATCCCAAAAGAACTGTAGGTATGGCAATACCAGAAAGCCAACTGGGAAGCTTTAAACGATTTCAAAATAATTTTAACTGGGCATTATGCTTCCTCGATAGTGACGTGGATGCTACAGCTGATGCGATAACTTACATTATTCTCTTGGTTATGAAATCCTTTATCTCTCACCTGGTAAAAAGTATCAAACCGAAGGTAAACGGATTGTATGACTCGAGCTGTTAGGGTGAAAGAGTTATGTTTCAAAAGAGCCAGAAGTGACTGCAATGCTCCCATTAAGTGTTTCATATTCTTCCACGACTAAAATTTTAAGCAAAAAAATCCAGTGTCAAAAACTTTTGGTCGTTTGTACAAAAACATTATTAAATCGATCTTTTCGATATCGTCGGCGTATACTAGTAGTTGTACCAATTTTTGAAAAATTGTGCCTCTGGTGTTGGCTCGGGAGTTTTGCACAATCCTCTCAAAAATCCGATTGAAGAAGTCCCATGACAGCGCATCGCTTTGCCTAAATCCTTTTTTGGTATCGAATGTCTCGGTGAGGTCGTTTCCAACCCTGGAGCATCGTCATCGTCATCCTACACAAACGGACGGGTTTGTCCGGTATACTTAAACTAGACATGTCTCTGTTTAGTTTGTCTCTATAAATGCTGTCTTATGCGGCTTCGAAATCGATGAATAGGTGGTCGGTATCGATTTGGGCTTCTTGGGTTTTTCCAGGATCTGCCGAAGTGTAAATATTTGATCGGTTGTGGACTTTCTTGGCCTAAGACCACACTTATAAGAGCGGGTCAGGTTGTTGGTATACAATTTCAGGCAGTTCACATATTAAGGCAGATAGGATCTTGTATTGGCGCAGTTTAGAGGGTCTTCTTTTTTGAGGATCGGGCAAACGATTCCATTCTTCAGGCATACTTTCTTCCGACCAGATTTGGCTTATGAGTTGGTGGACGTTACTTACCAGGTCATATCCGCCGGCTTCATAAAGCTCAGCGGGAAGGCTGTCATTTACGGTAGCCGTATTAAACTTGAGTTTAGATATTGCTATCTTCACCTCACTCAGACAGGGTGGTTGGCAGTTTTCGCTGTTGTTTCCAATATTGAATTGTTCGTTCTGCCTGACAGTGGAATGTTGTTTGTCATCGCCTCTTAACAGTCTGCAGAAGTTGTTCTTCCATATCCTCAGCATCGATTGTGTCTCAACTACGATCGTTCCTGGAGTGGCACCTCTCTATATCCTCGCTTTTCATGCTCTTTTTTCTTCTTTATGAAAAACCTGTTTTCTTCTCTTCTACATTGCCTATGAAGCTCAATGGCAGCTCTCGTCTTCACCTGCAGCTCAGCCTTGTAGGCCTCGTTCTTGGCTGCGAGCATATTTCGGCATTCCTCATCAAATGTCCTTCGACATTAAAGTTTTCCACAGTACCTGTGGATTGTTGTGGCGTGGTGGATATCCGCATTCTTGCCTTAGCTGCAACAAGTTAGGGATCCGCGTCGATGTTAGCTCCTTTGTATGTTCGGACATCCAAAATATATCCTCTTGTCTATCGCTATATGATCAATTTGGTTGATCGTTCGTTGATCTGAAGACCGCCATGTCCCCTTATGGATATCATGATGAGAAAACCGTATTGACTATGTAGTCATTATTAGATATCGCAGAGTATTCATTAAAATAAGTCAGGTACTTACATGGTCGTAATGGTTCAGGCTTATTACAAAAATGTTCCAAGCCCGATTACGTATGTTTAAACATTTACGTATACCAATTATAGTGGAATTGAGCATTTATAGAATGCTTGACTGGGATGGTTCTATCCATGCAATCTTTGTATAGCCTTTGAACGTTTTTCAATGGCGTATTATCTTCAGGCCTAAATAGCAAATCTTTTCGTATCATCCCTCGTTGCATAATTTGACACCATATATTAATTTTGTTCGCAATGTTTTGATTGGTGAATCTGTGCATCTACGTATTTTTTTTTGATTGTGCCAACTCTACCAGATCTTTTATTGATTCATTCAAATTTGAAATTCTTAAACGCACCTCACATAATATTCCTTATTGTGGCAGCACCTTACATGAGTAGCGCAACGACTACAAAATATGAAAAATATATAAATGTCATCCAATAACAAATCCATCACTGATCAGTGAAACTTGTATGTTTGCAGATACACATGTGTATATCTACCATAGTCCTATTCAGACAGTCTGTGGAATCAAACAAAAGGATAAACATTCTCTGTCATCAAAATACGTCTTTAATGATAATCAATGGCATGAGTGCTGTCATCAAAAAAAATGTATATAAACATGCATTTTGTTTATACATATTTATTATATTAAAAAAAAATACCCATGCTTCCAGATTTTTTATTCCTTGCACGTTTGCATTTTTTCCATTCTTCCCTTTGTTCATTCGTCAAGGATGTTTTCGTTCTCTCTTTTTGTTATATGAGATTTTCTATCAACACTTTGCGCGAAAGGACGAAAGCTGAATACGAAATGCATTAATGCTTTGAAGGTGGATGCAGCAGCAGCTCGTTTTAAATGCTAGGTGGCATTGGGTACTTGTACGCCATTATCCCACCGCACTGGTGTGTGTAACTTCAGACGCTTTGGAAAAATTGTGTAGTGCGGTTTTCTGTGGTAATCCCCCGTCGGCAAATGCGATGAATATACTTTTCGCACATCCAAATAGCTTAGCTTAACATACATTCGTATATATTTTGAAAAATACAGTTTTTTTTTTATTGCATATCGCTGTAATAAATCGAGCCAATTGAATGGCGGACGGATTAAGTGTTAAGGGTGGAAGTGGGCGAACACAGGAAGATGCAGGGAATATATATTTCTTGAAGAACTTATGCGGTGTGCATAAGAATGAGGTCTTTGTGTAGTTTTTATACCTATTGCACGTTTGTAGGATTTGGGTATGGGAATATCTTTAAATTTTTTTGTTTTTTTTTGTTTTCGTTCAACACATGAGTTTAGTTGGGCGAATACAAAATCCGAGAACTTGAAGTTACCACATCTTGTGGTAAAAGGTAGGTGAAAAAATTTGGCCGTAATGCATAAATGAATAGATACATATTGGATGATATTCATTATTTTGCCAACAACAAAATCAATCTCGAACATACAAAAACGAAAATTCCGTCGGCACTTTCACCACAATCCAACTCAGCATTAAATTGTTGCATAACAAAAACCATACGTACCTTCAAAAACAAAAAAAAAAGCTTATAGTGATCTTGAATTAACATTGAACATTTAATAAATTTCGTATATAGGTATTGTGTTGTGGATTCTGTAATCAGACTACCGAGCAGAAAGTAAATACATTCTTCAGGTGCTTGTTGATATGGTGTTGAACTTTAGGTCAAAATAAATGGCGAAATAGACAAACACCAAACTCAAACACAATTAATTTTTTTTATGTTCACTGCATTCAAGGCCACATTGCGATTGAAACGTTTGGCTTTAAGGTGCCATATCTGAATCTAAGTGCAAGGGCACAGCACTTGAATTTTTTTTTGTTTGCAAGTTAATTGAATTGACTTTCCCAATGAAGTCTGTGTTGTATTTCAATATAACAACTTATTTACCTTAACTGGTATATGTAATTTTGTTTAATTATCTGAGTATTTGATATTTGCTTAAATAGTTTTAAGTGGTTGTCTGAAAATATTCGATTCAACGATGGATTTGAGAAAAAAATGTGATTTTATAAAAACCATTCAGATTGATTTAACATATATTATGAACATGTAAATTATTATTTTCATATTGATCATTATTGTGTATTAAGTAGATAATACCATTACTTTCTAATAAAACGTTGAACAAAGCAATTTTTTTATAGAAAATTTTGAGCTTTTATTCCACAGTTTATAAATTATCATTTTGTTTCATTTAATAAACAATTTTAGTTGCTATATTCGGCTAGGGCTATCCTCATAGATGTCGTTAAGTACACTCTTAAGAGTCACCAAGTCGATTGATATTTTAACATCTTGTGGTGTCCATTTGATGAATAATTGTTTGTGTCTACAATATATGGCCAATATTCCCCCAAATTCAATTTTTTGAAATCATTTTGAATATTAATATATGTTTAGTTAGTTTAGTTATTTAGTTTGGGAACTGTCCTGAACCGGTTATAAGTTATTTCATGGGTCACTACGTTAAGACAAAGAACTACATTCCTTCAGTTCATCAGATTAACTACAAACATTGAGGCAGTGAGAGCTTTAATCTCGCAATTCCCACGGTCTTCTATGCACAAATAATCACGATGGTCTACATCCGTAAGAGTTGGTAATTGTATAGGAACTCCGAAGCCAGCTTCAAATCTGAGAGAATTTCAGAGGATGTAATCATTTATTTTTTCCTGATTGGATATATCAACAAACAGAACTTTTGCTACTTAGCTGACAGAAATTCGCGGGAAGTATATCAAAAGCCTTTGTATCCATTTAAAGATTACCGTATGGTGTACAATTTCCTCTGCAGATATATTGTTGGCCTCAGATTTTTTTAATTTTTAAGAAAATATAAGGTCATATGAATATGTTGCATAACATTTTTTTGATGATTTTATAAACTGGGCATTTGGACAAGACCAGAAGGCCATTTTCAGATAGAATATTCTAACATAACCGCTGTAATCGGCTTTTTCAGATAATGGGTAATATGAAGCATTACCCACTTGATATGCTTTTGAAAACATATTCAGAATTTAAGGTATGTATATACAGGGTGATTTTTCAGAGGTAAAGAACTTTAAATTGAAATAAAACACAAGAAATTCATCAATTTTGATTTACTGGAAGGATAATTTTGTGCCATTAATGTTTAAATACGATCTGAGTAATTATGCGCTCATCGAATGTTTCCTTCAATTAATCGATTGTGACGTGCGCTGTGTGGCACGTAGCGCCGTCTTGTTGGAACCACATCTCATCCACATTCACGCCATCCAATTGAGGAACAAAATAGTCGGTTATCATGGCTCTATACCGGTCTCCATTAACGGTAGCTGACTCTCCAGCATCATTTCAGAAGAAGTATGGCCCAATGCCAATAGAGCACACCAAACAGTCAGTTTTTGCGGCAATTGTGCTTGTTGACGTAGCCATTCAACCAAAAATGAGCCTCATCACTGAACAAAATTTTGCGATAAAAATCAGCATCGAGATCAATCTCATTTTCGGCTCATGCACCAAAAACAGGACTCACTGCATTGCCTCGAAACTTTAATTCTTACACAAGCTGGATCTTGTAAGGTCGTTAGCCAAGATCTTTGCGCAAAATCTTCCATAAAGTTGATGGACAAAGCTCCAATTTCTGTGCACGGTGGCGAATCAATTCATTCGGGTCCTCTTCAACACTTTGCTCTACAGCGGCAATTGTTTCTTCGGTATGCACTGTTCGACGTCTCTGCGGATGAGCATTATCACATAAAGTAAACGTAGTGTGAAAACGATCGAATTAATTGCTCTGATGGAATTTAGTCTTATTACCGCACCCTGTATAAGGGTGACATAGAACTTAAGTATACTGTATGAGATGCTTTCTGATAACAAAAGTCGTATGTGCCAATTAAAGTTCTGGTTCAGAGGTGAGCCCCAACTTTCACCAAATGATCTTCATATTAATGATACAGCAAGCAGCACGTCTCAGAAAAGCTTGGAACCTGTGTATAAAACCTTTTAGCACAGCACAATATTGAAATCAAGGGCATATGAGAATGGAATTTGTGATTACATAAGCCCTTACCAGGATTTTGATATCGAATACTTAACTAAAATACCTCGCAGGGACGAATGTTCATCAGCTAATGTGGTATAAAGCTTGGAAACATCAATCCTTACTGATGGTGTTTAATCTGAAAATATCGGAAAAGCCACGTTCTTAAGACTTGCAGGTGTACTTTAAGCAAAAGTTCTAGGCATACTCGCAGCTAACAAATAAGCTAGGTTGCTGACAAGTTACAAAGGGATGCACCCATCTACGTAGATTATCAACCGCCCATAAAAGCCCTGAGATTAAATGAAGTTAAGTTTTATGTTGTTGGGTGGTGCCGCGCAGACTACCAGAAACTCATAACACCTTACCTAACCTAACTTAGCTTTGGGAAAAAATAAAAACTATGCACACACAAATTAAGATAGAAGCTAGGTTTGAGTGCCTGTAGATGCCGTTGTTGCCAGATATTTAACTTTTGCATACTTTGATAACCTATTTCGACTAAAAGAAGGTTTTTGGCTTACTTATGATTGGTAGTCTATCCTTCAACGGTAATACCGGTAACTGTATACATTAACAGATGAGAGACACAGTCTATCTTACAACGAAACGAACAACACGAATTGGACCGGCGTCAAAAAAGAAATCGACTTCGATTTCAGGACGATTCGGAGTAATCAATTTGAGTCTTAGCAACAGCCAAAAATAATAGGTTTGCAAGATTTATAGATTTTAAAACAAAATTACAGACAAAACTACAGAGAAGGCTTTATTAATAATAAGAACCTTGATAAACAATTTAAGCATTATTGTTTAAATGCTTAAAACAGAGCAAAACAATTGGCTCTTACATTTCCCATACCGACATATGGTTGAATCTACAAATGATCATACTTGGCAACATTTTAACTAGTCATATATTATTTTTACCTATTGCAGCTGATAACACCAACTTTTTACAATTGAAAAAAAGTATCATCAATCTGATCATCCCAACAGCTCTCATAAACGATGCAGAATTGAATTCCATTCATTTAAAAAAAAACCGACAAAAGAGAACAAGTGCGTTGTGCAAGCACCCGCACCCGCACCAGCACAGAATGCAATAAAACACTCAATAGATACGAATAAAAGCAGCTAAGATACATTTTATGTGTCTGCTGCTAGCACCAACTGCCGATTGTACGTTTTGTTAGCCACAACAATGTCGCGACAATATTCATTACACCGAATATGTGTGTTGTTGTCAATTTGTTTTTTTTTTTATTCAAATTGTTCGTTCGCATTTAATTGGGCTTAGGCGCGTTCGTACACACCCTTTGAGTGAGCAGCACCATGCCACCACCTCTACCATCAGTAATTCTGTTTATTTCATTAAATATTCCTCCAGCGTTCGTGCGTCTCCCAGTGTGGAGTATGTGTTGATGTTAGCTCGCACGAAATTTAATAGCTGCATAAATTTAAACATATAAATGTGTAATAACTTCATTATGCATACGTATGTATACATACATACTGCGTATCACGTGAATAAAAGCCTAAATGTTAGTAACCCAAGCCCTCGACGTATACCCACCACACCACGCTATCCCACCATCCACCAGAGGTGTTGTGCTCTTCCATGGAATTGAAATCGATTCCAAGCCTCGCGCTGCAGGGACCGTAAAAAAATCGATCGAATGATTAAGAACGATATTATTAAAATGTTTCCTCGATTCGTTGTATCTTCGCTTTTGTGGAAGGCAGAGATTACGGGAGAAATCAACTGGCAAGCGAGTCAACGAAGCGAAGCCATTCCATGGCCAAAAGACAGCGATACTAATCATTTGTGTGTCTGTTTTTCCGAAAATGTATGCTCATGCACATGTAAGAGATTTAAATCTTCTACGTACAGAAAAACGGAGCAAATCGAATTATAATCTGGTATCGGATTTTTGTTCGCTCTTTCGAATCGGTTGGTCTTGAAATTTGTTTTCTTATTTTTTTTTATGTGTTAATCATTGATGGCTGCGCGGCATGGCTTAATCAGGTTGGCCTAAAAGTATAAAGTCACGATGACGACGATGGGAAATCTTTTTCATCATCAGCAGGTTCGTTGTCGTCGACATCGTGAGACCTTGTGTACAGGTAGGAAGATGTTGACAGATACCTGTATGCACATCAATGGAGGACGATAAATGTCAGCCATTATTAATTTCTTTGTTTATCTCATGTACATTGGATATGGCTGGTCATCGTGTATATGATGTGCTGCAGAAGGGAGGATTCCTAAGCAGATGCCTTTGATGACGTGATGGTTAAGTTACACCCACTTGAAGTGGATATTTCCATTAAAACTAAGTATGGTGTCATGAAAGTATAAGTTGAGCAAGTATCTAGATATAAGTGTAAGTGGCAAGTGCTAAGCATAGGGCAGTGTAAATTCTGTTTGACTTTAGGGGTGGAAATTGCAGATGGTGTTTGCTACTTTTGTGGATGAAAAAAATGGATGCGGTTGCGGAGAGTTTAGCTGGTTGATTAAGCGAAGGATAAACATTTTTGCATTCATTAGCCAGCTTCTTTTAAACATAACGGTTGGATATGGAACTGATTGATTTCAATAAAGCATTCAAAGTCAGATATCGCATATTAGAAGCTTTAGATAACAAGAAAATCTAGAAACAAGAAGGAAAATCATCGTGAGATACTTCTTCTTGGCACCGATGAGTGTAAATTATTTAGAAGCCAGTGAGCAACAGGTGATGTACCTATTCAGTTTGTGTTTCATGATCTTCCAATCGTCCTTGTAGACAGTTATAAACCACTAACATCGAGGTATAATATAATATTACACGAAAATCAGCACTACCGGATCATAGAAAACACAGCTCTTAACAAGGTTAGAAGTCCGCCGGCATCTCGTGCAAAATTTCTTTTTTTTTATGAAATGTTTTCAGGTCAGGCGAGAATAATGCTTACAAAGTGAACTGAGATTTTGGTTGCAGATGATGTTTGATGCAAATACGTCTTCTGGAAGTTTGTTCCATTATTTACTTGACCTCTAATAAAACAAGGTTTGGTACTTGTTGTCCATCTATAGCATTGTTTAGAATGTTCTAACTAGACAAAATTCAAAATGAGTGACAAATATAAGCGATAAATTGGACTAAACAAGTATAACGAGGTTCGAGTGATCCAAGGGAAAAATTTAAGATTTAGTAGAAATTATTAACTGAGCCAGTTTAAAAATATTTGACGAGAATCTTAAATTAAAATTAAAATCAAATTATAAATCTCTTTGGTTGTTGCGTTGTTTTCATTTGACAGCACAATATTTTGAAAGACATTCTGGTGTGCCCTAATAAGCCAATCTATATTCTGCTACTAAAGGAGATAAACTTAGTCTAAGTTCATACAAAGAGTCCCTACAGATATTAAGTTATAATTAACTAAAGCTCAATAATTGAGATAACCACCAAGACCGCTATTGCATCGATAGTTTTTTTTTTAGAGACAAGTTTTCACCACTCGTCCACTTATATCGGGCGGAACATTCTATTCTATATCGTTTCGGAACTCTCCTAGCGTTTTTAGCTTGTTGGAACTAACCCACGACTTTACGCTATACCACAAAATGAAATCCAATCGCATTAGGTGGGTATTTAAGCGATTGTACATAATATCACCGAACTTCCTCTTCATAAGATCAATAGTGGCTTGTGACACCATTTTTTTTTAAATTATATATATCGACATAAAATGCGGCCAATGAGACCTCCGACATTAAATATATGGAAGCTTTGGAGTTTCCTTATGAGAGGAGTGTCCCATAGTTCACGGAAAATGTAATTTTGATAGAAAACACAGATTTTTAATTAGAAAGCTTTTTTTTCTTATTGATTCGTGCAAAATTGGGGTTATGTAAGGGGCACATTGAATAAATGGTTGCCACGGCTTTGCTGGCAATTACGTATTCTTTGTGAAATTTTCTATGACTGTTAGGTACAAATGTGTCTGAATTTTATTAAATCACCGCTTTATTTCCTCATTCAAAACGTTGGTGGTCGTTGGTTTGTTTGCATAGAACTTTGAATTAAAAAAAACTCAAAGAAAAATGTCCAATGGCGTTAAATTACCAAATCTGGATTTTCAATTCAGATCGCAAAAACGGCCGATTTTAAAACTAGGAAAAGACTCATGCAGTAATTGACATGTCGTTCACAGCTATGTAGTGTAATTTAGGCACTAAAAATTGGATTATCATGCCACTACAACGGACGCCATTAATTATTACTGCCTGACCACCCGCATTTTCGAAGAAGAATGGTCGGATTATACCTAAAATCCGCACCAAACAGTCACGCGTTGTGGATCCATTTGTTTGCTTAAAATTACTAGTGGGTTTTATTGATATCTTGTTGTTGTTGTTCCAAATCAGCTGTCTTGAGTCAAATGAACTTTGTAAGCATAAAGTTTCAAGCCTTTCGTGAGAGTTCGCTGTAGAGAGCTCCTAGAAATACCCAATTCTAAACTACGCTGCCAAATTGATGTTCCCGGGCAGTCAACAATAGATACTCTCGCGAACTGCTTCGTGTTTTTTGTTGCAAGACTTATGACAGGACATGCAGCGTGCTTAAGATCAATAATTGATCCTAAATTTCTCAATAATAGGTACTCTTCTCACAGTTGATAATTTCAAATCGCTATGATGGCCATATTTTGTACGGAAATTGCAAACTGAAGCTGACAAACTTTCATTAATTCTCAAAATATTTCTCGGCATGAAAATGGTTTGTTCTTTCGTATAGCGCTTCATTTTTGCTAGTCCGAATTTGTCAGCTATCGCATTGTTTTCGTTTTTCCTTTGGCAACATGTTCACCGGATTCATCCTTCAACATTTCCATTGTTTCACGAGCTGTGTGGCATGTGGCACCGTCTTGATCAAATCACATGTCAATCAAGTTCAACTCAGCCAACTGGGGCAAAAAAGTCACGTATCATGGCTCGATATCGTTCACCGTTGACGGTAACTTTTCTTACACGGTCGTCTTTGAAGAAAAATGGACCGATGATGCCACCAGCCCATAAGCCACACCAAACTGCGTTTTTTTGGGATGCATCGGTAATTATTGTATGGCATGTGGCTGTTCATCACTCCAGATGCGACAGTTTTGCTTATTTACGTATCCGTTGAGCCAGAAATGAGCGTCATCGCTGAACACAATTTTCGAACGGTGCACATTTTTTACAGAGCACTAATTTTGATAATAAATTTAAATAATTTGCAATCGTTGCTCCTTTGTGAGTCTTTCCATGATTTAATGGCAGAGTATACTGACAACTTTTCACTTTGGCAGATGACGTTTGGACGCCTTTACTAACCAGTTATGCCGACCTGAAAAACTTAACTCTTAAAAAGTCACACGTTACAAAGGTGATTCACTACTTTATAGTAAATTTTCTTTTAACATATGATCCTATATGTCTCCGTCACCTCATCCCACAACCAGGCGACTGTCATGCACACTTCTGTATCGTTACAAACCTTTTCATTACAAAACACAACCGAGTAAAATTCTCGAAAAACATTCACATTTCCTTCAAATTTGCCTAAAAATTGGTTCACATTTTTAGAAAGTCACAACCATTGTCGCGTACAATCTGTTTTGACTACGTCGCTTTTGTTTATGACCCATTGCTTTGTCTGTCACAAAAGTTGCACACACAAGTCAGCAATCCGACCATAGACAATAGCCAAAAAAGGGTGCACAAATCATAAATAACACAATAAAACACCAAGCAAACAAGGATGACGCGTATATCTGTTGGAAGTGTTTTTGGCTTTTCAAAAGGCAAACGTGTGTTCAGGTCATGCTCTAATTTTCTTTTTATCAATATTTCCATAACCCAACAAATGTATCTTTTCGAACCCAAAAAAAAAAAAAAACGAGTAAGAGATACTCATCAACAGACGCAATTCCCGCAATGACCATTGTGTTACAAAAGGGTTATTTAGCGCATTTGGTATGCATACCAGGATACGTTTGGCTATGCTCTATATTCGGTTGTTTGACTGTGTCCCTGTTGTGTCTGTTTTGAATGCCATAAACATTTTTCGAAAGTCGACCACAATAGGAACCTGCCTCCGGATTTTGTTGGTATCTTTCTCACTGTCTGTCGGTTTATCTAGATACAGAAGATTTTTATTATCAAACAATTTTTTTTTTAAATATGTCACACACCGTCTGTATATATTTTGAGAGCAATTTTTAATAGTTTGGAACAAAAGGGCGAATATCCGCCCTTTAAATTGCCGCCATTTGAAGATGTGTTGTGATTGTGATATAACTTTATTTTTGTCCCAAGTTCATGAAACATCTATTGCGCTGTCTATGTCGGTCGGTGGCGTCGTGTGTGCGCTCGAGACTCTTACATCTTTTTCCGGACATTTGACGTCGTAAATTTTGATCGCATTCAACTGTGACAAGAGGAATACTATACTGCGGGCACTCTGATGCACGTTCCTTTTTTTTTTTGGGGAAGATGCCAGCTTGTCAGATGTTTGTATTTCCGTATTCTCGAGGGAGTGGAAGTTGTGTCCGCTTTTAAGTACACTCTTTGTGGATATCGTTTCGTGGAGTGATTTAATCCCATGATGGGTTAAGGTAAACTGGTTGACATTCCCCCCTTCATGGTGGGTGGGTTTTCGTGTTATTTGTTTTCTTTTTCTCCATAGGTACTCAAATACACAGCCTTAGTTTAACCTCGAAAGTTTGTGATAGTTGCTTTAGTTTGTGTGGCTAAGTTTCTATATAAACCCTATATAATCGCTTCCGTTCGATAAGAACGATTTTACCGGGAAACGTACCCATAAATACAGTCGGTTGGTTCCATGAGGCAATCGACATTTTACACGCATTCCCAATGTGCACGTATGCGAGTGAAGGATGAAAATAGCCGGTTGGCAGGCAATCAAGTGATTATTTCAAATTAGCAAAAAAACTAAGCCGCATGTCTTGTGGCAATCACGTTAACTTCGCATTAGCTTCGCCCTAATATGCCTACTATGTATTGTAGTAAAGTAGTGTGTACAATGGACGTCGAAGATACACCCATGAAAGTTTGCACGACTTTGCGAATGTGTATAGCTTGCGAGTTTGAGTATGGATTTGCAATTTTTTTTTATAAATTCTGAAAAGCTAGTCCAACAAGATTATTATACATGAAAGCAATTCAGTAGCAGATGCACTTTGTAACCAACATGAAGTTAAAATGAAAGTGAACATTATTTTTAGTGGTGTACTGTTTGAAATCGAAATGAAGCACATACAAGAAGTAGGATTAATGAGTTTACTTTATTCGATAAATATTTTAAGCCATTATTGATGATGAAAAATTGTGGACATAGGCTCCACGAGAGCTTCTAAGGTACTCAAGCCTATGCTGCAATTTTTGATTAGTCTTTCTAACCTGCGATTTGGAATATGCTAAACGAATAAATGTCTATGGATGGTATCATCATTGAGTTAGTATTTTTATACATGATTCAAAGATAATATAATCATCGAGCACTAACTTCCATTATATTAAAACCAAATTATTGGTCGTAATAATGATTATCTACTTGAACCCCAAGTCTAGTCGGGACTTGGACAATTTTTTTTACTAAGTTCAGTTTTTAGATAACGTAGGTACTATTTTGCTAAAACAGAATTGTTAGCTTACCCAGATAGACAACCTCACAGAAACAAGTCTAGCGGCGTTTAGGAGCTCAGTCCACAGGTCCAATCTAAAAGAAATGTTAGTCGTAAGCATCTACCTAAACATCTACCTACCATATTATGAATGATTATTGTCTAGTCAATATGTAAAAAAATGACGGTATGAGGGATCATCTTAACTGCAGGGCATCTGAGTATTGCTAAATTTAATAATAAAAGTTCTTAAAAAAACACTTGAATGGTATGTCTTCCAAACCAAAAACGAGGCTGATGTGTCGGAGATATTTTTTTAGTTTCGTTTGTTAGAAAACTGTTTAAAAGGTTCAAATTATATGTAATATCGACAACTACGACATGCGCTTTGTTTCAGAAGCTTACCCTACCACTTTCGCTGCCTATATACCACCTCTCCACCCACATCTAAAATAACCAATTATCCATATTGCCTTTTCAAGTCCCAAATCGATTCATTTACTTCTTATTGCCTCTTTGCCGCCACTTCATCGGCATCCTAATTCCCAACTATCCACCCATGTCGCCTTTTTAAACCCCAAATCGATCCATTCACGTCTTGCCTCAATTTCCATTTTCCATTTTGAGAAAATCCAAAAATTCTATTTAAAGATTGTGATCGAAAACCGTCAAACTGATTATTTACAGTCATCCCATTTCGAATTATCTACATTGAAAGCCCATCTGAACCCCCCCTCGAATCTTGCGTATCCAATCTGAATAAAGTGAAGGCACGTAATAACGAACATCAGTTTTTATCCAGATAAGCAGAATCTCATTACGTATCTTTGGTATTTTGGGGCGAGCTGTGTCTATAGACGGACGCGATATCTACTAACAAACGTCCTCTCTGGGTAGTCTCTGTTTTTTTTTGGATTTTCTTTTGGACGAGAATTTTCCATGTTTTTCTGTACGTTGCCTTTCGGTGTTATCTTCCATTTTTAGAATTGAAACGGGGAAAAAAACGGAAAATTTATTACATACCTACTTTCAAGTTAGTTCGTTTGCCTTGTCTTCTTCGTCTCCCTGGTATTCATGCCCTAAGGGGGGTGAAATAATAACAAGAAGAACCAAACAAAAAAAAGATACAACAACAAATTTGAGAGGGAGATACGAGTATGATGCTTTACCATAGATATGCCTATTTGTAGGCCGTGGCAGCAGTTTTTTTTTATAAATGAGAGTTGTTCCGTAGCTAGAGGAAATGTATCTGTATCTGATGTTTGGGTTGACTTCTCTTGAAATACAGGAGAACAACAAAATTAATTCCAAGATATCAAGAAAAGAAGGCAAAATTCTATCTAACTCTTGTCTCGTTGCTCTATAAATACGAGTTCTTCTCAGTAAGGTATGACGAAGGAGAAGAAGGAGTGCCAAGATGATTTCGTTTCTTTCCATCCCAAATAGATACAAGAAAATGTCGTTTGTTATGTTGTTTTTCACATCGTTTCCAAGGGCAAGTGGGAGACAGAAATACTTTCTCAAAATCCTACGACTTTACCCCAACTCTATCTGCGCACATAGCGGCACGAAAAGTAAGCCATTTTCGCAGTCAAACAAACTCTTGAGAATTTCAAAGTTTTAAATATTTTAATTATCTTGCAAAATTAATTTTCTTTAAATGAGATTAGCGGAATGAAGAACGTAGCACATAGCCAGGATCCCTTTGAGAATTTCTACTGTGCAATTAATTTTTTTTGTTGGAATTATTTGTGCCTTTACAAATTGCGACTTTTCGCTAAAGAGTGGCTTTTCGAAAATTTTAATTACAACTATAAAGTTTATCCTCGCATCTCTTATCCGTTACCAACAATATGGCGCTGTGAGATTTGGATTTAGAGAAACTTTTTTTTCTCCATCAGTGGAGTCTTTAGCCGGGATCTATATATTTATAAAGTCTTATGGTTTTATTTTGTGTAATTAAAGTAATTTCACGATTTACTTAACGTCTGTTGTACCACTGTCCCCAAGGAATGTATTAAGTCAAGCGTTGGAATGAGGGATTGGTCCTTTTTTGCCTACGCTTTGTAGTCAGGGGGAAGTGTAAATAACAATAAATTACAATTTAATTTTGAAATTGAGTTTTGTAGGGAGAAGTGTGATTCTTACCCCAAAGGCAATGGGTTTTGCTATTTGTGCACCCTTCTAAAATTGTTGAATTGAACAAGGGTAACCCCTGTTAAAATTGGCTTTGTAAGCAAAATGATTACATAAGGGAGGTGTGTATTTCAACCCTCGTAGTTGGCATATATTCTTTAAATTTGTATTATTTCATCATGCTTATGATAGCTTTATGGACTTGACTTTTTTTTGTCTTGGCAGATTTGTACATAGCGTATCTACTACGGTTTTAAGAATCCTCTTTAGATACATTTCATAATCTACTAGTAATCATTGGATTTAAATTAGACTATTGGGTATACATAGTAAAGCACTTTGAGGCTTCATCAAATTTCTGAAGGTGCAGTTGCATAAATGGTTTAAATTACAATTTTTGTTCACAAACGAAAATTCCCTTAAGTAGCTTGAAGTTCCATTTTCTATTTAAGTAAAACCATTATGTTAACACCATTTTGCAAGTTAAGTTTCCATAAACCAATGCTGTGGATAATGTTTTGGGTGAAATGAGCTAAAACCCAGTTATAGTTCTCTGTAAAAAAAATTCTTTAATCATAACAAATTATATTTCCAAGATAATAGTTTCTTGCAATCATATTCTCGCATATGCAGCTTAAGAAGGAACTTAGTCATACCAAGGTTTTTGACAGTTGCATGAATATCTTTGCTGTAAACATTCCGGTCTTGACAAAATTATGCACCAGGGTAATTTCTTGCAACCTAACCATTCGCAATCCTTGAACATATTATTACTGACTTGATTTAGCATTCATTAGAAATTGAAAGAAAAACATATAACAGAACATAATAAGCCAATAAACTGGCATCTTCGGATAAAAGAAGCAAGTATTACTGCGTTTTTTTTAATGGTTTGGGAAAAATAAAAACGCGACGTAACAATTTAATTTGGTCCTAAAACGTAAGCTATTTCACACTAGATGTATGCTCTCCCTTCTATTGGATTGGTGTAATTTAACTCATAAAACTTGATTCTATACATCCCGCAAGATTCACACCATAATGCTAATGATACCACCTGACACTATGTACTTCATAAAAATTAAATGGCAGCAGGTGAATAGAATTACACTTAATTACTCCCATTCTTCTTTTTATGCTACTGATCCAGAGAAGATGTGTTTTAAAAAGGATGACGCCATATATCATACTAACCGCCTGAATCGATCAAGTAATGGAATAACGAAAAATAATGAGTTATAAGGTATCTGAAAAATTCAATGTAGAGAATACTACTATGTCAATTCAAAATTAATTTCTGTTGTTTTTTTTAACAAAACGTGACACTTCTGAAAAACATCATAAGTTAGCGTTGTGATTTGTGTTTCCTTGGCGTTATAAAGGGTGGTCCAACGAAAACACACGATGTTAAATGAAAATAAAACATAAAGTTTTCAGAGAACTATCGTGATATATTTTTATTACGATAGAAGGATCTATGACAGTTATGTATCAAACAAAATATCGGCCACGGATTCGGCAGAATTCCTCTATACTGTGGTCCAATGACTTTGGGACATAATTGAGGTTCAATGCCGTTCATGTGCTAAATTATCTCATTCCTTAGCATTTGAATTTTTCTTGGCTTATTGACATATACTTTTCTTTTAAATGTCTTCAAAGATAGATGTCCAACAGTGTCAAATCACATAATCGTGGCGGCCAATTAACATTGCCACTAGCAAGTGGCACCATCCTGTAGGAAATACATATCGTCAAGGTCCATATCCTCAATTTCTGGCCACAAGAAATCCGTCATTATCTCGCGATAGCGAACAAGAATCACGGTTACTGCTTGCTAGCCGATAAACCGCACCATACTGTCACTCTTTGTTGATGCATTGGCTTTTCAACAATCACTCGTGGATTCTCATTTGCTCAGAAGCAGAAATTCTGTTTGTAAACGAATCCACTGCGGTGAAAGTATGCCTCGTCTCTGAAGATGGTTGATTTCAAGATGCTTGAAATGATCAGTGGGCTTCAGCTCTTAAGTCAATTGAACCTTGTAAGTGTGTTAATTCAAATCTTTATTTAAAATTCGCATCAGTGATGTTCGTGGGATATTCAATTGTTGGGTACGAAGACTATTCGAGGTTGGCGGCTCTGTTGCCACACATCGCGAAAAATATCAATGATTTCCGCAGAACGAAATGGTGTTTTCACATTTCCTACATGTGTACCTCTGCATGGTTGAATTTGCCAAAACTGAAACAAAGAAATGTCACACTAAGTTTGACAAAGAACTTTACGTTAAGGTGTCATAAAATCTGCATTATCTCAGCGATTCTATTCTGTTGTAAGATGTTGCGATGTGAAAAGAAAAGTACCAAGTTTTGTTGTTCTTCATAAAGTCTGTGCGACATTATCATACTTTTTATTTTATTAGTCTAAGATTTCGGAAAACTTAAACACGAAAATCAGAAAATGTAAAGTTCCCATAAATAACCGCGAACATCGTGAATGTTTGAAACATGATAATATGTTGCCCACTGGATAGACGGATTTATAGGATCGACCATTAGTATACAAGGGTATTTATTAAAGAAACAAAATCAAAAAATATTGAATACGAATGATAATGTCGGTATTTTTTCTTCAGGCTCTAGTTATAGCTGTATAACTAAAACACATCATTGCAAATACTACTACAGGTACTATGGGAGCGACCAATGATGTCGTTCTGCATTAGCTGACCGTATTTCTTGAAGGAAGTGTCATTCATATTTACTCCTGTCCTACGCAATATCTGTTTAAGCACGAGATTGAAACGCGACCTCTTGTCTGCAAACTGCATCATTGCGTGTCCTTTCGTATTATGCGCTATATCTGTATTATTTTTGGTAATATCCCGAATTCATATAGCCTTAGGAGACGGATGCTAGCATACGTGGCCTTGAAGTCGATGAAAAGATTATCCGTCCCGACTTTAAATTCGTTGGTATTTTACAATTCAATTCTAAATTCGTTGGTATATTTCAATTCAAATCGATTTCTTGGTATTTGCCTTAGTGTAAACATTTGGTACTTATGCTCGATCTGCTGACATGGAAGCCAAACTGTGCCGATAAAAGTGTTGCAGAAGGGCTTAAGACATTCACATTTAGTAGTTGGTGCAAGATGTCGCATAGATTTTTTTGTATATGACACATATGGAGCTGAGATTCCAGTCATCGGGCATGTTGTAGTCCATCCAGACTTCGCTATAGCAGTATGGATCTACTCTTCGTCGCCTTAGTGATACAAAAGCGTATGTCAATATTGGGAGATTTTAGTTTTTTTTTTGTCATTTTTTTACCATTTTTTTTACTTTTGTTGAGTTTCATGAATACTTTTGTAAAGTGCTAGCTTCTATTTTACTTTACTTAGAGGTAAAATTTTTAGCCATAAAATAGAAATTCTATATTTTTAGTAAGGTGGCATACCCAGCTCAACATTGTAAGAAAATGTAGTTACCTTCTTGTGTCACTAGGGCGACGTCTTGTCACTTGACATTAAATCTGTTATCTGTTATTAAATCATAGTTATCATTTTTTGAGGGGACGGATTGTCTTAATGAATGCATGAATGAAAAGCATGATGCTTATTTTAAAGACCCAAATCATATGAAATCCAATAAATATAAAAAAAATCATCTGACCCGACAGACGTTGTTCTATGTCTAAGCTATGAACTTTCAATTCGAACTGGATGTAATAATAAAACAAATGTTTTTTAAATACACAATGTTTATTGTCATGCTTTTTGTTTCACAACAGTGTTAGTTTTCTTTTCTGGTGCGTAAATAAATACTGTTGAAGTTTTTGCAACACGTCAACACGCGACATATAATTGGAAAATTGAAAAACATGGATATTCATGATTGATGCCACAAAAAACATATCGATATTGCAATGCAAGTCGCCCTGGAAGTTGAAATTAAATTAAAGTTAAATGACATGTCGTTCGATATCATAGGAATGCGTAGATTAAAAACATCTTCGCTTTTCTTTCAAAATTGTAGCTTCGATGGTTATTGCGATGAACTGCCGCGCAAAAGGTCTGGGTTCAAAGAATTTCACTGGCCCTCCTCTCGCGATGATGATTTTGAATTTTGTGACATCTATGACGATTTTCATTATTTTCTTCATCGCAATCCGGGTGTCCCTACAAGACATGATGATCAGGTGATAAGTCGGAAATTCCAGCAAATTTAAGAATCCCGTCGGATAGTTAACGAAACCAACCGATTTGTATGTCATCATACACCAGTTATTTTGATTTTTTTTTGTCGACATCTCTTGACGAAACAAATTTATTGCGGCGTCTTCAAAGAACTAAGCCCTTAGATTTGGCCCGATAATAACAAACCGCGCTATAAATTGCGGAAAAAGCAGGAATTCTCAAAAGAAAGTTACCTGCCAAACATTCATTACTCGTGATAAAACAATTGCTAGATAAGTAGGTCGCATAGTTAGTTGCAATACAGATACAAAAAGGGTTGTGGTTTTAAATCCCACACTACTTTGGGCACGTGCTCATCGTGTCTTGGGAACGCTATTTCGTGCCAAAATTTGGAAGAGATAAAATTTAGAAGGGAATTTAATGCATGCAGACGATGTGTCAAGGGGAATTTTTCCATTACCAACGTCGAGCAATTGTTCGGAAAAAATCATATCCAGATTGATCGTTTTGCAGTACGACTTGCATGTTTATATTTAGTTTAGGTGTTTTGACGTGTTTCCATGAAATGGACGAATTCGAACATTCATCGGCTGTTCGTTGAGTTCGTCGGCTGACGTTGATTGTAGAATCACAGGCAATGTATGTCAAAAATTACTTACCAAAAAATCATGGCACCACAAACCGGTTTTGGTTGTGTTTTTATTTTTAAAAATCGTACATCGTGCGATTAAATGCCTCTATTTTAGTTCATTCATCCCAAACGATCAAATTGCTTTACTGTAAAACTTTGTCCATCGCAGGATTCCTCGAAAGGTTGCTGGTTAGAGTTCTGTTAGTTTACATGTTCAACCCTTTATTGCTGCATAAGCTGTTTGACCGCCTTCTAACAACGTATCTAGCTGCAATACCTGATGAAGTAAGTGCAAGTGCGATTCCATTTTGCTATCGAATTGCTGTCAACGCCAATGATTTAAAACGTTTTTCAAGTTCCACTGGGAATCTCTTTCTACTGTGGTAAAAAATCTAAGTATTTAAAGGGTTTTCATAACCACTTGAGTGCGTGCAAATTATAAAAACGAAACAAAGAAACGTTCCGCTCAATGCCTCGGGTTTCGTGTCTCAACTCTTGATTAAATGTATCGTGCAATGGGCCATTGGGCGTTGTTATTCCTTAGTGTAATAATCCTTTGTTGGTAAGCATCAAGCACATGTCCTCAATTAAAATTAATGCTTCATTGTGAATTTCTTCGTTCATTTGCAAATCTGTATTTGATGTTCTAAGGCGCATCTGACGCAAGTTTACTCTTTTTTTTTCGTAAGAACCTTCTAGAATCTAATATTAGAAAACTTATGAGAAAAGATGAGTTAAATTGGTGATGCCTTTCTCACGTGAGAAGAGACAAGGATTTTTATTTTCCGACGGAAATTTGAGTTTTTGAATTTATAATAATTAATAATTTTTCTTTGCCAGTCCCAGTAAAGCAGAACCTATTTCTGTCCATTTATATATCATAAATGTATGCAAACATATATTTCAAATAATTTTGTTTTCATTATTGCATTACTTAAATTGAAGTGTGGTGATATGTTATTCAATCTAATTAAAAAAAGTGATTCTAGGAAGTGAGTACATAATGGAAAAGTATAATGATTTACTTTTAAATACTTTTAATTTCATTTTTGTGGTTGTGATCCATGAAGGCTGGCCAAACCTTACCCAAGGATCCACTACATCTATCTAGTAAGCTGTTAGTCCGCTAAGATATGGAGCAGCACGGATACACTTTCCTCAATACTCAGTCACCAAAATTTGTAACGCTGTCTTTCTGTATCGATTTTTTCACAGTCCGATATCGCCATGCTGAAGTGAAATAGCTCCTGAGCTTCTAAGTTCCGTCGCGGATCAGTCGCTTATCTCGAGCTTCTCATTGGCGGTACTAAAATACAGGCATACCATTTCTTTCTTGTACGTACCCTAAAGAGACTATTTAAATGAATGCTTCAGGCGGGATAAGGTCCGACAAGAGCGTACTTTCAATGAATGTATAATTGGGGTAATATGCCCCTTAAATCAGGTTGCTGTCGATATCTATAGCCCCTGCAGCATGCCTTCACCTGGATCACTTTAATAAGGAAATTATCAATTCTATTTGGCTGGGCCCCCTCGTGTAGGACCTTGTTGCGATAATATTTTATGTATGTCCTAGGAATCTGGCATTCGATACAACCAAAAAGTATTCCGTAGAGTATTGAGATTTCTCTGCAAAAACTTTTTTGTTCTACATAAAAGGTGGAAAAAAATATTTTCAAGTGGTGTATATTTTGTTCGATACAGCTTTTAGTGGCATATTAGCTTGATGGTTGGAGTAGGCTTGTTGTTAACATAGTAACCTTAAAATATACATGTGAGGTTTCTTGACCAAATAGTTTGTCTTTCCCAAGTGTAATCAAGTGTAATAACGATGCGACGGTAGTAGATACTCAATAAGGGTTAATGAATATCTATATCTGGAGCCTTTTTAGTTTAAAAATAACTAAAAAAATATTCTTAAGTTTGTCATCTTGTATATTGCCTCCTCCAGGTTTATAACTAAATTTACAGGAATTATCAGCATTCTTTATTGAATATATCTTCACCTGAATGCAATAAGTGGGTAACTTCACTTTCCACACTTTTGAGAAATCGACAAAAAAAGTTTTGCTTCTTTTCTAAACAATTTTTTGAAAACCTTATTCCGGACTAATTTTTTTGTATGTTCGACAAAGCTTCTAGATATTTTTTTTTACTGTGAAACTAGTTGAAGATAAATGAATAAAATTGCGACAAATATTTATTGGTGTATAAATATTTTATTTTAATCCAAATATTAAAATTTAAAAATGGTCAGTTATCTATTTTCTAATACCCACTTAGTGGCAGCAGATCAGGGAAATAAGTTCGTTGGTTATTGCAGTACATATGTATTGAAAACGTACATTGCAGTATCAGAAAACGTAGATATCTCCGAATGAAAAAATCAATTTATCCACTTTTCGCATTCAGGTGACGATATGATATTAACTGCTCTAACGTCGAAAAAAATATTGCAAATACCTACTATGGCAAAAGACAGGCACGCGAAACGGGTAGGCATCTACTCAAACGACTTCTGTAGGCGCTAAAAACGAAATGTAGGCGCTAAAAACGAAATGAAGCTACATCTTGGAGTTTACTATTTTCAAAATCTTAGTGATTTGACAAAAACGGAAGTGAAAAGCCTCCGCCGCTTCTTCAAAAGCTCAAAATGGTTTTCACACGGATTGAAGGAGAACTTACACAATCCAAATTGTAACGCAATGGACCAAAATGGTCTAAGTGTGCTGGTGAACGCAGCCAGCCACTCTGACATAACCTAACCTAACTTACTATGGTCAAATGTAAAATTAATCTGAAGTAAGAAGTTTACTTTACGATACAGATTCACGTTTGTCGATTATATGATGTTAGGTCCTTATTTTTACTTACAATGGTTGGAGTATGTCGAAGTGCAAAGCATTCAGATTTATTTATCCGGTTAAGAAAAAACAAAAACATTCCTATTCTATGGATCTTCAACTCGAATCAATTACAATAAATAATTTTATTTATAAACATTTTTCACCAAGCTAAAAAGACAAAATAACTAAAAAAACATTCAACTGTTATCCATTCGTCTTGTTAATCAATCACCACAAGTCAACGATCAACTCGAATCCCCACAACTAATAAATTAAGTTCAGCCTTCATTTGCATATATTTACGGTTTACTTAATTTAATGCAAACATTGGCGCATGCCGACGCCTGAAATTCCAAACCAGAACAAGCCAAAAAAAAAACTACACAATCAGCGACGGCAAAATGGAAACCTATACCTACCCCATCAAAAATAATTTTTAAAATACAATTTCGAAGGCAACACCTCTTCAACACCAAAAACCCAAAAAAAGAGAAATCATCACGCATACTTTCAAGTATTCACGCTATCTCAATGAAGTCTTCCACACTAATGGCTTGCCTTCTCTTTAAATCCTCCTCCCATCGATGGTGTGCATGAAAGTTGTCGCCTTCGTTCGACCGTACCACTAGAAGAAAACCACAACCCAGCCATGCTGATTCCAATGCCAACCATGCCGGCAAGTTCTCTATGGATCCGTGTGTGCGAGCATGCATGTGCGAGCACAGCAACATGCTGCGTGCGAACGAGATGGAAAAATAATGGCTGACCGACACAAATTCAATTGGGCGGGAATTTTTTAAAAATAAACATGTTTCCTAAGAAATGATCTGCACGGGAAAAGATACTCTCAGAAGATACATACAATTTTTGTTGTTAATTAGATAGCGAATCTGTTCGATTGCAAATGACCGATGACGAATGACAATTGTTGTGTTCACCTTTCAAAATGACTGAAAAACTATGCAATACTATACTGACATTTAAGCGACATGTCTAGCCCGCATCGAATATACGTATCCAAAACAGGGTACTTTACTTTATAACAGACATTGGTGCTAATATGCTTTTTGTGGCATCGTAAAATTAAAATTTTAGGGGTTTTTGACGAGTTTTTAAACGATTGTAAAAGTTCGGTGTTTTTTTTGTTGCCCCCTCTGTCCTGTCAGCATCATCATCGTCTTCCTGTAATACTATGACGGGTAATATAATGTTTTACTACGGGCGAATATCTACTCTTGCTTTCGTCACTTTGGCGTTTAACCCTCCGAATGTGACAAGGCCGAGCTGTTTTTCTTTCACTTCCTTCCTGACCTGAGGAATTTATTTATTTATTGCGTATAATTACTCGCAGTAGCGTGCGTAATGTTTTTTTTCTAGATTTATTGAAAATTTATTGGATACTAAAGCAAGTCGGTATAGCCAACCTTTTCATCTGGTTTTAGGTTGACAGCTTAATTTGGTGCGGTGTGTCCATTTCACTGTGATTTTTTTGACATTTTTTTTTATTGATCTTAATGAATATTTTTATGACATTAACTATTTAACTTAATGCTTTGCGATTTATTGCTATTTTAGTATACATTTTGGTTGGAGATGGCGAAGGGTGTTTTTGCTTTTTTTATGGTTTGGGGAAATGCGATAGTGTGTCGGGGCGTCATATTTTAGACGGGTGAAGAGAAAGAAAGAGAAAAACCCTGTCATAAAGTTGAGCGATATTATATTGAGAAGCGATAATGTGAAGTAGTTAATTTTCATTTGGTAGGTGAATTGATTTGGTATACGAATCTAGTTGAATTGGGGATAGATTTTGCCTTTAAATGTTAATTAGAACCGTGCTGTTTTTCGGGTTGAAAATTAGTTAGGGTTGTCAATCAAGTTTGAATTCGGGTATATCATAGCGGTTTGTGGACACAAAAAAGAGATTATAAATCTATTAAAGTGGATAGGATTATTTAATGGAACGTTGTACTTTTGTTTTTTGACATATATTAATTTTGAAAAGTCGGGAATTATGTGTGAAAAAAAAATTTGTGTTAATTGTGTATTCAACACCATTTAAGTTTGTAAGCTGTGGATTTATATAAGAAGTTGGCAAAATCATAATGAAACAAAATTCAAAATTTATTTTTACAGAGCTGATAAATAGGTAATTAGGGGTAACATTATATGAGAGTACTGAATTCAGTCCAATTTCTAAAATAAATTAAGTAAATTTGTATCCTGCTGCATTACAATTATTTTTTTTAATTACCGAAATTTCGTTAGAATTGTACGACTTTTAAGACGCATATGGATACGAAAAGAATCAGTCTATACTATAATGTAAGTATATACTGTGTTTGGCGGGACCAGGTCGCTACGCATGGATATCTAATGGATACAGACCAGTGCGTATTTGATTCAGTTGTGAAATGTGATTCTTTTATTATGATCATTACCCGGTCAAAAGCAGTATTTGTAGGCATACAGATACGACATAAGGAATTGCATTGAAGAGAAACTAGCTGCGACTTGATGTGTGATTTTATAGAACTCCATCAACAATTCACAACTATCTTCATTAAATAACGAACTGTATCCAATTCAGACTAAAAAAAATAACAGTTAAGAGAGCTTCTCTTGTTGTTTTACAATAGAAGAGTAGTAAGGACCATCCAAATGTATGGAACATTCTTAGCTGGTACACTTAATTAGAACTAAATCTCGATAGATCTAATGTGTATGTCAATTCTGTTAAGTACAAAATTATCTAAAAAAGGCATCTCTCATTGGTTTCTTTCTAAAATATTTCAAAAAATTGATCTATTTTTTATTAGCATTAGTACGAATAATAACTGCAAAAAAATACACCACTCAGCTTACATGTATTTAATTACTTTGTGTGTTTACATTCACAGCAAATTCTTTTCAAAGGATAATTTTTCAGATAAGGGGCTTAAAAACCAGATAGATATTATTGGGCAAAAGATAATTAAGTTTGGAAATTTGTTAACATGACACGTATATTCCATTACATTTATTTTATGTAACAAAAGCCATCTTCTAAAAGACACTCATTATTAGATGGTTCATGTCAACTTACCACAATTGCTAACTTGTATGAGTTTATGAAGATAAATGTTTTCTATCTACAATAAATGAATCTATTCTTATATTTTTGTGTAGCTGTTGACTAGATCTAAGTTTATATGTTTATCGAACACAATTTTTCAAACGTACATACAAACGAGAAAAAAAAAATCTGGCACTATCGGGCCATACGGTTCCTCAAACCTAGCTTATAATTATATATAATTATATATAGTATATATATAATTATATCTGCTACAAAGAAGAGGACCTTCTGATTCCGAATGCCATATTTGAGAAGCTTCTCAAGGCAGTGTTACTATTGAATTTTTGTTAGACTGTCGCAGGAGGTGGACCAGTGAAAATTCGTAAACTAACATCACAAAACAGCCAGATATATTTTCCATATTGCAAACATTTTGAGTGGTCTCATGTTGGAATATCAAACCGTGGCTTAAATTGTCCTGTGGACACCCAATGTTTTAAGACATTCCCTGCTACTGTGAAAATGTACTTTAAACAATATATGCTACGTTTTCGTGGACCATAAATGTTTTTTTGGTTATTAATATCTACCTCCCCAAGCTGTCTATGAGCTATTGTGGTTTATAAAAAGTTTTAAGTCATTTACAAAACTATTTTGGATGTACTCCCAAGACACTTAACAATTGTTTGGCATTTGAATTGCACAAAGATAAATTTATTTGAAAACACTTTCCAACATTCAAACAACATAACCTAAGCTTTAACTATTGGTGAAGTAATCTCTATACAATCAATTCGTCTTTTGAATTATTGTGACGACATTGATGAAGGCTAATAATCTTAATATTAGATAAAAATGGATAAAATGATTTATTTATCAAGTTTTTCACAAATCGCTACCTGTTTGATTAGTCGTTATTAGGTTTCCAAATAGTTGAATGAATTAAACTTAATTAACATCTATTGACGCAAATGTATTTTTTTTTAATTTTGAAACTTTTGTAATCAATTCACTCGAATATAAAAATTGCAATAAATTTAGACAGACGACTGAAACCGTGACACTACAGATTCGTGAGATTCTTGAGAACGCCTTTCTTATATCCACTTGGTGATGACTAAAGTTCTAGAATAAGAAAAGTATTTCGAACTCATCCAAAGCTACACAGAATTGGTTCAAATTTGGAAGTGACTAGACCCTAGACTCTATTTACTTATTAACTTAAGTGGCACTACAGCCCGAAATGAACCTGGGCCTCAACAATCATGCCTCGGTCCTTAGCTAACTACTTCCAGTTGCTCAGTCCAAGTTGGTTGAGGTCGGTTTCGACTTGTGCGTGCCACTTAAGTCGAGGTCTTCCTCTATTGCATCCGACATCTGGCTGGGAATCGAAGACTCTGCGAGCCGGGATATTGGTGTCCATTAGTCCCACATGTCATAGCCAGCCTTTTCATGTCATGACCAGGGGCAAGTCACCGTACAGCTAATATAGCTCTTAGTGGAATCTTCGTCTCCAAAGCCCGTCAACGCAAAGGGGAACGAAGATTTTGCGAAGAATTTCCCTCTCATCCCAGCAGGCCTGGGATGATCAGTGTCTTATATTGCTTTCTTATGGCGAAGAAACAGGGGTTGGCAAGAGTAATTCTAGTAATAGACTCTATATAGTGGAAAAAATGGAATTTATTTTGGGCACACAGAACTGTCATGATATTATTCTAGCTTTTGAGATCTGTTTTCGTACATACATAAGTTTATGATATGCATTTCCATTATCATTGTTGTAGTTTGTCTTCTAATGATACTAAAATTTTAATATTCGAATAATCCACAGTGTAGTTAGTGGTTCCATTTCTATATATTATAGTGAGTTTGTACTGCTCCCTCTTCCATCAACAAAGCTGCTATATATTTGTTCTGCATAAAAAGTTGCTGATGATCTCAGTTGTACTAACATTTAGTGTTCTGTAGTTTGCAATTTGTTTTCAGGTGCATTGAATCAATGATTATAAAGCCATACTGATGACGCACTGCATACAAGAAAAATTGTTCTATGGCGGGTAGTACTGGCACAACTCATGTGTGCACGTGCACACCGCCAGCCCGCACCATGAAGCTGGTGAGCAAAAGTTTCTGTTTTCTGTTCTCAATGCGTCATATGTGTGGCTTTAAAATCTTTGATTGAATCCAAACTTCTTGATTTTCTCTTAATTTTTTAGACTCTGCTTTCAAAACGAAGCCTTATTCCGTTCCATAACAAATGCCTGGTGAAACTGTATGCCTGTTTTTCTTTTTCATTCATAAAATCTAATTCAATCGTCCCAAAGTAGATTCACTTCAAAAAAGCAAATTTCAACATTTTTTAAACTTTAATAGCCACTTGGTAAATACGGATTTGAAACAATGCCTATATTCCAGCCAAACCACACAGGTCAGTGACTATTATAAACATTTTTATAATTTTCCATAAAAATAACTATTTTTATGGAAAATTGGATCTGTTCTGTAATTCGATACTGCAAATGTGAGTATCAGCCTGTACAACATTTAGGTCTAGAAAACTGCTGTTTCCGCCTACCGCGCCATACTCAGCAGACAGATTCACTTGAGATATTATGTAATTACAGACGTCCATAGATCCTCCTTCGATGAACACCATTTTCCCAATATTTTCATACCACCCGCAAAAACATCCTGCCATATTCCTTATTGTAATAGAAATATGCATTGACTTGGCGTATCATATCCTTTTTCACTTCAAGTGGCTCCCACTCGTGTGTAGAGTCTAGTGTGCCAAGTTTGCGTTTCCTCCATCCACCTATCGCATACATTATACGAGTATTTTTCTTTGAACGGAAAAAGTTAATGGACTGTGCATGTTTTTCCTTCATCCATGGCGCTTAAGTATATTTATGATATTTTCCGATTTTTTTTAAACATGTTCCTGCTGCTACACTACATATCTGCGTGCCATAAGATGTATCTTGCAGCGAATGGTCGATGTGTAAACATCACATTACACCGCACAGCAAGAGATTGTATTTCATTTTTCATCTATAGACGAGGCAAGGAATACATAAATAGATTTGTGTTGTATATATGTATGAACATGGCAAATTGAATTTATCGGTTGTTGTATTTATTGTAAACTGTGGTGCCTACATCTAGCTTCTGGCGGTGCTCTTGGCCGGTTGCTGATTGTAAAGGGAGCGGAGAGCTATTTTATTTGCGAAAGATACTCTACGTACGGATATATTTATTGAATTTATAATGTTTGTTGTTCGTGTGATTTGACATCGAATTTTTATTTATTTTTATTTTGTTAAATCCATTTATTGTAAGTGGTGAAGATTATGCTGGATTTGCCTGATTGAACATGATGTTGGAAGATAATTAGATTTGTGTGTGAATATATGAATGAAGACAGAAGTAACGAATGGTTGACTTATGGAGGTTAGGGAATTCATTTTTTGTATGTTTATTGAACAAAAGTCATATTAGCTGGTATTTTAGCAATAACAATAGCAATTATTGAATAACTTAGCTTCACCTTTAAACTAAAGATGAAAAAGAACCCATTAAGGATGAAAAACGTAAGGCGATGCAAGCTCCTGATCTGTGTAATAAATTGGAAACAATAACCACATATAGCTAACAAACATACAAGTTAACAGCAAAATCTTAGAAATTAGTTGGTAGCCCATGCGACTTTTACTGGTATAATCCCTTCAGTATGCTCAGTCATCACACTATCAAACTTGATAACAGGTGATTTTTATTTATCAAATTTGCATCAAATATTCAAAATTGTTATTGCAAATTTTTATAGGTCTTCACCATTTACGTTTTAAAAACAACTTCATGTAAATGTTGTCCACGGCTCCGTTTCAAATGGTTCATTCAGAAGGTCCAGTTTTCGAAGCATTTCGGCCTGTATTCCACGAAATACGCATGTTATGTCATCCAGTAAGGCTTCAATCATGTTCGGCTTGTCCACATAGAATAACGACTTTATAAAACCCCACAACAGAAATAATCAAGAGGCGTTAAATCGCATGATCTTGGCGGCTAACTTACAGGGCCATTTCGAGAGATAAGCTGCTCAGCAAATTCATTCTTCAACATTTTCATTGTTTCACGAGATGTGTGGCATGTGGCACCGTCTTGATGAAACGACATATAACGTTGCTTCCACGTTCGTCTTTGAAGAAATATTGACCTATGATGCCACCAGCCCATAAACCACACCAAATTGTCTTTTTTTCAGGATGCATTGGTAATTCTTTGTGGCATGTGGCTGTTCATCACTCCAGAAGTGACAGTTTTGCTTTTTTATGTATCCGTTGATACAGAAATGAATATCTAACCAGTGCTGCCTACCTGAAAAACTTAACTCTTAAAAAGTCACCCGTTATTAGTTCAAGCGAAGATTTCCATTAAGACGCCTCACATTTTCTATGCCCCTACCGGGGTGCTGGGTTAAAGATCTCTCCATCAATTTATGCCTCAGTCATGCTATCATCTGTAATTATATAAAAAAAGGTGCCGTGAAATAAAGCCCAGCCAAATAACTCCGAATTTCCATGTTCGGTCTTACTTCACTTTGCTAAAAGCCAATTCGGCCTTATTTCACACTGCATAGATCCTATTTCGCACTCATCCCATACCCAACAGTGAGCACAAGCAGGGGGTTCATTCTTTGAATACATGCGGGTTCTAATTTGAGTGTATGCAACCTCGCACGGAACCTAAATCCAACAGTGATCAGGGGGTTGCACACACATTAAAACCTTTCATACAAGCGAACTCGCCCTCGCATTGTGAAGAAACGACGAGTTCCAAAATTCGGCTCTATTTTTCTCGGAGTTATTATCTCAATTGATATTTTGATTATCAAGATTATATTTCTTCTATTCTTTAGAGTGCATATAGATCGTTTTAGTCCAAGTAGAACATTTTTTTAATACCACTCAAAACTTACTTCTCAAGTCAAAATAAATTTCCAAATACACACCATCACAACCACCTTGGTCACTTCATAAGGAGTCAGTCATTCTCGATCTACAAGATCTTCGAAAGGGCAACAACACCTGCAATGCAATTACTAAAGCACGGTTTTCGGAAATCATGTGCGGTTTGAAAAGCTAAAAATGAAACTTCATCCACACAGAATGCTCGAAAACGGATTACAACATGACTTTCGCTGTTGTAACCCAAGATGGCTCTATTTGATTGCAAACATAGTAATAAATATCGCGTCCATCGATGAAACAGAAGGATTAACCATACATGAAGCCGCTAAGTTTACTCCCTTAAGAGAATGGAAACGGGCCATTTGTTCTGATATACGACACAGACATAATAGCCAAAACCCGCTGTTATGTCTGTTCACGGCTGTGAACGCAGCACTATATACTCACACCTAAACCTTCAACACCTTTCCCCGTCTTAATTTAAACACATCAATGAAAAGTGTCAAAATCAAAGATTAATGAAGTGGAAAAATTACAAATACCACTACAGCTTAATCAACTCGACGAAAGCTTAGCCTTAATTCTTGACAGACGAAACGACATCTGATCTAAGAACATTCATCTCCTACGACAAGTTCAAAACGCCTACACCCAACAAAACCTGCTTTAAAAATAATCTATACCTACCTGTTTCATCTCTATAACCATAACACACATTCTAAGCCCATGTTTTTTTTTATCAATTCATCCACAACTCCAAATCATCAACCCGAACCTCATTGAACTCTTAAAAGAAACCGAATCGAAGAAATATTTTAAAAATAAATATTTTAATATCTTAATGTTTAAATCTAATGTATTTTATTTTCTATTTCCTAGAGCTCGAAAGCCTTTGCTGTTAATTGCTCTTATTAGTATTAATAACAATTTATAATTTTATATTGATATTTTAGTAAATAAATAAATAAAATAAAGTCCCAAAACATATATGAAGGCACTTATTTCAAGGACCGCTGAATATATTTCAATGTTTTCACTGTTATCATCTTCATTTCCCTTGGAATGCTATGTGTATTCAAAATTCCTTGGCATTCGAGGTCTAAGTGGTAAAAATCAAAATTTTTCAAGTCGAGCCGGTTTGCTGGTCTGAGAATAATTTATTTTGGATTGATTTTATTTGGCAGCAATTGCTATTAATATCAACTTTATATTAACTTTAATAGGCTATTGTATATCATATGTTTAACAATCGTAAACAAAACATCTTTCACGGATTGGCTCATATGCCCTTTATATGAAAAATAATTAATGCCGCTACTACATATCATTAAAAAATAATTGTATATTTTGTGTACACCTATTGTTTCATTATAATTTTCATTGTAATGTATAATACATAGTTACAAAATAAGGCATGAAAAAATGGTCTTTTAAACTGGGATCTGAGTATTATTGGCACTTTTCTCGACTTTGGGTTTCTACTTAATTTAATGCACTGAACTCTCTCTCTAACTTCCTATTTTATTTACTTGCCAGTATTCACTTTTATGTAGCACCCATGTATGCCTACAGACAAACAAATTTTAGTCTCCAATCCTTCAAATCGAATTAAGCACCTTTAACCCTAATGCACCATCCTATCACTTATGCTGAATAAAAATCACTTCCTCTTACCACAAATTGACACCTCTCTACCTCTAAAGTCACGTACATACTGTTAAATGAAGACATCAATTACCCATACATTATTAAAATGTTTGAAGCTAATTACTTGTATCGATGTTTTCAAAATATTTCCTATTCAGAATTGATATTCTATCAATCGCATGCTAATTACATTCAATTTTCTTTTCATAATCAATATGTATATATGTAAGTCATAATTGACAAGCAGTATTGTATTAATCATTTTGGAATATTACCAAAATTACAATAGTTTTCAGTCGTCATTGAGAGTGCCTACGGCGATAAGAAACTTGACTGAAAGCCTTATCGCCATAATTTTTAAGTGTCTTTCGGCTGAAAGCATTGCTTAAGGCGGCGCAGTTAAACAAATCGTTTGTTCTGTCGTCTCATAGCTATTAATATTAAATAATTTATTTTGAATGTGAATTCATGAGCATGCCTAATAGATATGTCAGTAGTTGGATATGAGATGTCCATTTGTGGGTTTTGGCAATAGACGTTTACATATATGGAAATTATCATTTGAGCTTATTTGTATATAAATAGTTATTGATTTCTAGATATATTAATTGTGAAACTATGGTCGAAGAAATTAAATTTACTTTCAATAAGAGAAATATTTCATGGAATGTTCAAATTAAATATCCGAAAATGTCAGACCCGACAATCGAACAAGAGTAAAATCTTTGGAAAACTTATTACTTAAGTTTAGTTTTTTTCGAACATCTTTAAAAATTAATTTTAGTGCCAGAAACATTTAGGAAAGTAACGCATTAAATTAAATAAAAGCTGAGGCTATATATGGCATTTTATAAAATAATATTCTAATAACGAAGGTGTGAGTTCAATTCACAGCCTCAGCAACACCTAAATTATTTTTCACTTGCCCTCCTCTGATGATGATCTGACAATCATCCGATTAATATCAATTGTCAAGAAAATATAATCTCAAGTAAGCCTTTCGAATTCGTCATAAAACTGGAGGTCCCGCCATCGTGCAAGAAGTAATCACGCATATATGGATTTTTGTAAGAAAAAGCTAGGCCCTGTGTAGTAACGAGCTTATTGCTCCAACAGTTTTTTTTGTATATATCAGGATTAAGGATCTTAAAAGTTTATTAAATCAAAGACTTTAGTAATTTAGTAATTTTGTTTTTTTTTTATAAATAATATAAAAGAACAAAATTATTATCATTAATGTTTTTACCAAGGCTCTGATTTCAAGCGATAATACAACGGTCAAAATGTTCGATCACATTTTCCAAAATTAGCTGTTCGACGGCAGTCCTAGTCCAAATAGAATGCCTGTGGTCTTAAATTGGTTTGGATAGTTGGCTTAGTACAAACTATTAATTCAACCTCAAAAGTAGCCTTTCCTCTGAACAAAAAAATTGATCTACACATCTGACTTACAGTAAGCTGACCATATATCTTCATTCATACTATTTCAGGAAGAAAACATAGATTAACATGGTTTTGAATGTTCACAGCCCAAGTGAAAATTTCGTTTTGATAATGCATTAAGACATTATTTCCATTCCTGCACTATTAGCTGTGATAAGCCTTATGCAAACATATTTGGCGCACTCCACAGAAGTTATATAAAATTTTCCAAAACTCAAAAATAACAAAAAAAAGATCAAATTCCGTAATTAATTTTAAAATTGTAGACATCAGTTATATAACGATATAGCACGGAAAAATGTGCTTTTGATGCGGTTGTACTGATAAATGTATGATTTGATATTTTTGCAAGGAAAGTAATAAAAAAAACACACCTGGAAGCGGAATACAGACCTTCTACAACGCAGAAGGTCTGCGGATTAAAAAAAAAAAACAAATATTCATATTTGATAACTGCTAAGCCTTCAGTCCGAAGCTCTGAGCCAATCATGTTTCTACATTATTTGGGCAGAAGTTCTCCCAAAACGTTTTTACAAATGTACACACATCACCACATATTTTATAGAATCCTGGCAGGGTATATATCATCACATCTTCAATGAATTTAGTGGATTTACCAGCAAGAATTAAAGCGCTTAGAAGATTAAGGGCCTAAGCAACAGTTGTTTTTTTTTAATTTGCATGCAAATGTCGCTGCGAGATAACCCTTACCAAAAAAATAAAATTAGGCCCAAAATGTTATTTACAATGCAACAACAAAAAAGAAAGTGTCTTATTTTGCGGCCTAATTTCGTTTCGGTGTTATTTCTTAATGAAAATAGGCCCCCGATTTCTTAGACTAATTTATTCCCCAATAATATTGATGGGTTCTTATTTCATTTTTGTATTTTAAGTGAAATGCCAGAAAACGTAAAGCAAACGGCTATGATAATGGCAATTGCCAGATAAAAAATTAAATTAAATTAAAAAATTAAAAATTAAATTGGGCAGACCCAACTTATGCCACCCCAATTAATTTTTTCACAGACTAAAAAAAAACTTTGTCTACGGTTTCAACCTGTTATACTTACACATATATTATGTAGATGTGTCCAAACTTTTTTTTTTTAATAAAAAGCTCACATAAGGTGGGCGTGTTAGTAATCGCTATATGGAAGAAATATATATATTGAGATGGTCGTGATATTCAGACCCTTTTCTAAAGTTTATAACCATTTGACCAAAGCAAACTTTTTCTCTAAAAAGTGAATTTTAAAAATGTTTACACTTTTGTTCTGCTTCGTCCTACAGAGTGTCTATGTATCAAATTTAATCATTCTAGCTCAAAATTCGCAACAAAAATTCGTTACGTATAATCATTTTAAGAGTTACGGAACGAGTACCCAGGGCTTACATTTCTGATAAAATGTAGTTACATAGAAGGGAGAAGCGTTCATTGGATCTTGTTGTTCGGCGTCACAATGAAGGCATTAACAGTGTTAATGCTGGTGAATTTGGTATATTTTGACCACTCCAGGCTTAGTGGCGGGATAGTTAGTGCGAAGAACTGCCGCGCAAAATCTCGGTTCGATTCTTAGACCTAAATGGTTTTTCACTGTCCCTCCCCTCGTGATGATCTGACAAGTCATCCGAGTAATTAAATTCGCCGTTCGGAGTCGGCATAAAACAGGAGGTCCCACCACCGTGCAAGAAGTACACACGCATAAATGAATGGTTGTGAGAAAGCTCAGCCCTGGGTACTAACGAGCATGTTGCGCCAAAAAATGTTTGCATTTGACCACTCCAAAGCAGTAGCAAAGTACCGCCCGGGACCTGTGCCCCTTGCTGCCAGCTCTAGCTACGCCATTGTCTCTAGGTGGATTTTTCTTGTAACTTGCAACTTTGTTTTTTTCTTGTAAAAATATTTTTATTTAATATGTTTTTTTCAAATACGGCAATGCTGCGTACACCGCAGCAAAAAAAAAAGAAATGTCAAACTACACACACTTTCAATGGAATTATAACCAAAAAAAAACTTTTAAGCTAAATGTGAGCGACAATTTTTAAAAACATATCAGCATGCAGAGATACAATGAAAGTGTTTATTTAAAAGTTTATGTTTAATTAATTTTGTTGACATATATAAAAACAAATTGTTGGGGCTTTATTTAATTTATTTGGTAGGGTCCTATTTCCAATTTTTTGGAGCTTAATTTTCACACTTAATGTGGGCATTATTTCATTGCGAAATATTCCCCAAATCTTGGGGATTTCTTTCATTTTTAATTTTGTGCTCTTATTTTCTTGGGCATAATTTCACAGCGCAGCGACTCCGCGTGGCTTGGAGTCATTTTTTTTTAATGTTATACACAAGGCCAGTTTATGTTTTTCTGTGGCAACCATCTGGCTTTGAGTTAAAGACTGTCTGTATTTGCAGAAAAGCTTTTAAAATTTGTCGATGAATTTCTTCCTTCAAAATTTGATATCTGGTCTCGAAAAATATATGCTTAAACTATGGAACGTCATAAAGAACGGCTGCCTTCTTAGCACAACGACAACGCGATTGGTTGGATACATTTTTTTTCAATATTTCGGAGATCTCGTTGCTATAATATATTATCGAGAGGAAGTATTCAAGGTCCCTTATTAAAAATAACTCTCCTGGTCCTTAGCGATACAAGTGAACGTATCACGTTTAAATTGAACATACTAATCATACTATAATAAACTTTTTTAAGACGTGTTACTTTTCAAGACGTCCTCATTTCTCTTTCGTCAGATTTTGCTAAAAATACAACCTTTCTAAATTGTGTCTTTAGGACATAATTTTTAGAAATGTTTTGCAATCAAACAAAAAATGCAAAAAGTTACCATAAAAAAATAAAACTGTGCCAAAAGTATGAAAAAAAAAAAACAAACGATGCCAACCAAACGAGAAATTTATTAATAGCACACAATTTGTCACAGTAAATCATCCATCCCGCAGATGGTTAAGCTTTTTTATTTTATTAAGACATGATTTAGATATTCATATCTAAAACGAGTATAATTAGTGAAAAGTAGAAAATAAAACCGAAAAGACAAGACTTTCATACTCACGAACCAGAAATATACATTTGATGTATTATGAGGAAACCCTGAAAACAAGACGAACTTCATTTTTAATTATAACCTAGCCATACGCATTATAGGTACTGTGAATTTGGTATCTATGTATGCAGTACTATATTTGTTTCGGCTTAACTTGGCACGTTTTTGTAATGTTTTGTGTTTGCATATTTTTCAAACTTCCTACACTTGATCTTAGGAAAAAAAAACATGACTTGGTTGTATGATCTGTAGTAGCAGAATAGAGCAAGCAATCAAAGAGCAAGAGCAAGCACATGACAGGGAAAAGTCATGGCGTTTGACCACACACTCTGTGACCATAAACAAGTATGTTGCCATAACTATGTGCTATTTTGAGTCTTTTGTAAGAAATAGGGCATGCTGTATTTTACTTCCATGTTTGTTGATTATGAACTTGGGAAATTTCCTAGGTTCAAGAAGATTTGCATATAATTTAGAAAAAGCATATTTAATTTAGAAAAAACATATATATATATATATATATTAATGAATTTAAAAACATGGTAAAATAACAACAGAATTTTTTTTTTAAAACTACTAATGTAATAGGTTTATAATATGCGATTCCATAAATTAATGGAGCTGAAAAAAATTAAAATTCAAGAAAGAGAAACATGTGCTATGGAATATTTTATTTTATTAAATTTTATTAAATTTTATATAGTGCCTACAATAATACAACACATTTAAAGTAGAGTACCACGATTTCATTTAACGAACTGCATATGGTTGAGTTTATGCTGCTAGGTGAGTACGGTGATCTATCACAGTGACAGCAGTAATGGATGACCGCTAACAATTTATTATGGAGCATCTACAGCAGCAACAACATGTTGAAACAATAAAAACACTTTATTTAAATAATTGTTTAGTTAAACAAAATCATTTTATGCGACAAAGCACATTTCACCTTGGATAACACTTGAACCTGGGCCTGAACCAACATGCCTTTCCATTCGTTCTACATGTCGTTGCCATCTTAAACGTCCAATGCGGAGTTTTTTTTTGACCAGGTTCATGTCGCTGTACAGCTCGTATAGTCCATGGTTGAATCTTCGTCTCCATAGCCCGTCAACGCAAACTGGACCGAAGATTTTTCGAAGAGTTTTCTTCTCGGATGGACCAAGGATTTCTTCATCCGCTTTTGAAACGGTGCCGTAGAGCAGGACTGGGATAATCATCGTATTATATGGTATCTTCTTAGTAGTTCGAGGGAGGGCTTTACTACTAAATTGCATTCTAAGCCCGAATAAACAGCGGTTGGAAAGAATAATTTTTCATTCGAGATGTTGTTGTCAGAGTTAATAGCGGAGCCCAGGTAGACAAATTCCCGTGCTACCTCAAAGTATTTACTTTTAATGGTATCGAACGTCCAATTCAAAGATGTTTGGTGTCCTTTCATGTTGACAGCATATACTTCGTCTTGCCCTCATTTACTGCTAAACCCGTTTTTGCCGCTTCCTTCTCTATACTAGCAGCGGCAGTGGCGATGTCATAGCGTCATAGCATTGGGTCCAACCAATGATGTCAATATCGTCGGCGTATGCTAGCAGTTGTACCGTTTTTTGGAATATTGTACCTCTGGTGTTGGCTCGTGAGTCTTGCACAATCCTATCATGAATGGCCATGCCTAAATCCTGTTTTGGTATCGAATGTGTCGGTGAGGTCGTTTCCGACCCTGATGGAGCAGCGAGAATTCTCAATCGTTATCTTAGACAAACGGACGAGTTTGGGTGGTAAACCAAAACTAGACATGGCTCTGTATAGTTCGTCTCTATAAATGCTGTCGATGAAGAGGAAGCATGTATCGATTTAGGCTTCTTTTTCTTCCCAGGATCTGCAAAAACGGGAAGATTTGATCGGCTGTGAATTCTTTTTGGCATAAAAAACACTGTTTAGTGCCAATTAGGGTGTTATTGATTGGTTTTGGATATGTTCGCATACCCAAGCAGATAGCATCTTGTAAATGATGTGGAGGAGAATCGTTATTTGATGCCTTTTTTTCAGGACCACGCAAACGATGCTTACTCTGAACTGCTGCGCAGGAGGTCTGTGTTCCATTTCAGGCAAAGCCTAAATGATTTTGCACCAGCCCTCCTGTCGAGATGATCAGCGAATCTTCCGAGTAGTATCAATTGTCATGAAAAGCTTATTTCAAGTTAGCCGTTCGTACACATGCACCAATGAAAAGCTTCGTGTACTAACAAGGTTGTTGCGACATGAATTTATTCACAATTTTTTTTATCGGCTTTAAATAAGCGTCAGTTCGTCCTTTGGCACATCATATCAAATATGAGAACAATATTCACACACAGCAAATGACTGTATTCTTCATCTTGTTTTTTCAGAACAATATTTTAACAATTGAACAATTTCATTTGACACCATTCCGGGAAATTTATCTCAGATTCCATCGCACTTTTGTATCGAAACTATCTATGCACCGATGTTATACTAATCGTTATTTAATATTTGAAAATATAATCATTTCTGTTTAATCATTTGCAATAGGGTAGGTTAATATTCAGTAATTAAGAGAATATGCTTTCCCTTTTTTTTTTGATAAATTTTCATATTCATTCGTACATAGTCGAACATAGGTACAGTACTTGCAATAATTGAGTGCGCTTATGTGTTTAATTCTTTATTGCTGCTATTGTTGTTTTTTTTTTTCAAATTTTTGCACAAGTCCACTATCGCTTGGGCTTTGTGTTAGTATGCATTCGTATTAATTGTTCTACATTGTGCTTACCTTTAGATTAAGTTACTAAAAATAAAAGAATGTGTATCGCCAGCATCTGGACTGGCCAACAACTGCAATTGTTGCTCTCAACATTCATTCTGTATGTGTGTCCATTGTTTTAGTAAATGTTATTTCTGCTTCAGAATCTCATTAAAACATATAAAGTAACAAATGTTCATTAAGGGGGAGAGAGACGACGAAAAATTCAAAATTGAAAAAAATGTTGTTTTTTTCTTTTCAGAAGTCAGTAATGAGAATTACTTTGGCGGTGCTTACAAGGTTGGCAGTACATTAATCATACCAAAGGTGAGTTTTATGGTCAACTATAATACTAGTCAGTCGAGGTTGTCTCAACAGATATTTACAGATACATGCATGTATTTTTTGTGTGCGAGTGTATTTTTATTTATTTATTTATATTTTGCTATTTTGTGTGTTTTAGTTTTTTTTTTGGGTTTGTTTTAGTATTTCGGGTCGTGAATTCCATTTGTATAATATCATTTAAAGTTCCGCCACACCATCTATCTATGTTGCGTCGAGAGCGCGGGCTTTTTTCTCGTCGATCGTGGTCGGTTGTTAGTCAGGCGCGGTTTGTATTTTTTTTCTTGTGTGTTGAAAAGGTGTTTCTGAGCCATTTTTATGATATTTTTTGTTATTTATGTGAGTTTCGGGCGAGTGCGCTAAAGGAGCACATGTACGCGCATGTTTTTTTTGTTTGTTTTCTGTGAATTTAATTTTTATTTGATCGATTTTTGTGATCTCAAAAAACAAAATATATATATGCAGTGGATTTTTTTTTTCAAATTGTGTTGTGCAGAGAAAAGATTGGTTTTTGTTTGCTGAATATACATCTGACGATGTTTGTGCATTAATTTCATTAGAACGTGCTTTATTCCTTATTCACGGCACAGATCAGAATTAATTTTGTGTGGAATAAAAAAAAAAGAAGAATATTCGTCACTAATTTAATGCGAAATAAATTATATCAATTACATGACACGTTTACGAATATATTCGCAGAGAATAGCGTTATTAATATCATGAACTTGTTCCCTTTGATATTTCAATAAAATCCCACCCTTTTGCACACATATATATATATATATATTTATATATGTATTGTATGTATAATCATACTGTAAGTCTGCTTGGCTTTGTATTGATAAAATGATAGTGATAGTGATGTGTATAGGACTCCATAGTAACCTACACGATTAATTTTAAGATTTTATTACAACTCAGGAACGTGATGTTGTAACAAGTAGATAACGTGTAAGATTGGATACGAATGCGTAAAACGGATTTTAAATGACTGAGAGTGGATTCGTTGTAAGTAAAGTTTTCTCCAGTGGAATTTGGTTAACTTGATGTGTCGAATGATACAATTTAAGATTTTTAGAGGGTGAGGTTTGATTTAATTTAAAAAAAAACAAACATATTGAACGTACCACAGCTTCTTCAAACATTTCTGAATGGGAGTTGTCTTCTTTTTAATAATATAAGTGGCTTACAATTTAACGCAGCTTTCGAACTGCAAAATGATTTTTCTGATCTTCGCAATATTATATGTGAACCATATATAATCTAAAGGTCAAGATACAGATTTTTGTTCCTGTCAAAGCTGCTTAGGTGTTATCTTTTTCGTCAAATTTGAATTGATAATTAGAAAATCCAATAGATGCTTTATAAAGAGGTTCTGTTTTTAAACAAGGTTATAACGCGTGACTCGGCTCATGACGTTTTTTGTTCAGTATTGATTGATATTTAAACGTGGAATGACTTAGACCAATACAAACTTCGTAATTTGCTTACCCGCGGTAGAAGGAGGCTTTTCAGGAAAAGGAAAAGAGAGCAAGAAAAGCTTGCTATCGAGAATACAGAATCATGTTTGCATTTTTCAAAGCTGTAAAATCTCAAATCTAGAGATACAAGTCTCAAACAGAATCCTGTCGAGATGAACAAGGAAATACCATAGTTGAAACACAGTCGATGCTGAAAGTATGGAATAACTACTTCTGCAGAATGTTAAACGTCGACGACGAACCACATTCCGTTGTCAGGCAGAACGAACCATTCAGCGAAAACTACCAACCAACCGATCTAAGTAAAGTGAGGATAGCAATATCTTAGTTCAGGCTGCCAGAAATGATGGCCTTCCCGCTGAGGTGTATAATCCGGCGGAAATATTTTGGTAAGTAATCTTCAAAAACCCATAAGCAAAATTTGGTCGGATGAAAGTATGTCTGAATAATGGAACCTCAGCATCATTTGCCCGATCCACAAAAAAAGGGGACCCACTGACCTGCGCCAACTACAGAGGCAAGACTCCTTAACATCGCCCACAAGATCCTATTTGTCGTAATATGTGATTGCCCGAAACAGTTTAAAACATCTAAGTGCCCCTTGTTATTGTAGTCCACCAGAAAAGTCCACCAACTGTTCATCGAATACGACATCATTTATAGAGACGAACTATACATCGTCATGTCTAGTATTGGTATACCTCCCATACTTATCGGTCTGTGGGAGATTTTGGAAAATTACTGCTAGTCTATCAGGGTCAGAATTGATCTTATCGACACATTGATAGCAATAAAGAAATTTCGGCAAGGTGGTGAACTGTGATGTGACTTCTTTAATTTGATTTTGGAAGGGATGGTGCATAACACCATTATTCGGTGCAACTACTAATAACGCCAACGATATTGACCTCATTCGTCGGGCTCAAAGTGATATATTAGTCAAGTCTTCTTTTATAGAGAAGGAAGCGGCCAAAATTTGTTAAGCTGTAAATGAAACACGAAAGGACACACAAAATCGACGTTATTCGGGAGCTATCATCCAAAACATACGGTTTGATGTATTTTATAGACCGTTTATCAGAAGATAACTGGGAATATCTTCCCCGTTATCGTGTCATTATAATGAAATATGTTCAGCCTAAATAATTTTCTAGCTGAACAATTTGGATAGTTTTATAGTCTTTAGATGAATCTCAGGCACACCAAAAAAGATATAAAAATGCTTCTATGCAGGATAAACGGCATTTCTTTAAAAAAGTGTTCGTTTCTCAAGTGATTTTTTATACACCCATTTTCCTTTTCATATCAATTTTGAGTCATTTTTTTTCTCTAATACCTTATCTTGTTATTATTCTGACGTTTTTATCGAAAATTTTTAAGACCTTAGTTTGAAAGAAGCTGCAGAAGCCTGTCTGTGGAAAGCATTGGTTGACACACAGTGCGAATACCTTTGAACCTTCTGTTACGTTTGGGAATAGCTTTAATGATAATGCTGTGTCAAGCCTTACCCTAGATTCAAATTTTGATCAACTTTTCTCTTAATAAGTAGGTGATATAAGCCTCTTTTGTTTAAAGATTTTATATATACTCCAGTGCTGTTAATTTATGTCTAGGATCAACTTTTTCTGCCAAATTTTTGGTAAAGAGATAGGGTTTCTGCACATAGTTTTGGTATGGAATTAATGGAATCTATTCTACATTGAGAGCCACGTCTATACACCCTTTTCAGATTTATACGATGGGACTTTCTATATAGCACTTCCCACCAAACAACTGAACTGAAGGTGAGAATGAGTGAACTCAGAAATGTTTGGTTGTAAGCCATACTAATTTCCAAAGCCCAGAAGCATAGAAAAACATTACGACTTTTCTTCTTTATTTTTATTTTTAATCAACTTTGTCTACCAAGAAAGCAAACACAGTCGCAATATAGAATCCAATAAGTTGGGTATGAGCGATGAGGTCCAGGCATGAGACCTGGTTTTAATTGGGATTCGTATAGAAGAACGAGGTTGGCTGGTGTTAGATATCTCTTAGCACTAAAATGGGAACTAAGATTAAATTTTTTTTTAAACACATGTAAGTCGACTGTGATGACTAGAATATGCATGGTTTTGTTGCTATTCTCTAATTTAAAACTGTACAAAACCTGTTTGTACCCTCAACAGTACTGTGGATCTGTTCGTTCTTGAATTAAATTTTCCTTTTTACTTTATAAACCTTTGTAGTTCCTTGTATATAGAACAAATTTGTACACATCTCTACTGGTGCGCAACAATAAGGCTAAAGGGTATGACATTTGTGTTGGTATATTGTTTTATTGCCCCTTTAAAGAATTATTAACGCAAACATAAAGTAATTAAATTGATCCATGAAACAGTCCAGCGTTTATAGAAAAGCTATCTGACAAAAAAATGTAATCGAGCTCTTGAGAATTTATCTATAACTTCATGTATCTGGAGAATATGTGTATTTAATGGAAGGCCTGAAATCAGGATCTATCTAACGAACATCCCTGCTTGTGCAAGTGCCTCTTTCAGATTTAAATTTAGAGACAAAATTAATTCAATAGAAAAAAAACATGACTTACCAAAATAAATTTAAAACGGAACATTGGAAGCATCTAACCATATTCAACTAGAGATACCTGTGAACGACCTTGAATAGATCATAAGACGCCATCTAGAATATCATCAAACTTTAACAATCAATTTAAATAAAAATTATGAATACTTTTTGGTAATGCCTTGGCTCACCACACTTGTGGGCTATAAATCCACTGTGCGAATTACGACTTGTTAAGTGGTTCCAGTGGATGATCTATTGATCCAAAGTGTTAAAGATAAAAATACGATTTTAAGTACCAATTAATGCCACTACAAATCGCTTAATGGGTCATCACGGCAACAATAAACCGAGTTTAATGATTTTCGATCTCTCATTTGGTCCGACGGGGTATACAAAAAATATTTTAGTTCTTGTACATGTTTCCCCGAAAAAAAGAATTTCAGCACGAGACTAAAATATTTTCCTGCAAATAGGCTTTAATTGCACACGATCTAGAGCATTTTAGATATTTTTAAATGATCCTTAAATTTCAATCGTTTTAATTCCATTTTATCCCCAAACTTTATGTGCATGTGTGGGGAAGCGAATATTTTTCATAGACACGCATCAGCAAGTGTTATTTTAATTCTAATTTTAATCTTTTGAGAATTTACAGCTCTGGGTTAATGGAACCTTACTTAGGTGTGGTGTTTGTTTTGTTTTTTTATGATAATTTTCTGGCCATCGGATTCGGGGATAATGCATTTGCGTGGGAGTTAACACCGCTTATCACAACGGGAGACTCGGTTTTTTATGGCTTTTTATGAAAAGAGCTCATGCTAGGAAATTATGTATGTAGTTTGTTTGCGTTAGACGGTGGTTGGATTTTTGTTTTTCAAGGGATACTCATGTTTATGTATGAATGAAATTATCAACATGGTATCCAAAAAGAAACTAAAAATCAATTCATTGCAGAGTTTTGATTAAATTTATAAATAAATACTCCACACAATATAATGATGTACATTTTAATGCATTTGATCAAAAAGAAATGATGGAATCAACTTTTTCTAGTTTGTTGGCTTTTATTAAAATTGTTATTTTGTATACATCGTAATGATAAATCATATCCTCTATCTTTCAGATTTTCAACCGCAATCACGGAAATTATCCAAATTTCGCAGCTACTTCATACGGTATGTAAAGTTCTTGTGTTTTTATATTTCTTGTATTTTTAAAGTATCTAACATAAAGGTTGTACACAATTAAAAATGAAAAAAAAAACGCAGAGCTCATATTTTTACGATCTGGTGACACATATGACAACAATTTAGCGCATCCGCACGATATTCTTGTGGAGAACATAAACGAAAGATATAACTTAATCTGGAAGATGTAGTGGACCACCATGATAGCTGGGATGAACCAATCTTTTATCTGCGGCAAATATTTTTTTTCTCTTTTTTGTTCTTTTCCATTTTTGTGGGAATATATCCCAAAATGAACGAGCAACGGTAGTGTGGTTTGAGGATGTTAAATGAGAACCAACAAGAAACCACAACTTAAATGGTTTCAATGTATGAAGTTGGGACTATCCAAAAAAATAGAAGTTTTTTGATATAATATTCTTTAGAGATTGTATCCATTGATACTTTAGACTTTGTAAATAAATGTTTTTAGTTATACATGCAATTTTTAGCATGTTGTGACATCAATCCACTTAATGGAAATTCGCTTTTTAACAACTTTACTTATAATAATATAATTAACAAATGACGTTGAATAATTTATTTTGTTTTCATGAGATTTAATCGCAAGTATATTTAAAAGCATCTCCATTAAGAATTTCAATTAATTTCGTTTACTTTTGCTTGACTGGTCAAAGAGGCAAGTTGAGCTACAGTTGATGAACAAAGTGTAGAGTCTTTTTAGTCATAAAATCATTCCGTTCCTCTTTGTGTTATTTTTCCTTTGTTAAGCGATGGTTACTGACACCAACAGTCTCACTCCCTTTAATTAGGGTTTGTTTTAATTAAAAAAAATTGTGGTCCTTGTTTTCTTTTTGCCAAGCCTAGGCATGTTCCTTCCAAATCGTTTCAGAATTTTTTTTGGAATGATAAAAATTCAATTAAAATAAAATTTAGAGAATATTTTTTGTTAGCTACGCCACCGTCTTTCAACATCTACCATTCGCTATGAATGCGTTATCTGAAGATAATTAAAAATAATTTAAAGGCTTCTATGGTTCATGGGTATTTTCATTTGAAAGTTAATGAACTTGAATTGTATTCTATTGAGATTAAACACATGATATGCTTTAAAAAAATGCATAGAAATAATTGAAGAGAAAGTTATTAGATGCATCGTGTTCGATCCATTTTCATTTAAATCCATCAGAAAAAAAATACCTTCAGCAAACATTCATATATATAGGATATGCTATGTAATTAAGTATGAGAGTGGGTGCGTCATGGTATCTACTAGCATCAATTATCACAAATATTTGGCTAAATATGTTCTTTGGTTTAATATGAGTTGGATTCGATTTTCAACCAACAATACTGTAGTATAACTAAAATTCTTAGCAAATTGTTAGTTGTTTGATACCTTAAGTAAATGGGCACTTTTAATCAATTATCCTCATACCAGGTTGAACAATTCTTCTACTGGCATCTCGGGCGATAGTTTAGGAACGTCTCACCTGACGAAAATTTTTTTCTGACATGTTTAGATTTAATATCGGAGATAAAATGTTTGGCTTAGCAGGTGGACAAAATTGATGTTTCTGAAGGCATATTTATTACAGCAGATTACAACACACAGCGGGAATATAAGCCTTAAAGTTGGAGCTATCGGATCTGTGTACCGTCCGGAATGAACCTGGGCCTCAAACATGTGAACATTACTAATTCCAAATTGAGTTTGGTGCATGCGTTGATATTTTAGATCAGGTTAAGAGTTTGGTGACAGTAAGTCAATTATGATACCCTTCAAGCATTAGCTCATAACCTTCACCACAGCCTTAAGAGATCTCGTTATCCTTGAGATTCATTTTTATTCTGTTATTTCTGAAAATTTATCTGGAACGAAGTGATTAGTCCTCTGTTCCTTTTATATTAAACAGTGAAATTCGATCAGAAAATAGAAGTTTGTTGGTTCCTCTGGTATGTGACAGGTAGTCAGTATCTTCGATTTGATATTGGTTTTCACTCTTATCTTGCAATGTCGTAATCACTTATTAAAGCCCTGATCAAAATCTTTTGCATTATATTAAAAAAAAACATCGCTCAATCTAAGCAAAACTCAAATGCTCAAACTACACTATCAAATGAAGTGCCTATTGACTCTGCTCTTAATTTGTGGAACATAAGCTCTTCCACATTGCGTTTGTTCCGTAGGCAAAAGTGCTTAAGTATTGCGGGGTATTGCGGTGTTCGCTTCACTGATAGTGACAGAGTATCAATGTGCACCAACTACAAGCTCTAGTGATAACTGAAATTTCAGAAATTCAGTCGTTTTCGTTAAGCTCTTTTGAACATTTGCCAATATAGTGCATATAACAAACCGAATGATCCCATACATTTGTTTCCGAACTGAAGCCTGTAGATTTAAAGTATGTACATGTCAGATCAACATTTCTTAATTGATATTGGCGTTAAGACTCACATATTTTTTGAGGTATTGCGTTGCGTATTTGAATACGCAAAACTATCACCAAAGCTTCAAAATTAAGTCTGAGTATGACAGGCTAAGTGGCGCGATGGTTGGTGCCCCTTGGTTGGTGCAACACCTAAATGATTTTTCACTGGCCCTCCTCTCGTGTTGATTTGTCAAAACATCGGCGTAGTATTGATTGTCAAGAAAAGCCTATCTCAAATTCTCCGTTCGGAGTCAATATACACACATGAATGGTTGTGGGAAAGCTCGGCCGTGGATACTAAGGTGTCTGTTGCGCCGAAATTTTGTATTTTTTTTATTTATGGGTTCTGTCTGAGACAAAGCAGCTTTTTATCATCGTCGGTTGTGAGTAAGTTTCTTCCATGTGTTTTTTTAATCACTCTGGTAACCCTGATCGCTAGTTTTCTTTGATCTATCTTCTATCTCAAGCTAAAAAATGTTTCTTATTTCTTCGATTCGGAACATGGTGCGCATCTAGTTATACACTGAACGAAATATCCAACAACTGAAGAAGGTTAAGTGATTTGTATTGTTAGGTAAGGATTCGAAAATAATCTTGGCTGGAGTAAAGAAATTAATCCAAAATTATAACCCTTCGACCCAGAGATTTATTTCCAATTTCTTACTTCAAGAGCGCGCTGGCCGATGTCAGTATTTATTACTCAATTTAGATCTGCCGTCGGCCTAATGGCCTCATCCATAATCTCTTTCGACTACTACGTTCGGACTACTTCTTGAAGTTCATGAATGACTTGTTGTTCATATATGTCAATGCCCACTCTAAAAAAATATTTACTTTGTGCAGCCTATTTATGACCTTGATTACAATTTGGGAATCAATTTTTAGGCGACTGGAAAAATGACTCTTACTCTCATCTGGTGCCCCCAAGATTTATAACAAATATGTTGGTTAACCTATATAAGGTTTCAAGTGGACTGAGGGTTTCTTGCAATACCTTAAACCTATTATCCGTTAGTTCTAAGGGAGTTTTTGGTGTTTGCTTTATAATGGGTGATCTTTTAAGTGAGTTTTTTTTAAACCGAAAAAATCACTCAAATTTGCATCAAATATTCAAAATTTTTATTTATTTATTATTAAAACGTATAAAGCAAAGGCCAAAGACAATTTCATGTAAAAGTTGTCCGCTGCGCTGTTTCAAATTGTCCATTCGGAAGGTGCAATTTTGCGAAATTTTTTTGAGCATTTCGGCCTGTATTCCAATACGCGTGTTATGTTATCCTGTAAGGCTTCAATCGTGTTCGGCTTGCCCACATAGACTAACGACTATACATAACCCAACATGAAATAATCAAAAGGTATTAAATCGCATGATCCTGGCGGCCAACTCACAGGGCCATTTCGAGAGATAAGCTGCTCAGCAAATTCATCCTTCAACATTTCCATTGTTTCACGAGGTGTGTTCCATGTGGCACCGTCTTAATGAAACCACATGTCAACCAAGTTGAACTCAGCCAACTGGGGCCAAAAAAAAGTCGCGTATAATGTCTCGATATCGTTTGCCTTTGACGGTAACATTTCATCCACGGTCGTCTTTGAAGAAAAATGGACCGATGGTGCCACCAGCCCATAAACCACACCAAACTGTCTCTATTTTTCGGGATGAATCTGTAATTCTTGTATGGCATGTGGCTGTTAATCACTCCCGATGCGAAAGTTTTGCTTATTTACGTATCCGGTGAGACAGAAATGAGCCTCATCGCTGGTCGCCATAATGTGGTCGTAACAAACGGTGCACATTTTTCACAGATTATAAATTTCACTAATTTGCAATCGTTGCTCGTTTGTAAGTCTTTCTTTGCAGAGTAAATTGAAACTTTTCACTTTGACAGATGACGTTGGGACGCCATTATTTGAGTTGTTTTTGGGACTTCGTTCACTTAGGGCAAGGCCAAATTTGTTCGCTCTCATTTGTTATACACAAGACTTAAAATTGGTGGATCCCCTTTGATCGCCCCTTGGGGAAATAGAGTTGGTTTGGTAGTTACAGATCTCAGGTCGTTTAAATGATTGTATCATATTTCCCACCATTTGACTGTCACAAGGCTACCACCTAATACTATTCTATTTAATTTTTTTTTTATTTAATTGGTTCGACTACATTTTTTTTAAGAAAGATATCCTGATATATCGAGCTACCAAAAACCCAAAAAAAAATAAGCGATTTTATTTCTATTTTCTGTTGTCATCTCATCATAGACCTATTAAAAACTAGCCAAGCCAGTATTGGCACTATTCCCTTATAGCACTGTGACTTCACTTCGGTCCCGCTGAGCAAGTCGTTTATTATGTGATTTTCGGCGATTGATTTAATGTGTCATTCATAGATTTTTATTGCGGCGTTTTATTACCTATTTTAACTTCCGATTTACCACATACCGCACACTCGAAAAGTATCAGCACCAAACACCAGACATATAGCACTTACCACGGTAGAATCCCTTTTTTGGGCAGTAGCGAGCGGAACATGGAACATGTATAGTACTTAAGAAGGCGACTCATCTACTTGGTCGTCATCGTCATCGTCATCTCAGTCACCGTGCATGGTTGTAAGGATACTTAATTTTTTGTGTTTATTTTTTTTTTTTCTGTGTAGGTCTCACACATAGTACTTATTTTATTTATTGATGTTTTTATACCCCCGACATACGGTATGAGTATGACGGATGACGATGGACTGATGTGATTGTTGTTGCTTCTTTTTTAAGTGATGGGACATGACCAGAAGACTTTACCTTTATGTTTGCCAAATGAACATGTAACGCTGAATTTTCGGGGGGAATGACTTTAAGTGACATTTGATGTTTTATTTTATTTTGTGGTGAGTGTGTTGTGTGTAGGCATTTATGTGCCCAATTAAGAAACGATTATTATAAAAGATTTTGGGGGATCGTATAAGGTCTGATATTGATTGATTTTCAATTGGAGTTATTCAGTGAGATACAGATGTTTGTTTTTAGAGAGAGAAAAACAAATTATGGCGCAACATGCTCGTTAGTACCTAGGGCCTAGCTTTTTTCTCACAACCATTCTTGTGTGCCTGTGTACTTCTTTGCACTATGGAGGGACCTCCTGTTTTATGCCGGATCCGAATGGCTAAGTTAAGATAAGCTTTTCATGACAATTGATACTACTTGGATGATTTGTCAGATTATCACGAGTTTGTTTTTAGATAGCAACTGAGTAATAAATGAGTGTTGACACTGCATGTTCCTTAAAAATCTTAAAGGCACACTGAAGACTGTGACTTGTTAATGATACTACTGAGCGTGCTTCTTGATCAAATTAAAGCTTTTTCAATCGAAGGGCAACACTTTGTTTATTTGATCTACATAAAGGTACTTTTCGTCGCTACTTGGCAAATATTTTACCGAATTAGTGGATAGTCCGTATTCCTTTTTTGAAAATTTTATAGTGGGGACTTTAACAGTAATCCCACTGTTTTATTAATATATGCAGTCTTCCGCAATTGAAAGCTAGGAAAGCTTATTTATAAAAATTCCCTTGTTTATTAGCAAAAATCGGACCAGTGATCGTATCTCTCGGTGAAAATCATTGTTTAAGTAAAGAATAGGTAGGTCAAAATTTCTACTAGCGAACACGCCGATTTATCAGTATTTCACATTAATCAAAATTGAAAGCTTTGGATTTAGAAACTTTTTTTCTCCATTTAGATACTTTTCAACTCAGATAAAAATCAGAACAATTGAGTCTTTCGTTGAAAGTCTTAGTTGAACTGATTACTTTGTATCCTGCTTCTGATACTAGAGAGCTCACTTTCTCTTCATTTGAAGTTCAACTGACAACGGACTGTCATCTCTTTTGTGAAAAGGTTTACTTAGATCACAGTTAAGTTCATGGTGCGATACCAATGTACTCTGTTCAAATTATTTAATATACAAATTCTTGGAAAAACATAATTAAAAGGAAACGTGGCCCCGCTTTTTTATCTTAACTATTCATGAATGTATGTGAACATCTGACGCGTGAACACCTTATACACTTACTTACATTAGTTGCGCCACAGTCTGGTGTGAACTGCAATTATCCACCCCTTTAGCAAACTGCCTTCAGTTGCGTACTGCAAGTTGGTCGAGGTCATTTTCTACCTGTGCGAGTCACTTCCAATACAGACTGTCCAAAGTCTGCCTGGGAAACAACGACTCTGTGAGCTGAGGTATTGGTGTTCATTCATTCTACTTATCCTAGACGTCTTTTACGTTTATTTTTGTTTTGTTGCAGTACAGCTCGTATAGTTCTTGGTCGAACCTTCGTCTCCATAGTCAGGGCAAATGTGGCCGAAGACTTTTCGAAGAAATTTCCTCTCAAATTGTAACTTTCGATACGGTCCAAGCTTCAGGGTCTTATATAGTATCTCCTTAGTAGTTCAAGTGAGGCCTTTACTACTAAGTTGTCCGAAGAAACATATATTGGCAAGTGTAATTCTTCGTTTAATTTCTGAGGCCATGTTGTTGTCAGAACTAATATCGGAGCCGATATAGACAAAGCCCCGTACTTACTCAAAGATTTATCTATCAATGGTGACGTTTTGTCCGATTTGTCTATGTGTGTTTGCTTTCGTGTTGACAGTATTTACTTAGTTTTACACTTATTTACTCCTTAACTTATTATTGGAGCTTTATGTTCATGCTCTATGCTAGCAAACGTGGCTTTGACATCACGTTGCGTCCTGACAATGATTTCAATATCGTCGGCGTATGCAAGTAGTTGCATCGATTTATGGAAGATTATTCATCTGGTGTTGGCCTGGGATTTTCGCACAATCCCCTGAAAAATCGAATAAAAGAAGTCACATGACATGCATCGCCTTCCCTAAATCCTTTTTTTGATATCGAATGTGTGGGTGATGTCGTTTCTGACCCTGACGGAGTAGCGTGAATTCTCCCTCGGCACGCTGCACAGACGTACGAGTTTGAGTGGTTAAACAAAACTAGACATGGCTCTGTATAGTTCGGCTATATAAGGTGGTGCGTATCGATATCGACTTCTTGACGGGACCTACAGCTTTGCCCCAAACCCAAACGTGTGAGTTACGATAAGCTTTAGTATGACAATTAATAGGTATAACTTGGATGAGTTGTCGGATCATTGCGAGCAGAGGAACTGACTGAAAATCGGACCCAGAATTCTCCGTCTTTTGAAACCATACTGCCTGCACTGTTTTTGATCAGATTTTTGTTGATTACTTATTTGTTTAATTGGCGCTTTAGTTCAAAATAAACCTCAACCTCAAAGGGATGTTTTTGATTTGCTTGTTATTGGGAAGTTTTCAACAACGAAAAAATATTCATTTTATATAATTATATGGCATTACTTATAAAATATATATCCATAAATGGATCGCTTCAAAAACTGCAAAAATTCAAATTTTAAAACATTTCTGACGAAAACTGCTGTTGATGTTTTTATTGACTTTGGCTTTGAAAGTTAGATTCGTTTTTGGCTTATTTACAATTACCAGATATGTTTAATACCCAAAAATATAGTTCCGTGCCGGTATTCACAAGATACCCTCCAGGCCATATACTGCAGACCATATCTCTGAAGATAATGTTCTCATCGATTATTTACTTTAAAAAGTTGATACGATCACTGAAAATAGGGCATGTTGCACCTTCTTGTTGAAACTTATTGTCCTTAATACCACGAGGCTCTGTACCATTTGCTGTTCATAGTGACATATAGATTCTCTACATATGAAGAAATGCGACCCCATCAATTGAATGTAATACAACATCTGTTAAGGAGCACCTGCAATTTTGAATTTTTCTATGATAGAAGAGCTAGTGGAACTACTGAAATATAATTAACTATTACGAAAATGGTAGTGCGGTTCAAGAGTGAAATCAGCGAAAATAACGACTCAAGTCGTGATCTTAAGACTTCAAATTATATAGCAATTGGATGTTGCAAGGTTTGCAATCAGCGAAAATCACGATGCGAGGGATGATCGTATGACTCTATCTCTATGCAAAATTGTTGTGAAAATAGATGGACATGTGTCAAGTTCTTGCGCTACGACCAATCGTTAATAATGTCATTAGTCTGCATTCTGTACACCATTGTTAACGGCTCAAAAAAGTACATGATAGTAAACAAAGTGAAAAAATTATCCATAATGTTGCCAATAGCCGACATAACTGAACCGTTGAATTGGCTTAGAGCTGCAAAACACATTTGAAACACTTTTGGCCTGGCCTCTACTTGGGAAGATTAGACAAGTTATAATAATTTATACCATTAAATTGTTAAGGCGTGATGTGAATATTTTATGAAGAAGAAAATTTATTATTGCGAAAATAAAAGAACTCTTCGAAGGATTCGACCAACTGATCAAACTTTTTACATATTTCCAACTATTAAAAAAAGTTTAAGCAAACATTTTTTTTCTAAAGTAATTAAAGAGAAAAACATGGAAATTGGATAAGTAAAGTGTTTTCAAATGTTCAAAGAAATGTATAAAGTGACAGATTGTCCGAACCAATTTAATTAACATATCGGTCCATTTTTTGTTTGAATAAATATATTAAATATTTAATAGGAAAACTTCTCTTGTATCTTTTCTGGTATCTTTTTTTTGTTTCATGTATTTGTACAAATGAAAATAAATAAAAAAAAAATACAATGGAAATATTATATATAACCGTACAATTAAACAAGATGCAAAAATGGGAATTAATCTCACAGATGTCATCTTTTTATGCACTAAGCTCCTTAAGGAGATTTAAGTAACGTTTCTGTCACATGTCTGTGCTATTATATGTTTGTAGTGCTCTTTATAATTTTGTAACCGTCTGCAAATACCTTCATAATTGGCACTCTATTAAGGAAACAATGATAAAGGAATGTGTGAAGCATAACTATATTAATATCCATATAACTTCGGATAGTTTTGATTAAGCCAAATAGTTACTGATTATATCGGGTTTTTCAACAGGGACGCTACAAAAGTTGAGCGACAGTTACAGCAAACGACGCCATATTTCTTGCCGATCTTTTGACATTTCTTTTCAGTAAGGGATGCCATTTCATGATGGAAAGAAATACGACCCAACAACGAGTCGAAATTATTAAAATTTACAACCGAAATTAGGAGTCAGTGGCCTCAACGTTAAGAGCGCTACGTCCAAGTTATGGTCGTCATAATCGTCCTAGCAGATCAACAATTGAGCGTCTAGTGGAAAAATTTGACCCCACAGGCACAATACAAAATGTTCTCGTGCCAGTGAGACAAAGAAGTGCCCGTAGTGTCGAGAATATTGCCTCCGCTAAGGCTCCAGTTGAAGAAAGCCCAAATGTGTCTCTCACACGTCGTTCTCAAGCGTTGGGCATCTTTGTGACGTCGATGTGGCGAATTTTGCGAAAAGATCTTGGCCTACATCCTAACAAGATTAAATTGACGCAATAACTGAAGCCGCTTGACCACCAGAAGCGTCGTATGTTCGTGAATTGGGCTGAGCAACAACTTGAAAATGATTCGGATTTTCATCGAAAAATCATCTTCAGCGATGAGGCTCGTTTCTGGCTGAATGGCTTCGTCAATAAACAAAATATGCGGTACTGGTCAGGCAGCAATCCACACGTACTCCATGATTCATCAATGCATCCCGGGAGAATTACGGTTTGGTGTGGTTTATGGGCCGGCGGCGTCATTAGGCCGTACTTCCTCCGTGATGATCAAGACCGGCACATTTCTGTGAATGGGAATCGCTACCGTTCAATGATAACCGAATATTTTTGGCCCCAATTGGATGATATGGACTTGGAGGTCATGTGGTTCCAACAGGACGGCGCCACAAGCCACACAGCGAATGCCACAATCAATTTATTGTAAATCAAGTTTGGAGAACGTATTATCTCACGAAATGGTCCAGTCGCTTGGCCGCCTCGGTCGTGCGATTTGATGCCGTTAGACTATTTCCTGTGGGGCTACGTCAAGTCTATGGTCTATTCCAACAAGCCAGCGACGATTGATGAACTGCGTACGAATATCGAACGTGAAATTGCAGCAGTATCGGCCGATTTATGATTGAAAACCGTCGAAAATTGGGTTCATCGTCTGGACTTCTGCCAGCGTGCCCATGGCGGCCATGCAAAATAAATCGAGTTCCATACATAATGGCATCGAACGTAATTTCACAGGAATACAAAATTTCATGATATCCAAAACCGTTTTTTGTTTTATTTAAAAAAAAACTTCTGTAGCGCTAATATTGAAAAACCCATTACTAATCCAAGTTCATTAAAAAAATTAGATGTTTTCAAACGTATGTACTCTAAAAATGGTAACAACTAAGTTACAACATCTGCAATCGTCTTTGGTTGAACCGTTCCTTTATTCTAACAATAGTAGTTCCTCACCTTTTAAGAAAACTAAGTCAGCTGGAGCGAAACATCTTCATATAAATTAAATCATCCACCTGACCTAAACGCCATTTTTTGTACTTGTCACACCCTGCTGCAGGTAAAGAGCAATAAAGCATTCTACCGCCTAAGGAGGAGTTGGAGAAATATGAATTTCACCTTTCATCACGCGGACATTTTGGTCAAAAAAAAAAACACTCTCACACAATCCTCCTCAGTTTTATGTATTTTTACCTTTAATTTATCAAAAAGATTTCATCAATTTGATAGGGGATGAGAAACTTACCCGACACGAATCGTGAAGGTATACCTAATATCTGAGGAAATACATTTTCTCTTCCCGACACACCGGTACCACATTTCTTTTGATGACTTTATCAGTTTTTTCCATGAAGTAAACGCACAAGTGTGCGCTTCAATTTGTGAATAAAAGGGGGACGACGCAAAGATGGACGACAGAAAAAAAAACAGAAAAGAAAATTACAAGAAGACAAGTGGATTTTGGAAGTCCAATTCGAATAAATTTCAGTAGACGTCAACGAATACGTTCCTTTGTTCTTTTCACCTTTTTTTTCATTAAAACTAAAAAGGTATACACACATTGGTAGTGGTATCTTCGTCGCCTTCTTATATGTGGATATGTATCTATGCACGTGCGTTTTGTATCTTGGCTTATGTATATCTATGGGTAGATACATTAACAAAACAAAAAGCAAATACCTGTTTTTTGTCTCAATTATATCTGAAGGGGTGTTTTGCCACCACTACTATTGGTCAGATATGTTAAGAGTTCATATAGAAAAACGCAAAGAAGAAATATACCAAAAGGCTTACAAAGAACTCGGAGAAGGAACAGCCATCTCCGAAATGTCATGACTTGAAGATATCCCCTGTCGTTGGTTTTGTGCCGTAGTATAAAAGAAATGCCGAAATGCTATAAAATGTGGAATTTATTTCAATTAATAAATGCACCGTGCATGATGCACCTTCCTCTCTGCCTTTGGTTAGGCGTCCATTAACCGATGTTGGTGTTGAATTCTAAAAGAGTCATCATTATCATCCTTGTTTTTTGGGCGAGCGACACATTCGTTAATGTATTTTTATGTTATTTTTTGTATTCCTGTTTATATTATGGGTTTTCTGTTAATTTGTGTATCTTAGATGATCTGAACTATTTTTGGGCTTTCACGCTACACCATCTGATATTATGTAGATGATTATTTTTTTTTTGAATAAATTCAAATTTGGGTGTTGGCTAAGATATGTAGATACAAAAAGTAAAAACTAATACTGTTTTACGATTACCAGCATATAATTATTTTAAAGCAATAATGAGAACTATCAAACCACTGAATATCATAACATATTTGCTACACTTTTTGTTGCTTTCTAGTCAATCTGTTTATTTTAATCAAAGTCGATACCCTGAAGACATTGGCAATGATCATGCATTCTGTCCATTTATTTTCAGCTAATTCTAATTTTTGCCCATTATATTGGTGTTATTTGAGTAACCAGTGAAACACACGTTTCAGCCGGCATAATGCGGAAGCAGTCATATGATTTACAACACCAATGATCGAGTATCCAGAACCGAGTATAGGTGCAGGTGCAGTAGCTGTTGAGGTTGATAAACATTTCGTTTAGTTCGAACAATGATGTCAACATCAACGGAATATAATACAAGTTGCACCTATATTTATGAAAGATTGTGCTGGTGTCGCCTTCGCTTTTTTTAGAGTCCTCTCATTATAAATATACAAGAAAACTAAATCGGTTATCTGTATCGCAAGTTTTGGTAAGGTACTAAGCCGACATGGTTAGAGTATAAAGAATTCTTAACCCTTATTCTGCAGAAATGGCCGTGGTTGTTTGGTGTATTTAAACTAGCCATTGCCAGACTGTAAAAATCGTCCCTTCGTATTCGTCATAAAAATCGACAAATAGTGGACTTCATAAGTGTAAAAAAAATTATCAATTATGAAATGGTCTACCCTAAATCATTACTCATAAAGATCGATGTATTGTTTTAGGAGCTTACATATTACGACAGGAAACATATTGAAAGCAGCATCATATTTTTGTTAACCGTGTAAATGCTGTTGGGGGTCAGGCATTCCTGGACACAAACCAAAATCTCTTTAGTACCAATGGCATATGTTTCTCACACCCATTCATGTGTGCCTGTGTACTTGTCGCACGGTGGCAGCACCTCCTGTTTAACGCCGATTCCGAACGACTAAGTTAAGATAAGCTTTTCTGAACCATTGATACTACTCGTATGATTTATCAGAAAATGCCAGGAGCAGGGCAAGAGAAAAATCATTAAATTGTTTTTATGCTTGGGAATCGCGCTACTGAGCCCGTTTTTCCTGTATCCAAGAATATTTTTGGTGTAGATTGGTATATGCTCCTTATAAATTCATCTACCCAAAGTTTGTATAGCTCGTTAGAAAGGGCGTTCTTTCCGGAAGCCTCGATATGGAAAATTTTGATATTGCTATCGTTACTCTATTTCATTCGTATAAAAGGGGGTCTTTGCCGTCGATGTAAATATAAAGGGGATTTCAGGCTGATAGCGGAAGATTGCTCGCCATCAACCTTTAACAAGATTGCAGAAGTGGTTACATCATATCCTCATCATACACCACTTTTTTTATGATTCATCGTAATACAAATTTTGTTCAACTATTTTTTTTCAATGGCTGGAGTGTTATCTCTTTTCAACTTTTCATTTATATATTTTTTAAGTCGGTAATCTTTTGCTTTTGTTTTATAAAAAATCTCAAAGTAGCTTTAAATGCTTTTCAATTGAGCACCTCCGTGTATATAAAATCATTGAGATACTATTTTATGTAGCTACTTGGATTCTGTAATTCCATACAATCGTAGACAGAATCTGATATAAGTCAATGATATTTCGGCTACAAATGGAAGAAACCCGCACACCAGTTGCGACAGTTTGTATGGCTTGTTTATAAAAGCCACTAGGCTCCGATATTTGATTCAGGTGTAAATAAAATATGCATTAGCAAGGTATACAATCCTTGAATTATATATATTAATTGAGGTGTTTGATAACATCCAATGTCATATAAGAACATTAGTTACCTATTTAACGATTTTCGTTTCTCATTATTTTACACCTGAATCATTTAACCATATCAGCCTTTTACAAACATTTTCCATAGTTAGACTGCATATTAATTCCTCTTCACCAATTAAATTAGTTCCATCTGTACCCTACAGTAAACATAAATAATAATACGACTGCAATGATATCACACCGTCCAACCACCCCTCCACATTACACATTTCGCGTATCATTTCCTAAAAAAAATCCTAAATCCGATAACAACTTCACCCCCTAAAGCCATCATTGGCAAGTGTTGAGTATACACCGAGGACAAAACGCAATCCAAAATGGAAGTAGAAAAAGTATACCAAGTACGACTTCCCTTGGGGGAGGAAAAGTAATTTTAAACAAACTGAGTACATACCGTGCTTATATTATGCGCGTGTATAGTAACCAAACCATTCCATAGAAATGATAATACCAACCTAGGGGGAGTTTGTTGATATTCTGTTTCTATATTTGCACCAAAATAATACAAACAACGTCATCGCCATATATTTATACGCGTATACCCACCCCCGCGTGGTTGTCTTTAAAGCAAAAGTTTTCCCTATTTTCAACATTCAATGTGCTATGCTTTGGGTTTTCTTGCGATGCTATAGCTTTCCTTTTCTTTGAAGTTTTCATTGTATCTCACCCTAAGTTTGTATTTTTTTTTTGTTTTGTAGATTTAAATCAGCGTGGGGGTAGCAGAATACGTATTTCAAAATCTACTTTGGCATGCTATCCACAAATATTTTATACATAAATATTTTTTTGTATCTCCTTCTGCTTAAAAAAAACCACACTTATATATAAAAAAACGTTTCGGAAGAAAATGGAAAGAAACTGTCAAGGCGTGATGTGAATATTTTATGAAGAAGAAAATTTATGAATGCGAACATAAAACAACTTTTTGAAGGATTTGACCAACTGATGAAACACTTAACATAATACCAACTACTAAAAATATTTTCAACAACAAAATGTTTTTAAAGTAATTAAAAAAAAACATGAAAATGGGATGTGTTGAGTGTTTTTAAATGTTCAAATTGATAGGTTGCCCGAACAAATTTACTTAACAAATTGATTCAGCTACATTTGGATGGTCATCGTGTGAGTAATTTTTTTTTGCAAAACATTAGCCATCAATCTAAAAATAGAGTTCGATGGATACCTGGCACAACATTTCATACAAGATTCTGGGAATTATAAACTCAAGAAAATGTTATACTCACAGTTTTCGATAGTTCGAACACCAACCATTAAGCACTTCATCACTTCACCAAATATTTTTACTATTAATCTCTATCTATCTCTGTGCCCACATTCTACTGAACACGATAAGTACCCGTTTATCTTTCATGCAAATCTGGTAATTGCTTAAACAATTGAGATTTACCTGTCCCTTAAGCAAAATGCCACTTTCGTTTAGCGCCTGGTTGGTAATTTACTACCTCCAGTAACGCACTCCAATTAGGTTAAGAACGGTTTCCATTTGTACTTGTACTTGTCAAAGGTGGACATTAGATCTATGCTGTCAAAGCAAGTGGGACTATCGATTTTTCGAGAAAAAGATGTATTTTTCCGCTTTTGAAGCGGTTTTGACTTCAGAGCCTTAAAGAATTGTTAGGATTTTTAGTTTCTTATAAAGAATCTTCAATTTTGAGTAGGAGGTCTGATGTAACATAATTGTCTTCATACGCTAGAATTATGATTCTTAAGGTTCTTATACAGGATCTCCAATTTCGGAAGAGGTCTGTTTTATAATTGTCTTTATATATAGGTATGGGTCGTATGGGTTTAATTAAGGTGGATGCAAGCTTAGCATCGTATCGGTGCGTAAATAGGTATTTTAAATAAGTCCGCATTTTCTATGTGACGGAGGAGATTAAATGTAGATGTATTTTTATTCTGTTGAAAAGTGCTGAGTATTAATGTATCAGTTTTATCATCTATGGGTAAATAATCCCTGGCGGTCTTTTTTTAGAAGCCCATGGAGCAGTGTCACCATTGATGGTAATGATGTGTGATCTTTTTAATTTGATAACACAGAGAAAGAGTTTCTCGTATAGTTAATTCTAGATTACGATGTGGGTAGCTAGGCTTTGACAAACCATCCGAGTTGTATCAATTGTCAAAATATGCTTACGCAAACTAAACCGTTTGGACTTGGCACAAAGTTGGACGTCGAACCAACGTGCAAGAATTACAAACGAGCATATAAATGTTTTTTTAAAAAAAAAACAAATCGTGGGTTACTAAGAGATTATTGTAAAAAAAAAATGTATCATCCCTTACATTTTAAGACGATGATATTCTTATTGATACACTTAAGATAGGGCAGGCTTTCTTAATCGCCATAACAAAAGTTACAATAATTTGCATGGTGAAGGGATATGTTTAAGTTAAATATCTCAGAAAAAATGCCCTCACTCTGTCATAGAGTCATTCTTGGATCAGTCTGCTTTGGATTGTTATTTCGAGTTGTCATTTAACTCCTCTATTTTCAGTCGAAAAGACTGGAAATGGTTGTCTGGAGTTACGCTTCAATTGCATAGTGATGTGGTCAGTATTTTTTTTTGTGTCCCGAATCTTTCCATTGTGGTGATGTGCTTAGTATAATAGCTAAATAAAGAGTGATAGATATAGGGCATTATTTAAGTTGTTTTAAGAATTCCGATGATATGTAAGCAATCTGATCTTTGACCATTCCTCAAAAGGTTATGGAATTTTCAAGTTATAAGAAAATGATAGCACGTTATTTATCTGCATTAAGCTAAAATTTGCTCTATTATGGGAATACATCTCCAAAAAATATATCAGCAAAAACAATTTGTCTCTGTGGCATATACTCGAAAACATCGTAGATTTCCTAATTCAACAGTAATTCGACAATCCATTAAAGAGACCAAGGTATGTGAATAAACTTTCAAGTAAAGATCTATCACATAAAGTCATTGTTTCACGGTGAGACTTCCCACATTATGATGGCCAGTTAAAATCATCGGCCAACAACAAAATCAACAAAATTATTACAAAAAGTGTTAAAAAAATATTTGGACTAGAGTGTATCGTTACAATTTGTCTTTATATATTAGATACAAAAAAAAAATACCAGTCAATTAAAGTTCCTCTACTTTGACTTTCAATACCCATCACAGAAAAGATCACAGTAGGGTAGCGATGAAGTGTAACGATGTACAATGTTACATTCAGGACCGGCTTGTAAAATGATCTTAAGCGAGAATTTAGGTAACAATGATGTGTGATGCAATGTCACGATACACACTATTTTAAATGAACAGAAGATGATCCTAATATGCTAACAATAAATTGTAACGATGGAACGTAACGCTAGCACCCCTCAACGATTTTGTGACAAAAATAGTTCTTTTTTATTTTAAAGCTTCAGAAAGATGAAGAATATTTTACGTGGCCTTGGACATATCTCATTTTATGTCGAAAAAATGTTTTATTGGATATTTTAACAGTCCAACGAGCTTAAATACCCACACGTTTCTCCTTTTTTTTTCAATTAAATAACCACGTCAAGGCACACATTCCTTGGTTGTGCAATGATTGTTAATATTCTTATGTCGTAATACACTTCTTTTTATTTCAACTGTCTGTCTAGTTTCTTGCACAACCATTGTCCATATAGATTCATAATTGATGTTAACATGTGCAAAAAACTTGATAGATGTCTTGAATTAATCATTTTTTTTATGTTTCTAGACAAGTCTTAAGTCCAACAGCAAATATAGCCAAAAATGGTACCAAATCACTCAAAATTCTCCATCCACAATACCAGTCCATAAAATCATGTAGATCATCAGGCTCATTAAATCGTTCGATCGGTAATATTAATAAAAAAAAATGAACGTTTAATGTGTAAACAAAAATCAAAACAAATTACCATTTCACTAGGCCGCTAATATACCTCAATCACTCATCACCCGAACACGATTACACGCCAATAAATACTAGCAATCACAATAATAAAAAAAAACAACTCTACACGAACAAAATAATATAAACAATTTTTTCTTCAAGTTTTATTATCATGCTGCGTATAGTTTATAGACGTTTCCATCGCCCTTAAATCCATTCACGTTGACAGTTCCTCTGTCAGAGTACTTTTTCAAACTCAAATTGGATCTCATTGTCACTTTTACAATCTTGTTCTTTTTTAAACATTTTATTTAGTCTAAGTGCTTAACACTTGGGCGCAAATAATTGCCCCAAAATACGCTATTAATTGCCCATATAAAAAATATATAAAAATGGCGGTAATGTTCTTCGCCTGCCTTAAGCCATTTGTATACAAAAAAAAACGACTTTTAGTGAATGAAAGTGAAAGTAGAGTGAAGAGTATCTACGCACTATGAAGTATTTAGCTGTTTGTAGTAATAAGAATTATGACAGTTGAATGTAAATAAATATCATTCCATGAATGTCAATAAAACAAAATTAAATGATTTTTTTATGAATCTCCGACGCGTTTTTATCATCATAAATCATATAGAGAACGCGCGCGAGTTTATGTCTACATTGGTTTTTAGTGGCTAGGGGTCTGGTCTTTAGCTGATACTTCCTTCCTTCGACACTGTACTATTCACTTTATTTTGTTTACATGAAGAGTAATATATTCAGTGATTATAACCTACCTCAAGTTTGAAGAAAATAAGAAAAAAAAACCTCAACATTTAATTATTCCCGTTTAGTGGCAATAAATATTATATAGAGGTCTACTTTGTCCATTAATTTAATTGGGATGCTTTGTTGAAGAGACTTAGACAAGCAGACTTTGACAATCTGTTAAATGTGTGCCAAGAAGTGCATATGTTTCGTTTTGGTTGATATGGTGAAACTTGAGAGTGGATATTGGAGATACATAAGATAAATATTCCAAAATGTATTTAAAATGGCACGCTAACTGATTTGGTATTGAGTGGTGTTAGAGGTTTCTTTCCTATCCATTGGGATGATATATTTTACTGATTAATGATGTCGTTACGAATTTTATTGATTTTGCGAGTTTCAATGAAGATTTTCTGTTGAAAGGTGGATGGTTTATAGTGCTTTAAGCAGGTTTACAGTAGTAGGATGTTTGGTCTTGTTTTAGATGCTGAATCTGTTTTACACCTTGACACAGTTTGGTTTCTTCAAATTCCTAAAAATGTTTCCTAAGAGAATAATTTTGGCAAGATAGGCTAAAAGATCCAAAAGATGTCTAGTAAAAGAGACAAATACCAATCTGTTATGTGATTTGGTATATTATAACCAATTCTATATTCAACTTTAATTGTAATAAACTTCTATTCGAACGTCAAACAAGAAATTATTAAGCCTTGGACGGTTTCAATGAAAAGTATTATAAAACCGTTTATGGTATAAAAAAAATAAAGAAGGCAACACTTCATATCTCTTTTTTATAAATTATTTTGCTACAACGATGGTTCTAAATCACAATAAGATCCAATTTTTTGTATAGACTGACGCCTGTTCTCATTAATCAACCCACTATTTTAACCAATGAAAACAATATCTAAGATATCTTACAAAATCTGAAATCCGAAATTCGGCCAGAGTTTTAATGTTTTAATGTGGAACTTTGCAGACTTTACCAAAACAAAAAAAAATACAAATTTTTGGCACAACAGGCTCGTTAGTACCCTGGCTTAGCTTTCTCACAACCATTCATGTATGCGTGCATACTTCTTGCGGGATGGTGGGACCTCTTGTTTTATGCCGACTCCAAGCGGCGTATTTGAGATTTTCTTGACAAGTGACTCTACTCGGATGATTTGTCCGATAATCACGAGACGAGGACCAATGAAAAATCATTTAGGTGTTGTTATGACTGGAAAGCGAACCCAGTCCTTCTGCGCGGCAGTTCATCGCACTAACCATCGCGCCACTGAGCCCGGCATACTTTACCGCCGCCTCCTATTTGCCACCATTATTTATACTCCAGGTGAGTTAAGGATTTATTTTGTATCATAAAGTCTTCAAAATTCATATAGTGTACCGCAGGAGTTGAATAGTCTGCTACTTGCTTTGTGTGTATCGCATATGATAAAATTCTTATAAACACGATTTGGAAGTGCTTATAGTCTTTTGTAGGTCGCCCTCTCCATTTATTAAAGCCAATCTGAGCTATTGGAAATAAGAGTCTTCTGACTTTCGTGTTTGTCAAATCGCTGAGATTTTGAAAAAAAAGTCAGTTCCAGATGAATCTTCCTTTTGTTTTATAAGGTCGGTTAGTTCAAAAGAAGATAAACTATTGTTCATTCTTCCTATTCATCCATGCAACTGCGATAGAAGTCGTTCAAATGAAGGCCTAACCCTTCTGCCTGCCTATTACGCATAGTCCAATAACGACACCTATGGTTGCCCTAATGCATAGTCTTAAGAGCGATGTCAGTCACATAGATCTTCTTAAATCCAGCTTGGACCAAATCTGTTTGGATAAGCTTTACATGACACCAGTATCGGGTACGACTTGTAATTTAGTTCCATGTCTGGCGATTTTATTAGCCTAACAGTTCCCTCTGGAATCTTGCTTGCTTTCTTTGAAGATATGAGCGGCAATTTAGAGTTGTTTTTGAGTTTGATGAGACTGATTCCTGGGTTTTTTATGGCCGCTAGACTGTCCGGATGCTTATATTCTTGGCAGATATTTCATTCTCTTTCAGCCAAAACAAGGCAGCCTGTCGGAGATGACACCAACACCCACTCTGTTTTTTGGTTTGGAGCCATAGGTATAAAAATAAATCGAGCCATAGGGGATTGTGATCTGGAAACTCCTATCGCAGTTTTCAGGAACATTTTCATATTCGTTTAGAATTTAAGAGCGGCAAGTTTGACTATTCGACCCCTTTTAGATAACTTTGATTCGGATGGCTGAGTTAGCTGTCATTTGTTTAACAAAGATAGAAAGGGGTGGAAGGTGAAAAAGAATGTCTATTGCTGCTGAGGTCGTTGTACGAAGTGCCATATACCAAGATATTCCAGCTTTGTTAAAATCCTAAGCACCCCAACGGACTTCATCTTATTAGATAATGGGTTCGAAGTCGATCTTAAAACTCTTCCAAATAATACCAATGCAGTTTCACATTGGGCGCCAATTTTGTAAAACGAATAGCAATGATCTCAGTTTTTTTAAACTAATTTGACGTTGGTGTTTTTCACAATAAAATAAGCTTAACATGCCAATTTAAACTAAGGCTAACATTTTCTTCTTATAATTGAAAAAATAATCAATGTGAATATATGACAGTGACTCACATAAAAGTAAAAACAAAAACATACTTCCAAAACTGCAGTCAATACCTTGACAGACAAAGTAAACTGTAAACGCTCCGTGTCGCTTACTAATTGCTTGGTAAAATCGATATTATTAAAAAATAAAATAACCTCAAACAAGTTCAACGAGAATTCAAATTCGACGTTCTAAAGGTGTTGACATTTTGGTGATTTATATCACACTTGTATTCTTCCTTTTTGGTGGTATAATTTTGTTGGTAATTTACAAATTATATGTGTATTCACAACTGAAAATGTTGTATAAACGAATTTGTTTAGGAAAGCCCAATTTAATTTGATAATTCCTTAGCAATTGATTGCTAGCTTATTTTTTCTTTTTTATTAATTTAGGTGAACTGTCAAATCAAGATGGTTCTTGCAAAAGCTCAGATTTTCATAATATTTAATAATAATTAAAAAAGCAGTTTTAGAGTACATCGTTAAAAATAATAATATAAATAACTCAAGTCAAGAGAATAAAAAAAACAACCTCAACAGAAGCACGATCATTTCATCATGTCTGAGTACATTGCAAATAGCTACTAGATACAAATATCTAGTAGCTAGGAACTACGTTGAGCATGATCTTTTGATCAACTATGAGTATTTAACAAACTTATTTAATTCTCGTGGTAACATTTTGCGGTAACGGCTTGAATATGTGAACAAATGAATCTAGAAGCTATGTTTGAGAATTAGTATCGACTGGTAGTACCAGATACTTCATTTATAATGTCTATGTAAATTAATATTTAATAGTTAATAGCAAAATGCCGTGTTTTAAACAAATTCAAATATGTTTGATCTTCAATGTGCGACAATTTAAACAGCTGATCTCAAAATGTTGTCTGTATAGTTTCATTCTTTGAATCGCAAAAAAACCTCATAAGGATATGAAGATAAAGTTGTAGTATTTTGTAAAAATAAACTTCTTATTCTCATAAATTACTGGCGCCCAATATAATTCAATTTCATTTATACAATTTCTTTCTAAAATTTTAAGCGATGATTTTGTTACTTATCATGAAGCACTCATCTTTCAAATCAGATATGCTTATCGTTTTTCCAAATTTATGTAGCCTTATGGCATCTTTTTATATAGAAAAAGGAATATATAACATTTTTTCAATCTTTTTAATATTCAACTATTGGTTTATTCATAATTTTCTATTTATTGTCACTCGGTGAGGTCATGTCCCCTGAACCAAGAATACAACTTAGTTGAAAGCCGAACTTCAGAACTAGTTTATAGAAAATCTCGTTACCAAACGGATGTAATATATAATTTATATTCAAAACTGTCATCCCATTTGTATAATGCGACCACAATCACCTACTTAAGATATATATAACCTCAAAAATATCGACATTGCATTCCAGAGATACATATATGGGTGCCTAACTTAATATCTGCATGTCAATCGAACAACAATTGATACAGCGCATGTTTCGAATTGTTAAAAGGTCAGTAGACCTTAAACTTCTAAGCGTTGTCTCACCAACGCAGTATGTTACAATGTTAAAACGCAATCCAGAAAAAAACCTCCTAAAATACTATCTATAAATACATGTATGTATCTGTCGAGTCTAAAAACGATGTGATGGCCTTACGACAGAAAAAAAACAAAAGATTCTTTTAAACATTTTCTGGTTCTGCTTTAACTTATTTCGTAGGCTCTGAGTATAGACGAGTTGAGGCTAGTTCATCTACTTTCCCACCAAACAAAGAACATGATTTTCTTTGTAGTTCTTCTTTAACGAAAAACGTGTTTTTGTTTTGTATTCTTTGGTTTGGTTTGGTTCTCATCATATAGATCTGGAACTAGGTATATTATGTACACAGACTGTCGACATTTTGTTCAGCCTAGTACAGTCATAGAAAAGACGATTAGAAATCATGCAATTAGCTGCAATCATTCCTCTAACGACTTAATCACAATTTGCATAGATATATAAATAATCCTTTGAGAAAGGGGGATATACTAGTATCTCTCGAGTAGCTATCAACATTATTTATGACGTGTTTTACTACTGTTTTCGGAAATTGTCCTTCTATCCAAACAGAAAGCATAAGTCTAGGTAGGAAGGAAGTGGGTAGGTTTGTCTGTGTATACCAATCGAGTCGACTTCTTATAGGTAAATTATTGTAAGCAACGAATAAGGGCACTTCTCAGGTAACAATTGCTTCCTACCTAGAAGGAGGACCCCTTTTAATGCTTGGATAGTGAATCCATGCAAAGAACATAAAAATAAAATAATTATCACTTAAGCGTAAAATTGTCATGTTATCCCTGTCACCGGGAATATACAGAACAATATGCAATTCTTCATCATCATCATAGTTTTACGACTTTGGACGTCTTTCACCGAGCGACTCATAATAATTGTCTAAGAAAAATAAACAAAAAAAAAACAATATATACACAAAGTTTGCACAATCCCTTAGAATTCAAAAGGGGTTGCTTTTGCCCCAGGAATATGGTGGATGTATCCTTGAACAAATATGGGTAAATTTCGTTTGGAGTGGCGTATTTTTTATGTTTGGATGTCACATGGGATAAGTCAATTTGTGAATGTAGTATCGAATTTACTTTCAAATCTCATCGCTAGATGGAGATTGTACAAATGGTAAGAGAGACTTCACCAAAGCATGCGTGAAGAAATTCACAGATACCCCATATTGTGTATCGTGTATGGACATGGATTGGATACTCTGTTAAAGAGCGCATCCCAAAGTTATTGTGTATACGTGTGTGTAGATTGTAGAATGAATGAAAATTTCGAAAAAAATAACCAAATGAACTCTTCGAAGCTCGAAGGCTTTGTAATTACATATTCAAATTGTCAAGCGCCATTATGTCAGATACACTGATTTTGGTCCTTCAGCCAACAGGAATGTCATAAATAGCAAACAATATAGGTAGTTGTACTTCATTTAACAAAAATAATCATGCTGTGTTTGAAAAGATACAAAATACAATTGTATTTCAAACAATAGATTCTCTTTGTCGATTTGTACTTCGCTTCAAAAGAGATGTCGTGTGTAGCAATATAACCGTATCCGTGTGTACGATTCTCTTTCACCCCACAACACAATTCACTTCCTATTCTCTTTTTTTGTGTGATTCTACTAAATGAAATTATTCGTATGAATCTACGCCGGATGAAAATCGTGTGAAGCGCGCGCTCAAAAACACCAAAATTTCACATCGATACGCACACACACCAATGCACACAACTATAGATGTTTCGTCCATGCAGAGCGGCGACGACGCAGCGGCAGCGCACACGAACCATTCACGTTCTTTTCTTATACTTCGTGTTTCAATACAATCGAGTGTGTATTGTGTTGGGGGTTATATTGAAGCGTTTTACGTCAAATCTCTGTTTTCAGTGTAAATTTGAACTTCGCGGTGTACGGTTGGGTTTTGTCAAGTCACAAAAGACACCCCATACACATTAAACAGAGTCAACTCGCTGGTTGAGAGAGAAAAATAAGAAAAACAGAAGGAAAAACCCGTCAAGTAGAAAGAAAGAAAAGTCGTTCTTTTTCTTCGGTTATTGGGGTTTTTTTTGTGTTGCATTATTTTGTTCTGTTCATTTCGTTCATCATTTCTTATAAGAACATCACCGCAAGATAGAACGTTTATCCGTTTTCGTGTCCTAGTGTAAAGCTAAAAAATAAATTCTAAAGATACACTTGGTCAACAACAAAATAATTAAATAGATACAAATTGTGCAATATACCTACCTATATATATATTAAAAAAAACCTATTTAGTGTTATTTTCTTTGATTTTTTTTTTTACAAAAAAAATGCAACTTAGTTGTGATTATTATATTATTTATGTGCGAATTGTGCAGAGTTGAGAAAAAGTCGATTATCTACGTCAGTTTTGTTGGGTTTTTGTTATCATCGTTCGTTGTTACTTCTTCTGCACTTCCAATATTGTGATTGTGTGATGAATCATTTTATTTCTAATTCCTTAACCAACAAATAATTAAGAAAATATAGAAAAAATCAAGTCAGTGGATTAAAAAAGTCATCAGAAATTCAAATTGTGTACAACTTATTTTGTTAAACATTTACAAACAGACAAAGATACTAAAAAAAAATTAATAATAAGATTGAAAATTATTTCTATATAAGATAACTAAACAAAGTGTTTTGCCTATTTTTGTGTTTACTTGCAAACCTTTTCCCACCATCCCAACATCTACTGCTCCTGTTACAACACTCTTGGACTACCTATGTCATCAACATCATCGAATACCATATAAATACCACATGTGGATTAATATCAATGGATTTTGGAAAACTCAATCAACATCAACTGATCTCAATTAAAATTTAAAAAAAATATTTATAATTACAAAAATATATATTACATCCGATGACTTGTTCGAACTTTCATTGCTTCTGTGCTTTTGACGAATTTCGCTTTTGATCAATTCATTGAAAAAAATCCACTTGCTCGCGCTCTTCTTCGAACGTGACATTAAACGAATTTCCTCCCTCGAAACCATATCTATGCACCATCATCGCTCTTACGTCTCGTGTATCGGCATATCCGTGTGCGTGTGTCGTGTATAATCGAAATTGCACATGTGTTCGAATGTTCTCTTGAATTTTTACCGGTGTTTTTCGAAATTATAAATTTTGACAAATCAAATGCAATTGATTTTTGGGGACTGAACATTTTAAAATCATTTGAATTATTAAACTAATTTGAATAATAAACAAAAAATATAAACAATCTACATATATATATAAAAAAATATATTTTTCAATCATTTTTCGCGCGCGAATTGTTTTAAAAACCGTTCAAAATAACCGTAATTATTCCACCCCTCCCCCAAACAACCATCCCGCTGGCGTGCGCTCTATACGACCCCCACGATGTCTCGGCAGGGTCGCACGCCGCTGCCGGGGCTTGGTGGGGGCCACATCATCATCATCATCACCATCCGACCCATAACCTTAACCACCCTCACGCGCAACTTACAACGCAACAAACAACACCGACACATTCCACCCCGGTTATGTATGAAGATCCTCCGATTATCGTCCATCAGCAACAGCAGCAACACCAACAACACCAGCAGCTTACCCAACAACAGGTTACACCCGTTGGTCAGCACAGTCCACAGCCCCCGCAAAACAATACAGTCCACCTCACATCGCCGCACCACCACCCCCAGCATACGACAGCATCCGCGCCAGTACCAGGTGCGCCTAATCCCGGAACCGGAACAAATACTCAGCAACAACAACAGCAACAACAGCAGCAAACGGCATCCAGTGTACAACAGCAGCAGAACACAGTGGCGTCCGGCCAAACACAAATCGTTGCGCCGACAACGGCCAGTGTTTCACCCGCAAGTGTTAGCTCACAACCACCAGGTTAGTTAGATCAACCAACATTTTATACAAGACTCATCTTTATCATTTTTATTGAACGGTAATGCTATAACGCTTTTAACATGTAGACATGTCCATACTTGCAGGTCCCCTTCATATTCCCGCGATACGGCCCGGTTTCGAGGCTGCCGATGCCTCTGTGAAGAGACATCCGCATCCATGGGCATATGATGGTGATAGCTTTGGCACACAATACCATCATCCATCGCAATATTATATAGATAGAGATCGTAAGCCTGTGTTTTATCCGTATCCAGATCAGTTTCAGGTGAGTTCTTCAAATTCCAAATATGGGTGAATTCACTCATATCTAAGACACAAACCATTGGCATTGTTTCAATCGCGTAATTTTGCATTTTTAAGAAAAAATTGTTGGTACAAAAGTTGCAAATCAAAAGAATGTTAGTAGGGCATATATTGGGGAACATACTGACCCAACCTAAGAATGACTTATGTACAAATTGATAGGTAACTTTACTTTTGCAAGTTAGCTGTAAAGTAGTTTTTTTTACTTTAAATGCTTTGAATACACAAAACGTTTATTTTGATCCTAAATTAAGGCTTTGAAATAAAATAAGGACCATTAGCATTGGTTCAGACTTATTCTGTTTGAAGTAAGTTGGCGAGTTATTGTCTCGAAAACGAGTTTGCTGCATTTTCTTCAATAAATCCGCTTTTAGAATGAAGACCACAAAAAACACCACGAAAAAAAATTAATCAAGGTTTGAAAGTAGCTTTATAAATGTATTAAATTAGACAGAAAAATAAATGATTTCGGATTCGAAATTCCAGGTTTTTATAAAAAAAAAGTCGTACGAAGAATTTGATGTAGAATTTCTATCATCGGGTTCGATATATAGAATATGTAGTTTACTTAAGCAGACTTTCATAAGTCCGTTTATACCGAATTTCAACTAAGTGAAAATAATTTTTAGTATGTAAATTATGTAAAATATTTTTGTTCAATAACAAGCCGAGATAGTATTTAGGTGCGTTGCAAGTTAACTGAACCAGTAAAAAATTAAAAGATAGGAACATTTCCTTAAACGTTAATAGTTCAAATAAGTAATAGATCTTCCAAAATGGCAACCAACAAATTTCCAATATATAGCCATCAAAAGGTTTTTTTAGGCTTTCAAATGATCTTAAAAATACCTAAAACACTCCGTTTTATAATATAGACAAAATATTTCAGATATGAACATCAAACAATTTTTTTCTTTAAAAATTTAATTATAACTAACAGTAATACCAATTGCAAAAAGCCTGAAGTATTTAAAAAATCACTTTTACTAAGCTTTCTAGTGACCATTGAAATCAAATACCAGCTACGTTTGACGGAAAAATATTTGAAATGTTCCAGACAAAATATAAAAAAATGTAGTTTTGATCAACTCCAAAGATGGGATCGAAAGAGAAAACCCAAACTCAAATAAAAATTATCAGGTTGATTATTATTGAAATAACAATTTTACAAAAGTAAAAACAAAATTAAAAAAAAACGTTAACAGGAGGCCGGAGTTTTAGGGCTTCAGTCACGGCTCTCAATTAAAAATTTGTTTTACTAAGCAGAACCTATTTTCAAACATTGCTAATCATTTTTCTTGAAATAAAATTACCCTGGGACTATCTTGAAGAAATTTTAAGACAAAATAAAATTTTATTTTTTATTTTTCAAGTCACAGTAAAATTATTTTTTATCGTCATTCACTTTTAACCCTAAAAGGCAAATCATGATTTGTATTCACACAGGACTTTCTTCTTCAAATCGAAAAAAAAAAAATTCTTTAAACTGATCCAATAGCTGTCAACGCAAAAAACTTAAAAATATAAATGGCATATGTAAAATATTTTTTTTTATTTATATTACCATGTTTATTTTTTTGTTACTTCTTGCAACTGGAAAGTAAAAAGAGACAGTGGACAAAATATGACTGTACTCCTGGCAATATTTGAACTAGAGATATCTTCGTCAAAAGTAAAGTTCAATAACTAGTGAGTCAGTCATGAGAATTGGGATCTTTTTTTATAATCCCTAAAGTAGTTAGAGATGTAAGAAAACCAATTATATATATAACTCAAGAAAATGTTACAAATTACTACCACTACTTAATGATTCATTATTTACCTTTATCCCTTCATAGTCATATATTGCAGGACTGGCTTCAAAATTTTTCAAAAAGAAAATAGGAGTTCCATTTAGTTTAAAGTAAAACAAATTGAGAAGGCTACAAATTTTGTTAAAAATATGAACGTTTGCAAAAAGTACTAAAATAAATTTATAGTACAGCACAATACAGTTCTATAGTTTAAATTTATTTCAAAAAAATTGTTAAAACGATTTTTTTAACAAGACCTCCCCATGTGGTTTCAACAATAGTTTTACTTACTCCTTAATGGCAAACTGAAATTTATTAAATGCTTTCCTATAAATAATGTTTAACTAAATATGTTCCTTAGGTCCGTGAGAGACCAACCTAGTTTCGGCATCAAACTCGAGTTAACTCGAGAAAAAAGGTTTTTCAGTCAATTTAAATCCAGAGTTAACTTCAAGTTAACCCTGGGACTAAATGATCAGATGTTTTTGACATATGATAAAACACCAAACAAACAATTACCTTCAATTCCATTTGTGTAGACTTTTTATCAAATTTTTAGAAAATAAAAACGTAAACGATATATTTTTAAATGCATGTCCCAGCGACTTAAACCGTTAAAATATTGAGTTTGACTGTTTTAAAAAAAAGGATACTTGTAAGATCGCGGCAAAAGCATTTTCATTTGTTTGGAGAAAAATAAACCAAGCAGAAAAAATAAACCAAACAGCGGTTGCAGAATCTATACATTTCGATAACTTTTTGACAGCAAAATCGATAATTCACAAGTCATCAAATAAATCACACTCTTCCGCGCAGAAGTTCCTAAATTATTTTTCGCTGTCCCTCCTCTCGTAATGATCTGACAAATAATCCGAGTAGTATCGATTGTCATGAAAAGCTTATTCGGATTCGGCATAAAACAGGAGGTCCCACCTTCGTGCAAAGAAGTACAGACGTACACATGAGTGGTTGTGAGAAAAAAAGCTGTTCCCCGGGTACTATCGAGCCTGTTGCGCCAAACATTTATTTTGTTTGTTTAATTTTATTCAAAATTATATACATAAATATGTATAAAGGATCATTTTGTATTCAGTGATGTGTATATAAGGTTAGCACTTTATAATGCAATCGAAGAACGAAAATTCGATATGGCAATGATTCTATTAATCAGTCAATCGTGGTTCACTTTTTTGTCATAGATTAGTTTATCTGATAATTTTAACTAATCCGATTTTATACTCGCCGTTATGTACTTAGAAATGAATATTAAATTAATTTATTCTTTGCACAGGATTTTAAGTTCTGTTAGTTAAGCTTCCAGAATACCGGAATATCAAATGCTTAAACCCGCACAAACCTACTTCTTCGATTTCATGACTAGATTTTTGTTTATATGAATACCAATATTTTTTAAAAATTCATTTACCTTATTTTGTATTATATATTATTCAAAAATATATAAATTAGGTTCTTCTTCATTATGCTGGTAGTTTTAATCGGTATTGGTAACCCAATTCAAGTGAATAACATAATTGGTTACCATTTTTCTGCAACAGTCATTCGTTTAATGAGGCATACACTAGGAAGAATTATATCTAGCCCATAATGTGCAATATATTGCTCCTGAGCCTTGAGGTTAATAAAAATTGTCATTCAAATGTAAGCATATCTTGAAAACGCCTGACATAATAATATTTGGAAGAAATATAGTACTTGCCGACTAATGCGAAATCCTCAAATTTACTCATAGTAACAGTATGGGATTATAATTGAACAATGATTGATTAACAACCGTGCACAGTTGGAATCACGTTCGAATCAAATCTATAATTGATTTTTGTTTTGTAATTGTGTTCATGCCTAATAATTATGAAGAAAATCAGATTTGTTTTCAAAATCAATGTGTAGTTATGAATGCTTTATTTTTAATCGTCTGGGTAACCACACGTAAATTCGGAAGAACAAAATAATGTCAATATATTTCAATTTAAATACGAATTCTTTCAATAATCATAGACAAGCAGGCACCTAAACCTTCGAAAAGTGTCAAATTTGTTACATTTGCTGTAACGTTACTGCTAAAGTATCAAAAAGGTCTATACTATAATTTCGAAGCAGTTTTTAGAAAGACGATACTATATTGGACGCATAATATGCATTGACCTGTTCCTTTGAGATTAAGACATATGAAATGTATATATAAAAACCTCAACCAAAAATGGCAAAGCATTTGAATATCGTTTCAATCTGAAATCAGCCAGACTTAGGCGCCTTGAGAACTAAGGTGAGGTATCAGGTTGACCTTTAACTATGTCTGATAAATCAATAATGATGGCAAACACTACATGCGGACTATTTAGATTGCGGTTACGTGCAAGTGTTTTGATTCATCAATATTGATCACAGTCCCCTTCCTAATGTAATAACTGCATGCATTATTTTTAATCAATCATTTGCATTCATTGCTTTTAATAAAACCATAATTCGGAGAAACATAAATATTAAAAGCTCGGTGGATAATAGCCTAAGGGTAACACCAACTTTTGAAAAAGATTCAAAAATTCAACAAACACAGGAAAAACAAGGACTTTTTGAAGTTAGTTCAGACACCAGCATGCGGAGTGAGTCTCCCCTACACCAACATCTTTCCTGTCCTATTCCTATTCGCTTCTTGCTCACATATTGCTACAACTAGTAAACAAAAAACCAGAAAGGTACTTTTAAAAATCCCTATATAAAGCGCGTGTTAGTTAAAACAAGAAATTTACGTGGAAACATCTAGTCAATCAATCAAAAAACAAGTGAATCTAAAAATCCATTATGATTTAATCTATAAATCGGTCTGTGTGCTAATTCCAGGATTGACATTCACAAACATGTTAGTAATCTTATCTTAATTTATCTTAAACTAACGTTACAGGATTGCTTTGGAAAATCATGTTTTGTAAAATCTTCTTTATAAATGATCACTCTATTTATTAAACCATTTTCTTGAGCGACTATCTTTCAGCCTTATACAGGGCGAAAATGTAATACATTCCATTAACCAAACCCAGCTTCTTAATTCATTTTTGAGTGCAAAATTATATTATTGCAACAAGGAATGGGAAGCCTAGTCCTAAACTACTTAAAATGAAGTTAATTCGAATTGGTGTGGCAAGCACTCGTTGCCACATATCCTTAGTCCCATGAGCAATCTTGAGAGTTCGTCACGCTGCCTACCTTCATTGCCGACTTATGCAGCGATCCATGATGGACATCTTCCAAGGACCCCCTGGATTTGCTTTATAAACCTAGTTTATTCAATCCACACAAAGTTATTTCTATTAGCGTGGCAAGCACTCGTTGCCAAATATCCATAGTCCCATGAGCAATTATGAAAGTCCGTCATGCTGCCTAGCTTGATTGACGACCAACATCGGGCTCATCTCGGAAGCAATCCATGATGAACATCTTCCAAGAACCCCTTGGCTTTGCTTTATATACTTTCTATATCCTATCCACACAAATAAAAGAATAACCTAAGTTTGAGGCCCTCAAGCCTCAAGCCATTCTTATAATTAGAAATATATTTTTCACCCAAGAAAAAAGATCTGTCCATTGATTACTATTCCACTATTAAACATTTTTCACCTCAAAGAAATATGTTTTACATCTTTTTAAACTAACTTTTATGTTAAGCTAGCATTTATATTTAGTCATTTCATGGGCTTTTTGTGTAAATTTTTAGGTCTCAGTGTGTCTCCCTCTATCGAAAATGTCATTGGTTTATGCAATCTGTATAAAAGCAAATACATCGTACAAAACATTTATTAAAATTTATTTTCTTTTTGATTTTTGTACAGCCACCCTACTGGAATTACCGTGATCAAACCTCGTATCTGAATGACGAACGACATGCGTCGGTGACCGCTGGTGCGGCCGCTCGTCAATCAGTTGAAGGTGGCTCCCAGTCCAGCTATGAAACACCTACATACTCATCGCCAGGTGGATTGAGGGCCTATCCAACAGATGCGTACGCTAGCACCGGTAAGTGTTTACTTTAACGTTTTAATATCCCTAACCTAAAATAAACCATCTAATTGCCGAATAATCAAAATTAACACCTCATAATGTGTTCATCAGTTTCAAATAAGACAAACGACTCGTTGAGTATAGAACCATGCTAACCAATGAAACAAAAAAATCGTTAACCCCTCTCTTAATGGCCCATGAAAATGCGACTATATCACACATATATGTACCCACTAAGAAGAGCGAACCAGAAAAAATAAAATAAACCTCAGCTGAGCATCTAACAAACACACACATGCATAGATGATAGAGTAGCTACAAAAATGATTTATTTGAAGATTTTATTAATATATTCGATTTACACACTTTTAGGTCCCATTAAATTTAGTCTGGTCGCTTTTTATAGCAATCACTTTGTTTTATTTGTTTTGTTGTTCATACAAGATACAACTTTATACCAATGTGTATATCTGACTCAATGATTTAGTCGGCTTGATCAAAACCAGCATTGGAATTTGCAAATTATGTAAAAGAATGAAAAAAATTCGAATCAAAAGATTCAATTTTCAGATGATACAGCTGAACTAAAAATTAGTTGATTAATTATTAAAAAATTCATCAGTTCAATAATGCGATTGATTTTGTTTTCTTTTGCCTGTCGTTAGTTTCGAGATGAGCCTCGGTTAATCTTCAATCGGTGGAGATTTAAATGTAAATCGACTGCACATTAGAATGCTAAAAAGGCAAATCATAAGCTCTGTGATAAAGATGTTTATTTTAAACGGTCAAACTGGTTCAAATGCGAAACGATTTGGGAAGAATATTCAATATAAATGTCTTGTTTAATTATAATGAATTGTTGAGTTTTGGATTAATCATTCGATGTAGGTAGATGTGTATATTTACAAAGAAAAAAAAAAACGTCTGAATTGTTGTATTAAATATGAAGATTATTGTGCTACCCTATATGAGTCAATGTATTTTTTTTTTATTTGGGCCATGAATACCATTTAAAAGTTTTAGAGCAAAGTGTGGGCGTTTGAGAATTGCAAGCATTAGAATGTTTGATTAAGTGAAGGCTTAATCCATGGCCAGAGTCCCAACTTGCTTCGTGGAGTCACTGCTTTTTCTGCTCGATATATATTTGCAGAATTTACAAGTTGTTGTATATTAAATGTGTAAGTACTGAACTTTTTATTTCTTTGAATCATGGTTTCATGGATTTTGGCTGGAATTGAACGCACTTATGGGAACGTGGGAGATTATGTTTTTAGCATAAATAATTCCCAATATTAAAACATCGAATCAGAACTACGGGCTTAATTTTGCATTTTTGTTAGACTTTTGCAAAATGAGTTGCAGTGTAAACAGGTTCACTGTTGTTGCTTTTGGGTTTTGAACCAAGTATCCCAAGCCTAGCAGTCTAATGGACTAACTAATAGGTCACTGTAGGTACTTACATTTTTCAAAAGTTATACTAATTAATTTAGTGGCGTTAAATACTGACCAATTTGGTTGACGATAGATCATCTTTTGCTTATATAAGATATAAGAAACAGGAAAAGTGGTTGTTTGTAACATCTGTACAGTTACAGATGGATATTTTGAGTTATAACTACGACTCTTAAAGCACCACTTGAAAATATTTTAATTGGTGCATTTCACATCGTTTATATTTCGTTTATAATTTTCACCATTGACTTTAAAACTCAATTGACTTGTTTTACTCAATTGGAATTATAAAAATACATGGTTTTGTTCCATTAACCTATACCTAGATCTACCTTGAAGTGGTGACCCATGATATGTATCAAAAGTCAATATTGGGACCAAAACAATCAAAGCGCATTTAGGGAAGTATCTGCTTGCTCTAATCTGATATTTCTCGCCAAAATAATACAACACGGAATTTTGAGTTAATTCGTCAGATAATAACAAGAAGAGAAGAAATTATTAAGTTGTTGTTACGGCTTGCAAACGAACTCAGTACATTGCACTAACCTTCGCGCCAGAGAGCCACTGAGTAAACTACATAAAAAACATAGCGTTCTCATTGTTGAGAAATATTTCAAGACTCTTAAAATGTCGATGTTACATTTCGAGCGAAATCATCCTCAGCAATGAAGGTTTTCACCTTGATGGATATGTTAATCATCAATCATCGATATTGCCAAATTTGGGTTATGACGCACATGTTATTGTCGAGAAACAAATACATCCAAAACATCTCATTAGTTCAAGCTGGTCTTAAAATAAAGATAACATTGGGCCATATCTACAATATAACCTCTTTTAGATGAATTGGATGTTATTGTTGTAGACAACATTTGGTTTCGACAAATTAGAGGCACATACTATACAGCCCGTGAAACAATTCAACCACTGCATGCAGCCATGCCCTCTCTTATTTTGGTGATCAGAATCGACACCTTAGATCATGTGACTTAACACCATTGGATTTTATATGGTGTTATTATTATTTTTTTTATTTCATTTTTATTTTAATCCTCTTAAAACTAACTTACATGCTAGACAAAAATTCATGAAAAAACTAGCCTACTTATCAACTACTTAACTAACTTACTTGCCCTATGCGGGCGACCTAAATTAAACGCTAACAACTTAAATCTACTGCCTTTCGGCCTATTATCTAATAGATACTTTATTTTATTTACCAAGAAAAGTTTTTTTTTTAATATGGCTATGGCAACAAACGAAAGCCACCCGTACGGTAAGACTGATTAAATGCAGAAATATTTTTGTTGCTCTGGGGGCCATTTGTTCTATGTTTAGATAAGCCTTTCCTATGTATTTTATTTTTCTGTTTTGACTTGCTCAATGGTGCGATGAACTTCCGCGCAAGAGAGCTAGGTTCCATTCCCAACCATAGCAACACCTAAATGATTTTCGTGATGGTCTTACAAATCCGAGTAGTATCAACTGTTAGGAACAGATTATCTCAACTTAGCCGTTCGGATTTGGCATAAAACAGGAGCTCTAGCCATCGTGCAAGAAGTACAACTCACACATGAACGGTTGTGAGAAAAAAGCTAGGCCTGATTACTAGCGATTCTGTTCATATATTTTTCATATATTTTGGGACACGCTTAATAAAGAAAGTCCGATATTTTAATCTTGCGATATATTTGTTTGTACCCAATTCTTGTCGCTAACTAACTTTATAATGAATTGGTATGTTGGTTCTTGTACTATTGAACCATTTTGTTGCCCATGAGGGGTTCACGTGTGTTCAGAGTTCCATTATTTTCCCGTTGATGTGCATTTCTAGGGTTCTAAAAAAATATTTTTTGAATAGATCCATAAATTAATATTACTATATATTTGTTTCTTAATTACTTGAACAGTGAAACAGGGCTTACTGGTGTGATTCTTCATCATTATGTGCATTTTAAAGCATTGGGTTAAGCACCGAAATAAAGACTGATAATTTCGATTTGATACAAAGTTTAACACTCTTGATAGAAATCTAGTTTTCGTATAGGGTAATTCAGTATTAGACATGGTGATGAACTACAAGATTGTTACACATCATAGCCTGCCTTAAAAACATAAACAAAATTCGTATGCGTTTCCAAATTTACATAACAACTATATATACGATTGTTATAGTAACATGCTCATTTTCAGATCTAGTTTGTTGCGCTAAAGTCACGATGCATAACCCACAGCTATAAATCATAAACACACTTGCACTTGTATGACTATAATTGAAGCAAACTCGTTCAAAAAACTTTACCTAATTTTAGGTAAAATTATTCGAGTTTACCAACTACTAGGTATATCACCGTGTCATCATGCCTCTTGAATATGACAAGAGAGCCATTGCACTTCTACTTTACGTATGGAATCCACCATTTCCGGCCGAATTTAACCACAAAACCGGTAGATTTTTAATTTTTTGACGAATGTTTCTTTAAAGTGACTCCATTTTCGTTTGCTATTTACCTGACACATTTCTGAGAAAAATTCAGTTTATCTACGTAAGATAATTACTACATCAGATAACTTTTTACATTCAAACTGAAACCTTAGCACACCCAACTGATTTTTTTTCCGTGGGCTGGTGGAAATCTTCATAGACACGATAGGCACGTGGCCAAAGTAATGTGAGATTTTTACTCACTAAAACCACCACCCTTTTTGTATTTGTATTGCAACTAAGTATGCGATTTATCCAGGAATTTTTTATCACGAGTAATGAATGTTTGGCAGGTACCTTTCCTTTGTGAGTTCCTGCTTCAGTTCCCAAATCCAAATCCAAAGGCTTAGTTCTTTCAGGACGACGCAACAAATTTATTTCGTCAAGGATTTGGAGGATCGTTGTGTTAACGTGTCCCAATAAACGATTTTTATGTTTTCGTGCAAAATTTTTCGTTTCATCTTTAACCGCGCGAACAAAAAGATCTTTGCGAAGATCTTCATTACTTATAACCCATTGACGAATGATTTTAACATTTTGTTTCAAAAGTTTGTAAAATATTTAGATTCGTTTCACTGGTACAATCCCATAGTTAAATACTATATTGAACGATTTCAGCACTTGCTTGTATAATAGCAGCTTGTTATCAAGGTTAAGCTTCGAATATTTTCCGAGTAACCAGAACAGTTCTCTGTATTCATTTTAAAGTTCTTTGCATTTCCTTTTTACATGCTACTTCCATTTTAATTTTGCATCGAGTGTCTTTCCGAGATATTTCGCTGCATTTGCAAAAGGGACTTGAACCGTATTGAGAAATATAGGCAAATTGTTTGACCGGTTACACGAAAAATCTACATGAATCCATTTGCTCTCGTTAAGTGCAATCCACCAGGATTTTGTCCATTCATTAATCTCGTTTAGAACGTTTTGTAATTTGATACTTGTTTCCTATATTGTTGTGCCAAACTGCTAGTATATCTGTATCGTCAGCTAACGTGGCAACTATTGTATTGTTTGTTTGTGGGATATCACATGTAAATAGTAAATACAAAAGTGGTTCAAGGACACTTCTTTGGAGTACTCCTGCCAATATTACCTTGAATTCTGAATATTCGTTTCCAAGTTTCACACCGAAGAGTCTATGCTCAAGATACAACACAAGGATTTTATAAAGTTTTTTGAAATTTGTATTGAAGGCCTCTATGCCATACCTTGCCAAAAGCTTGCGACACGTCAAGAAAAATGGCTGAGCAAATTTTCTTTCCTTCGAAAGCTTCTCAAATAAATCGGTAATTCGATGAACTTGGTCCACAGTTGAATGGTTATTTCCAAACCCAAACTGATGGTCAGGTAAAAGGCGTTTCTAATGAAAAATGGGGTGTAAGTGACCGAGTAATATCCTTTCAACGGAAATGCATAGTATCTCCAAACGCTGAAAACGCTGCAATGCTTAACTATAGGAATAAGTAAAGAGCTTTCAATTTGCTCTAGATGGCTTCATTTGTATAAATTTCTAAACCTGATACAGAGATCGGAAGCATTCAAAGCAGTTTCATTATTTAAACATTTTTTTTTCTTTTTATTTGCAGGCTCTGGTTTATCGGCCGGAACAGTTGGACCGTGTACACCCAATCCTCTCGAATGGACTGGCCAAGTAACCGTGCGGAAAAAGCGTAAGCCATATTCGAAATTCCAAACCTTAGAACTGGAGAAAGAGTTCCTCTTCAATGCCTACGTATCGAAGCAGAAGCGGTGGGAGTTGGCACGCAATTTAAATTTAACAGAACGACAGGTAAGGTTATTCTTTGTTCGATCGCTTTACATTGTATTATTTATTCAGAAAAAAGTGCATATATATATAATGGAAAAAAGTGTTATGTATGGGCATGAAAAATAATTCATGATATTATATATGATTGACTCCGCGAGCCGGAGTATTGGTGTCCATTGGTTCTACATGTCCTAGACATCTTAAACGTCCAATGCGGAGTTTTTTTTGACCAGGGCAGCATTTAGAATTTCATATTTGCCTACTAGCGATACTTCCGTATCTTACAACTTTTGTTACATCCTATGTATCTTCATATCAAAAGAAGTTAAATTAATTAAAAAAAAATGGTTTCCTATCGTTTTTTTCTATCTATGATTGAGTGTGGTTATTCGCACTCTTTTTTATTTTGACATCAAAAGATAAAAAGAAGCATTCTGACTATCCAGTATAATTTAATTTATTCCAGAACTTTATGCATTTATACATAAGCAAACCACCATTTTTACTCATTTTGCAATTTACAATTTTTCCAATTTCACTTCCATTTGCAGGTTAAAATTTGGTTCCAAAATCGTCGAATGAAGAACAAGAAAAACTCTCAGCGACAATCCAACCAACAAAATAACAACAATAGTTCAAATAGCAACCACAATCATGGTCAGGCTCCACAGCAGCATCATAACCCACATCACTTGAATTTGGGTCTAGGTATGAGCCATCATACGACCAAAATGCACCAGTGACCTTTAGATAACAGCAGTGCCATGGGATTTGCAACATACTAACACACACAAACAACGAAAGTGACGAAACAAACAAGAGTTTGACTCAAAACTAATACAAAAAGAAGCATTCACACACACAAACTCAGTGAAAATAATATAATTAAATTAAATTTAAAACACAAACAAGAAGTGAAAAAGTCTAAAGTTCGTCCATTCCAAGTGAATGTATAAAAAATAAAAGAAAAATATGTAAAAAAAGAACAAAAAACAAAAACATATGTGCACATAGCAAATCCCATGCCAAACGCACTGCTGATCTAAATTTAAATAAACTGATAAAAACCTTATAAAATGATACTTTCAATAATGATTCTCTATCCTTCTCTCTTTTAAATAAACGATTTTAGTTAATTCTTTAAAAAAAAACAAAAGTGTTCAGATTTAAAATAAAAACAAACACACTGTTTCAAATTGTATAACAATAGACTTATAAAATTTTTAAAGAGAAAGGTAAATCAAACAATTATAAGAAATGAAGTAAAATAATGTGTAATTATTATTTTAAGTTCCTGTATATAATAAGTTAAATGAAATGTATCTTTTAATGAATATATTGGATTTAAATTTAAAAATAAACATTACTACAATAGTTTTTAGGGAAACGCAAAAAACTACTTAAGAAACAAAAAACTAAATTATGTGAAACTTTGTTTGTCTTTTATTAATAAAAAAACGTAGTTGTAGCTCTCTAAGCAAGTATTCTGTCCAATAAGCAGATCTTGTAAAACTTCTAGGTTCTTAGAAAAAAAAATAATTATATATAAATACGTAGGTGTCTATACATATATATATATATATATTATGATAATAAACATTTAAATACATTAATGAATAAAACAAAAATAATATTAATACTGTAAGATTGTGTGCGTGTTTACTCAACTGAAGGCTTATAAAATATAAAAAAATACAAATAAAACTACTGAAAAGGAAACGTTTTTATTAAAAGTAAACAGTGAATTAAAAAAATAAAATAATATAGAGACAAACAAGAAGTAAAATGCTTAGTAATGATATTATTTCTTAATTATTTTTGTTAATGTTTTATTATTATTATTTAATTTTTTAAATGATTTAATTTAGTTTCTTTATTATTATTTGATAATAAGCTTCCTAAATATGTTAAATATAAACAAAAAACTTATAAATAAATAAAAATGAAAAATCAACTGTTTCTTTATGTAGGCAAATTAAAAATAAAAATATTATGAAATAATGTGAGAAGATGAAATGTCATAAACAATACAGAAAATATTTAAAAAAGAGAAAAACGTTTTTTGTTGAGTTTATTTTTTACTTCAACGAAGAAATTAAAAAAAAATATTTAAAAAAGGTTTCTGTTATTTTTTTTGGTTTGTATGTTTTATGTTTTAATTTTGGTTTTATCTGCAGAGTTGGGGTAAGTAAACGAATTATTATTATATATTATATATTTACATACGGTATACATGTTAGTTGAGATCTAATTGGGATAATAAATATATAAATGTATAAATGGTATTAATCATGCTAAGATAACCAAAGCACTTACGATTTCTCGTTGCCAACAAGTATGGAATGGTTTTTAATATTTAGATCACTTCAGAATAAGCAAAAACTAAATCGACCGACGTCACTTAAATGATGGAAAAAGAAAGCCTATGGATTATGGGACTAGACTCCTAATTAAATTAAAACTCTTTGATTTTGCTTGCATTTCAGTGAAATGGACTAATTAAATTTTCAATTGCTCTTAGCGACAATGAATCAAACACATGTTTTTTGTATCAGTTATATCTAAGGAACAAGGACGTCCCGAAATTTGTCGTCCTTATATGTTGAATTGAAATGCAGATTTTAAAATGAATTTGTTTTTCTTTTTGCTCTTTTTGCTTTTTTTTCATAAATTGCAACATTGCCAAATTAGTATTAATTAAAAAAATATATATCTCAAAAATTCAATATACGTGACCATTCGAATGTGATCATCCCAATGTAGTTACTCGATCATTCGATAACAGAAGCATTTCACTCACTCATGTTGTAATTCGACCCCAGAATTTCCCAATGATTACTATTAGCAAAATCTTCAAATAAAATTTCAGTTCCACCTTGTTTGGTGTTCCAATGATTTATATAAAATCTAGGTTCCATAGTCCACGTTGCCCTATTGTCAAGTAGCAAGGTGATCGTGAGTATCACCCTACAATAATTTTGGACGTTCATTCAAATGACGTGTAGAAAGAACACATTTTTACAGGTAAAGATTTTTTGCTAAAACATCTCAAACGGTCATTGACAATTTTCCCTTACATTTTCTGTTAAAACCGACTCGAAACTGCATCGCAGATGTCATATTGCTGCAGTATATTAAAAGAACACATGGTTTGATACATTATATATGTTCTATTGAACATCTGACAAACTATCAAGACAAACAAACATATTCTATGGCGTTTTTTTATATTTGAATAATAACATTTCTTTTAAAATAAAATTATGATTTTTAACAGTCAATTATACCTTTAAATTTGATTTAAAATTTAAAAGCGCATTAAACCTTATGAACGACTCCTAAAATATGTTCAGTGTAATAGCGTTAGGTAGTTTTCGATTCGGTAGCTTTCGGTTCGATTTTTGTTGTTGCTGCACTGTGTTTCTCCTTAACCAAAAGGTCACTTTTGCTATGTGCTGATCAAAATTAAAGTTTTAAGAAATACAATATAAAGTGGCCAAAAATTCTTTATTTTAAAACCATTATTTTATTCGCTTGTATTTTAATTTTGAGTATTAGTACAATATAGATACCTAAAATTGCAATTAAATACAAAAATTCTTTCACCAAATGGCTTAATCTTCCAAAGAATATAATGTTTGGCGCCCATACCGTTGAATTTTTGACTGTCACCAAGTATTCTATTGTATTGTATTGTATATGTAAATTTTATATTGTATTGTACGTAATTTTAAAATGCAGTTTGTAGAAAATTAATTGTAAGCCATCTACAATAAGATTTTTGAAATATGATAAACACTTGCAAAATTTGGCAAACATTTCTCAACAAACGAAGTGTTTTGCTATTGCGCCGAATGTATTGATCAGATCCCTTCTCATTCTATTTATAGGAAATCGCAAAATGTGCTTCAATTTTAATCTTTACAAAAACAAACTTTTGGCGCAACAGGCTCGTTAGCAATAAGAGCCGAACTTTCTCACAACCATTTCTGTGTTCGTGATTACTTCTAGCAGGATGGCCTCTTGTTTAATACCGACTCTGAACGCGAATTTGAGATAAGCTCTTCTTGACTATTGACATTTCTCGGAAGCTTTTTAATCCTAACCATCCCCTGAACACTCGAAACTATGATTATGAAAGCAAGTTAATAACGAGCACAATTAGTTCAACATTACCATTTCCATCCCCATTCCACACTAGTCTGCAGTATTTTCATTAAACGCACTTTTCCAAACCATTTTATATTCTTTCATTATATATATTTTTTTTAATTTCTTCTTACTTAAACAAATTTTATATTCTTTATTTTTTTATTTTACTAAAAAAAAGAATATTATTTAAAATACCAGCATTAAGGTGTTTTAATTAGAAAACCAATTGGCTAACAGAAATTACGAGTGTAACCTCTCAACACCGAATTTAAAATAATCAAAAGAAACTCTATTATATTTAAATGTAATTTTAAATTAATTTATTAAATTTATGTTGATACTTTACTTGGCGTATAAATAAATTAATTATGTATACAAATTTGTTTAGGCAAAACGTTAATTTAATTTTACAATTTTATTTTCTTATTGAATTAAAGCGTCAAATTTCAAGGAAGCCTAGAATAATGTAATTAGTAAAAAAAACAATTATGTGTAATTTTAACATTATAAGATATTATATAAACAAATTATGAAAATATATATTTATTATGAATAATAAATAATTTAAGTTAAATTATGAATATAAGATAAAAAAATAAAGCAAATGATTGTGTGGTTTCGTTTGAATGGAATTTTCAAAATATGGTCAAAGTAAGTACATAAAGAAATTGATTTTTAGAGCTGTTGATTGGTATTTTCAGAAGTTCAAACTCAATTAATATCGATGTTTGTCTTTCGTGTATATTATTTATTTATATATATAAATATATATATATATTATAAATAGATATTTATATTAAAAACATGGACCCAACATAATATTTATTTGACATTAAACCATATAATTGTACCAACCAATCTTAATAATAAAAAAGAGCTTAACTTTAATTTCTTTAATTGCTTTTTATTATACATCTTATAACTTACATACATGCTAGACTAAAATTCATGAAAAACTAGACTACTTATCAACTACTTAACTAACGCGGGCGCCCTAAATTAGACGCTAACAACTTAATTCTATAGCCTTTCGGCCTATTATCTAATAGGTAATTTAAAATAAGTACATATTTATGATTTTTTTACCAAGAAAAGTTTTGTTTTTAAAAAACTTGGTATCTTGTTTTTTTTTATTATATTCAAACTTACATCCTAAATAAAACTACTATTAAACTAGTTAAAACTACTTGAAAACTAATTAAAACTACGTAAAATAACTTAAAAACTAGAGCAGCCACAGCAAGCGTTTTCTGATGTACATATATATATATTTTTTTTTCTTTGTATTTTTTTGTGCCACCATGACTTTTTCTTACCTTTACCTTAAGACTTAAAACTATGCAAGTCGGCCATAAAATTACAATTTTAAGTCAACTATCTTTAACTAATATAGATAACGGTCCCAATCGAACACACTCCTGCTGAACCGCAGGCGCTCTCCTCTGACCTGAGCGAAGACGTATCGGTCGTATAGGAGCCGCGTATCCACAGTTCGTCGGAAAACGTGGTAGATTAGCGGAACCGCCGATCTATCCTGTATCAGCCCTCGACTATCCAAATATAGGATAGCTTCGGGCGAAAAAAAGCCGCTTAAATGCGCACTCTCAACATATTCATCATTGGGGTAGAAGGCCCCAAAGATGAGACTATTGTTCGAAGCTATCGCTCTTGCAGCGTGAAACCGAATGAGTTTCACCAGAAAATTGTCTATTCTATTTATGTTTAAACCGTTGCATAGGACCTGGTTGGAATAATATTTTGTGTTGTCAGATACTGGTGTTCTGCAAACCAAGACAGCTTCTTAAACACTGCCTCCCAAACACCCGTATCTTTTCCATTTGAGATGGCACAACGTTGAACCACACCGGGCACCCATAGGCAATCATCGGCCTAATGAGGGCCATGTAGAAAATCACCTTCATCCTGCTGTCAAGACGAATCCTATGAAACAATCGTCTTGTCAGGGCAAATGCTTCCTTAACTCTCGCCAGAGCAGCATCTAACGGGTGGTCCAAGTAGAGATACTTTTTTCATGCTGTCAGGTTATTTTTGTTTAGTATTGTTTGGCATTTCATTATGGAAAGACTTACGCGTGAACAACGTTTACAAATTGTTCAACTTTATTATGAAAATTCACATTCAGTGAGGAATGTGTTTCGTGCACTTCGCTCAACTTATGGTCAACATAATCGGCCGTACTATTCGCAACACCATCACCCATTTTGAGACCCAGCATTCATTATTGGATAATATTCGCCCGAATAGACCACGTCCAGCACGCTGTGAAGAAAATATAGCTGCCGTAGCTGAGAGTGTACACGACGACCGTAGAGAGTCGATTCGGCGCCGTTCGCAGCAACTCGGACTGACGTATGGAACGACTTGGCGCATTTTACGTCAAGATCTTAAATTGAAAGCGTACGAAATACAGCTTGTGCAACAACTGCAGCCGCTCGACCTTCCCAAGCGACATCGCTTCGCTCTATGGGCTCTTGAAAAGTCCCAAGAAGATCGGACGTTTTCGAGGCAAATTTTGTTTAGCGATAAGGCCCATTTCTGGCTCAATGGGTATGTAAATAAACAAAATTGCCGCATTTGGGACGAAGAGAAACCAGAAGAGATTGAAGAACTGCCACTTCATCCAGAAAAAACAACGGTTTGGTGTGGTTTGTGGGCCGGTGGAATCATCGGTCCATATTTCTTTAAAAATTATGCCGGTGCGAACGTAACCGTCAATGGCGACCATTATCGTGCCTGATAACCGACTATTTGATGCCTGAAATTGAAGCTCGTGATCTCGGCGACATTTGGTTTCAGCAAGACGGCGCCACTTCCCACACATCGCATCAATCAATGGACTTATTGAGAGAACATTTCGGTGAGCACATAATTTCACGTTTTGGGCCGGCCGATTGGCCACCAAGATCGTGTGATATCACACCGTTAGACTTTTTCCTGTGGGGACATGTAAAGTCAAAAGCTTATGCCGACAAACCCGCTTCGATTCAGGCCTTGGAGGGAAACATCACGCGTGTCATTCGCCAGTTACCAGTCGAAATGCTCGAACGAGTGATCGAAAATCGGACTCAACGGATGGACCATCTGCGACGTAGCAACGGCCAACATTTGATAGACATAATCTTCAAAATATAAATGCCAAAGAATGTTCTTTCAAATGATAATAAACATTCTCCATTAATATTGAATTTTCTGTGTTTTTTTTTCTTTAAAAATTAGGGAACCTCGAAATGGATCACCCTTTACATGTCTTCCGAAATATACTACTTTACTACACTTTTACTCGCCAGTGGCTTTCCGTTTGCTCCAACGATCACCAGATTTCGTCAGTTCTTTCTCGTATCCATAGACAACGGTGTCCTAAACAAAATAGTTTCCGATTTCTGAAAGTTGTTTTCAACTTCCACTCATCACAATATCTCTGGATCTTGTCGAAGTCCCGCTGCGAGAAAAAAATCGAATGACTTCGACAGCAGGGGCTGTTGCTTTACTTTAAATGGAACAAACAAAATGAGCACCTTTTTCGCTAATCGAAAAAGAAAATTTACCTAGAGCAAACCAATATTCTTGATTGCTTGTATGCGTGAGGGAATCCACAAGCCTTATTAAATATACCTCTCCAATAAATATAGAAAAAGTCAGCAATCTACATTAGCGGCTTTGATTTATTGAGACCCTCAGGAATTTCTTAGTCAGACACCTTCGAAAGAGATGGTGGCGGATGAGCTCTTAAAAGATTATATTGATGGTGTATTTAATGAATAGGAACTTGCCCTCCAGCATATCGGTTTTTGGTTTTGGTTCCGTTTAAAGAAATTTGGGCCAAAACTAACCATGTGGAATTCAACTTGACATAATAGTTTCTGAGAAATTTACAATTTTCTTTATTTATTTTCTTGAAAAAAAATGGGTAAGCAGCTTTAATTGATCACCATTGTTTGGCAAAGTTGATTTGGAATTTATTTGTTTCGCCGTAGTCGTTAAATATTTCGCTGGTTCGCAATCACTAATTTGCAATTGACGTTTCGCTTTTTAGTTCGGTATGTTTTTTTCAAAATTTCGCAATTAACACTCGGTTGTTTTTTATTTCGCTTCTTGTCAAAAACCTTTTTAAATAAAGGGGTTTTCAATAAGAGCGCTACAAAAGTTTTTTTTTTTAAGTTTTGGATATCAATGAAATTCTTTATTCCTTGAAAGTACGTTCGATGCCATTATGTATGGAACTCGATTTCTTTTGCATGGCCACCATGGGCACGCTTGTAGAAGTCCGGACGCTGGACCCGATTTTCGACGGTTTTCAAGCACAAATCGGCCGATACTACTGCAATTTCACGTTCTATATTCGTACGAAATTCATCAATCGTCGCTGGCTTGGTGGCATAGACCATAGACTTGACGTAGCCCCACACGAAATAGTCTAACGGCGTCAAATCGCACGACCTATGCGGCCAAGCGACTGGACCATTTCGTGAGATAACACGTTCTCCAAACTTGGTTTCCAATAAATTGATTGTGGCATTCGCTGTGTGGCTTGTGGCGCCGTTCTGTTGGAACCACATGACCTCCAAGTCCATATCATCCAATTGGGGCCAAAAATATTCGGTTATCATTGAACGGTAGCGTTTCCCATTCACATTAACGTGCTGGTCTTGATCATTACAGAAGAAGTATAGCCCAATGACGCCGCCGGCCCATAAACCACACCAAACCGTAATTTTTTCGGGATGCAATGATGACTCATTGAGTACATTGATTGCTGCCTGACCAATACCGCACATTTTGTTTATTGACGAAGCCATTCAGCCAGAAATGAGCCTCATCAGGAAAGATGATTTTTCGATGAAAATCCGAATCATTTTCAAGTTGTTGCTCAGCCCAATTCACGAACATACGACGCTTCGGGTGGCCAAGCGGCTTCAGTTCTTGCGTCAATTTAATCTTGTAAGGATGTAGGCCAAGATCTTTTGGCAAAATTCGCCACAACGACGTCACAGAGATGCCCAACGCATGAGAACGACGTGTGAGAGACACATTTGGGCTTTCTTCAACTGAAGGCAGCAATATTCTCGACACTACGGGCACTTCTTTGTCTCACTGGCACGGTAACATTTTGTACTGTGCCTGTGGATTCAAATTTTTCCACGAGACGCTTAATTGTTGATCTGCTTGTACGATTATGACGACCATAAATTGGACGTAGCGCTCCTAACGTTGATTCCACTGACTCCGAATTTCGGTTGTAAATTTTAAAAATTTCGACTCGTTGTTGGATCGTATATCTCTCCATCATGAAATGGCAAACCTTACTGAAGAGAAATGTCGAAAGAGTGGCAAGAGATATGGCGTCGTTTGCTGTCCCTGTCGCTCAACTTTTGTAGCGTCCCTTTTTAAAAACCCGATATTTAACAAAATGCATTTTGCAATTTGTTGTTTCGCATTTTCTTATATAATTGATATTTGGCCAAGTTTCTTTTTAGACAAATAATCATTCGCCATTTAATTATTTCGCAAAACAACATTACATTAATCAACTATTTCGCAAATATGTCGTTTTGCGATTTAGATGTTTTGATCGTTTAACAATTCCTTATCATTAGCTTTGGAAATTTATTGTTAACATTTTTTTATTTGGCATTCAATGCCTTTGCAAGTTGTTCGCTTTATTCAATTACATGCCTTAACATTTCGAGCGAACTTTTTGAAGAAGAGCTGCCTTTGAAATCTATGGGCAGAGAAGAAGGAGAAAACACTGTCTTTTTAGAAAAAAAGAAAGCGATCGAGACTATAAAGAGGTGCAACTCCAGGAACGATGTTCGCAAATTTTACCAAAGTGTTAAACATCAAAGCCAAGGATACAAAACTAGAAACGGATTCCTGTCGAAATGAACAAGGAAATATCGTAGTGGAGACACATTCGATGCTTGGGGATATGGAAGATGCACTTCTGAAGACTGATAAACCGCGATGACGAACATCATTCCGCTGTAAGGCAGAACGAACCATTCAATATTGGCAACGACAGCGAAAACTGCCAATCACACGACCTGAGTCAGGTGAGGATAGCAATATCTAGACTCAAGCTTAATAAGCCAGCCGGAAGTAACGGCCTTCCCGCTGATCTTGATAAAGCCGGCGGAGATGACCTGGTATGTAACATCCACCAACTCATAAGCCTAATCTGGTTGGATGAAAGTATGCCTGAAGAATGGAACCTCAGCTTCGTTTGCCCGTTTGACCGTATGAACTGCACCAACTACAGAGGCCATCAAGATCCTATCTGCCGTAATATTTGAACACCTGAAACAGTATACCAACGACTTCATCGGCCCCTATCAGTGCAGTTTTAGGCCAGGAAAGTCCAAAACAGATCAAATTTTCACAAATTAGCGAATCCTGGAAGAAAACCCGAGAAGTCCAAATTGATACCCACCACCTATTTATCGAATTTAAAGGCGCATACGACAGTATTTACAGAGACGAACTATACAGAGCCATGTCTTGTTTTGGTATACCGCCCGAACTCGTCCATTTGTGTGGGATGACGATAGAGAATTCTCGCTGCTCCATCAGGATTAAAACAAGGCGCTGCGCTGTCAAGTGACTTCTTCAATTTGATTCTTGAGCGGATTGTACAAAACTCCCGAGCCAACACCAGAGGCATAATTTTCGAAAAATCGTCGCAACTACTAGCATACGACGATATTGACATCATTGGTAGGACTCAACGTGAATAGCCACGGTTGCTAGTATACAGAAGATGCGGCAAAAATTGGCTTAGCAGTAAATGAGGACAATACTAAGTATATGCTGTCAACACGAAAGGACACACAACTTCGAGAAATTGGTCAGAACATAACCATTGACAGAAATAACTTTGAGGTAGTACGGGACTTTGTCTACCTCGACTTCGCTGTTAACTCTGACAACAACATCTCATCAGAAATTAAACGAAGAAATTCTCTTGATAATCGCTGGTTCTTCGGTCTAAGAAAGGAATTTAGTAGGTTAAGCCCACACTTGAACTACTAAAGTTATCGTATATAAGACCCTGATCATCACAGTCCTGCTCTACAGCGATGAAGCATGAAACGTCTCAAAGGCGGATGAAGAAATCCTTGGTCGTTTCGATAAGAAAATTGTTCGAAAAATCGTAAGTCCCGTTGAAGGGCTATGGAGACAAAGATTAAACCAAGAACTATACGAGCTGTACTCCGCATTGGACGTTTAAAATGAACGACTGAACACCAATAATCCGGCTCGCAGAGTCTTTGATTCCGAGCCAGTAGTTTGACGCAGTAGAGGAAAACCTCGCCTTATGTGGCACGCACAATTAGAAACCGGCCTCAACCAGCTTGAAATGCGCAAATGGAGGCAGTTAGCTAAGGACCGGGCTAATTGGAGAGGAATGTTGGTTGAGGCCCAGGTTTATTCCAGACTGTAGTGCAACTTAAGTAAGTAAGTTTTTGGGTTGATGTGTTGTAAGTACTGTACAAAACGAAGAAAATAAATGTATAAAATATAACAAACATAATTTCTCACAAATAAACAAATGGATAAAATATGTTTGAAAACATTGTATGCACGCTGGTATCAGATATGTATTTGATTTAATTTTCTGGTAATTGGCACAGTTCAGGAAGATTTCTTTTCGACTGATTGATTCTGCTTATGATTGGTCGTTTGATCCCTCAATTGCTTATGTTCCGCGTTAGTCCGCTTGAAACTGAATGCCCAAAACCATTATTCAAAGCTTCAATTTGGGCAGTTAGTTGCAATTTTTTTTTTCAAAATTTTGTTAAGTATACTTATAAAAGCGTTGAAACGAACTGTTTTAATTTTGTTAAAATAAATTGGGTTCTGGAAATTCTTTGATAGCTATAGAAAGAGGAAATATAGATGCTTTAAATATGTTAGGATTCTCAGGCAGAGAAATTACAAGGCGGCGTAATAGAATTAAGACTGTTGTTAACAGTTATTTTGCGGATCCACAACAATAGTAAAAAATTAAAAGGATGCACGGCAGAAGCAACAACATTGCGAGAAAAATGGTTAATTCAACGACGTGCCTCAAATTCTCCTCTACCAGCAAGCATAGAAACGGTCCGAAGGATAATACGAAAAAGTGGTACCATGCAGAAAAGAAAATTAAAAAGAAACATGTTTTGAAGCAAGTATACAAAAAGTAGGAGAGCACGTTACTTGGAGCATTGCGTGGAAGCGCGTTGTCTGTTCGGATGAATATTCCAACAAGACAAAGCCCCCAACTCACACTTCCAGCGTTGTTAGAAGTTGGATTCAATCAGAAGTTTTTGAACTTTTGCCATGCGCGCACTGTTCAACGGAATTGAACATAGTCGAAAATGTTTGCGCACAGTTATCTCGTAAAGTGTATAAAAGCGGCAGACAATTCGAAGACAAGCACACTTAAATCGACACTATTCGTAAAAAAACACTGTATGGTTCTATTCCAAACCATCTTATAGAGGTCATATCGAAAAATGGCGGATATACTCATTATTCATGTAGAAAAATCTTTTAATTGTATGACTTACTGTTTCGAAAATATGTACCTGTTCACTGATACTGAATTAACATCCAACAAGGCAGCTGGAGCAGATGTCCTACCATTCGATTTTTTTTACAGCAACTGGAGACGACGGGCTCAGTTGCGCATTGGTAAGTGTGAGGAACTGCCAGATGGTCTGGGTTCGATTCCCAGCCGTATAGCAACAGCTTAAATGATTTTTCACTAGCCCTCCTCTCGTGATAATCTGACAAATCATCCGAGTAGTATCAATTGTTAAGAATAGCTTATACCAATTTTGCCGTTCGGAGTTGCCAAAAAACAGGAAGTCCCGGCATCATGCAAGAAGTACACACGCTGTATTTCTTTTTTTTTTTTTTGAGATGACTTGGTAAGGAGCATACACCAAATCACATGTATAATTTGGTCGGATGAAAGTGTCACTAATCAATAGAACTTTAGAGTAGTATACACACACGAAACGATAAACTCTGAACTGCACCAACTATAGAAGATTCAGCCTCATCCTAAACTCGTCCGGTTAAGCAGGATGACGGTGGAGAAATTTCGCTGCTCCGGTAAAACGAAATCAATTGATGTCGGAAAAGGTTTATGACAACGTGCTCTATTAAACATCGTACTTGAAACAATTTAACGAAACTCAAACGCCAACAACATCGGTAGATTTTTTTTTCGAAATTCTGTTCAATTATATAATTAATAAATAAGGAAAATGCGAAATATATTCTGTCATCGAGATAGTATTCTCGAAATCGGCGACTCGGCCAAAGCGTCATCATGGGCAGCTATATATTCGAAGTCGTTAATAATTTTGTCTATATATTTAATTATTTTGCCTAATTCAATACTTAGAGTTCATAGAATTAAAGTCTCCAAAATATTTTTCCTTAAATTTTGTGAATTTTTGCATACCACTAAATATTTGCTTACATGATATTTGAAGACACCTTTATCTCCTCAAAGTAAAAAAAAAACACATAAATTTACGTACACCCCAGTCATTCAGCCAACAATCGTTTTCTATTAAAGCGGTTCGTTCTGACTTTTGTTTAAATTGTTCTTATATCCAAAAATTTCATACTCTATTGATAAAAAAAATGTCAAGCCACATAAAAGATCAAGGTCAACAATAAAATTCGTTATTGCAAGAACAATGATTAGACAAAATTATACGTGATCATATTGATGCTGAGCTTTACAAAGCCGTTTACCTTGGATATACATTAAGTTATTTTCTCGTAGAAAAATAATTACCTAAATATAAGACGTTTTCTTAATTTCGCCTGTGCTTGCATGAAGGTCACAAAAGTTAAGTGGATATGAATCATAAGCAAACGCTTTTCAGAACGTTTTAGATAAAATCACTTAAAACCAGTCCAGCTTAAGATTACATTAAGGAGCTGTTTGATAATATTGTAAGTGTAATTTTTCAAATTTCGTACCTAGATTAGGGTGAATTATATGGATTGTAGATATTATATATATTATGCTGTCTAGTTACATTTCGTTAAGCATAAACATTGTTTTGGTATTTAAATTTTCATTTAAAATCTAGAATGGTTTTTACATTGCTATTTGATAGGGCAACAAAGCTTGATGACCCTAGTCTGGGTGGTTTGTCTACATTTTCGTTTGTAGAGAAAAGTGGCTTTTTAGTTCAATGATATCGATTGCAGTGATTTTATAGCCACTTGACCATATGAGCAGATGCAAATATAATTAAACTTAAAATTATTTGTCGGAGAAAAAATAATGTATCCACTTTTTCATTCGTGTTGGAGTCACCGATAAATGAAACAAATGGTTTTATACAATTTTGTCATTTTTCCATGGCGAACTGCCAGGGATTCTGAAAAATTGTATATACTATCATTATCTACCGGGCAATTTGTGTACCACGAAAAAAAAAAATATTTTAATAGAAGAACAAAGATTATTTGGCAAAATCCCAAATAAACTTCAATTAAATTTCAATAACAATATTTTGTAATAAAATTTTTATTAAAGAAAATAATACGAAATGTAAGCGTTAAGCTGTGTTTACGAAGCTGTTTTGGACTTCACAGAACACCAGCATCTGACTGGTTCCCTACCAGGTCCTATTAAACGGGGCCAACATAAACAGAATAGACAATTTTCTGGTGAAACTCATTCGGTTTCTCGCTGCAAGAGCGATGGCTTCAAACGATAGTCTCATATTTGGGGCCTTCTACCCCAATCATGAACATTTTGAGAGTGCGCGTTTAAGCGGCTTTATTCCGTACGGATCTTTCTTATACTAGGGCTGATACATGATAGATCGGCGGTTCCGATAATTTATACGTCTTCCGATACACAGCGGCTCCTCTACGACCTAGAAATCGTTGCTCAAGGCAGATGAGAGCTCCTGTGGTTCAGCAGGTGTGTGTCCCTTTGAGACCTTCGGAGTAGATGCCAACAAGAGAACATCTTGTGGTGGCTACAAGATCCGTTATAGACAGTTGTATAATATATTGGATTATATAATGACCGACTTACATAGGTTAAGGTTTGGGTTAGGTAGGTGAAACAGTCGTGGTGGCACAAAAAAAAAATATTATATATATACAAGGTGGGCCAAAAGAGATTACCCTTTTGGAAGATGCTCTTATTTTTGCAAATTGCCACCAGTGTCAAATCTGTTTTGCCATTTGTGGACTAGACAGATGTTGAATACAAGTGAGCAAGCCATGGAGCGATACACTCCCCAACATCGCGGAATAATCGTGTCTTTTTTTGCGTAACAACTCGTCTGTAGAGTTGGCGCAGCATGAATTTCCTCGCCGGTTCCCCGGCGAGGCGACACCGACTGCGCAAACACAGCGACGGTTGGCCACCAACCGTAAAGAGTATGGTTCCACACGAGACGTTACCAAAAGTGGCCGGTCTTGGGGCGCCCGTTGTGCCAAGAACATGGATGCTGTTGCCGAGGATGTCGAGCTGTCGCCGGAAACATCGACCAGATGCCGTGCCTCCCAATTAGCCATCAGCTGGTTGTCCTTAAGGCACATTTTGGGCAAAGGCTTGGGAATATTCCCGTACAAAGTCCAGTCCGTGTATCAGCTGCTGCCTGTCGACCGCTAAACGCGTGTAACCTACGCTTAAGCCATACTCAGTCTTGAGGACGAAGTGGACGATTTTTCGACCAAAATCATAATGAGCAATGAGGCTCATTTTCACCTCAGCGGGTACGTGAAAAATCAAAACTATCGCTTCTCGGGCACCGAAAATCCACGAGTATTGCACGAGGAGCCATTAGACCCGCCCAAAGTTACTGCATGGTGCGCTGTTCACTCTCGAGGAGTCATCGGGCCATTTTATTTTCGAGAACGTCGCTGGTCAAATGACAACAGTGGACGGTGTTTTTTTCTGCCGCAGTTGGACGAATTAGGACTGGAATACATGTGGTTCCAATAGGACGGAGCATCGGCGCACACTGCGCCAGCCACAACCGATAAAAATGAGAGCCAAACAACATCGGATGACTTCTTTTGGCCAAAAAAATCTGAAAAATTGCTTGTTGTGGCTGTTTTAGTCCTTAAATTGTGTTTAATTAGTTTTAATTAGTTGCTAAGTAGTTTTAGTTAGTCGGTAAATAGTTTTAATTAGCATATAAGTTTAAATAAAATAAAGAAAATAAAAAACCGAGTTTTTTTTAAATGTATTTATTTTAGATTGGAATATTAGATAATAGACCGAAAGGCATTAAAATTAAGTTGTTATAGTTTAATTTAGGGCGCCAATAAGGCCAGTACTTTAGTTAAGTAGTTGATAAGTAGGTTAGTTTTTCATGATTTGTTTTCTAGCATGTAAGTTAGTTTTAAGATTAAAATAAAAATGAATTAAAAAAACTGTTCAACTAGTTCAATAAAGCCGATTGCGAATACAGGAAATTCAGCATCGGCGGAGCGAGTCCTTTTCGCAGCAAAAAAAACTTGGACATTTGAAAAAACGCGATTAGAAGTCGAACGAGATTCTGATCATGAAACTAAATTTGAAGAATTCTAGCGTTAGTTTCTATAACTACCTAAGCAGGAATTGCTTTGTAAAATCATTGCGGATAATAAATATAAAACATCAACCTCAGAAGTGGAAATGGGAAGCGAAGCCGATTCTGAAGATGTTGTATAATTTGCTTTCTCTTTTAGTTTTCATTAAATAAATTATTACTGCGAAAAATACTGTTTTTTCAATTCGTTTTTTTTTAATTTTGGGTGAAATGTACTATTTTTAGTCGGAAAAAAGATACAAGTGTTAGGTATGGCGTACGATATGCAAATGGTTTTTAATTAAAACGCCTAAAAAAGTGAGCGTGTCTAAAATTTTTTTTTATATTTTTTACTTAAGTGGCGTTACAGTCTAAAATCTTTCCTATCCTCTCTTTCTTCCCCTTCTCTAACGCTCGTACTATGGTAACATATAAAGGGTATTCATAACCCCTTGAGTACGTGCAAATTATAAAAATAAAAGTCTGGAATGAACCTGGGCCTCAACCAACATTCCTCTCCAATTAACCCGGTCCATGGCTAACTGCCTCCACTTGCGCACTCCAAGTCACAACTTGTACAGATTTTGTTTTGGTGCAGTATACAAACGATATGTTTGCATAGAGCCCAATTCATCCTCGACTTTCTATTCCTACTTCTTGGACAAAATGCACATCTACCCATAGCAATAGCTTTGGCCTTGTTGATACTTCTGTTGCTGAGGTTAATTGAGCACCATTGCATAGTGCCTAACGAAGTTCAGTGGAGTATCTTAAACTACGTCCCATATTGTCACCTGAATTTAATAAGATGGTTACTTCACTTTTCACATTTCTGAGAAATCGGGGAAAAAATGTTTTGCATCTTTTCCGCTAAAAAAAAATGTTGTAGAAATGTTGAACACCGCTGTTAATTCTACTGGTGGTCGAAATCGACTCGATATCCAATGCTGCCAATTCAACAGAGACTTAGTTGTTCATTCCAAAACCGGAGCTACAAACGTAGGGTGTACAACAGGGTTCATTGTATTCAACAACGAACCCAACAAATCTTGTAAAATACAATACAATTAATCGTATTAATCGTATATATTCAGATTTTTGTTGTGTTATTCAAAACACTTTGCTGTCAAAATGCAATTCCTATTATCAAATCTACAACTCAATTTGTAAAAACTGCTACCGCGTGTGCCATTTTTACTGCTTTTTGCGAAATCTTTGCTCCAAAAAAAAAAAATATAAACCAAATATTTTAATTTGTATTTTATTAATTATTTTTATTATTTTAATATCATACATCCAATTCAGATTAAGATGCTTGAGATCTGCAAGATGACCTTGGTACTTAATTGCAGATTGATTTAACAAAATCTGTACTGCCCAAGTCGCTGAATTCTGCGTTTGCACTGTGTGTAATAAATAATCAATAAATAAATTTTTGGTTGGGTAGAAACAAACAGAATATGATATCTACTTCTTCTTAATGATTCATTTCAATATCAAACTGCAGCCCAAGTTCATTGTCCGGAACATAGCTACAAGATATATTTCACTGTGACATTGGTTGAAGTTACTTACTTACTTATTTAAGTGCTGCTACAGTCCGGAATGAACCTGGGCCTCAAACAACATGCCTCTTCAATTAGCCCGGTCCTTAGCTAACTGCCTCCAGTTGCGCACTCCAAGTTGGTTGAGGTCGGTTTCTAATTGTGCGCGCTACTTAAGACGAGAGGTCTTCCTCTACTGCGTCCGACGTCTGGCTGGGAATCGAAGACTCTGCGAGCCGAATTATTGGTGTCCATTCGTCCTACATGTCCTAGCCATCTTAAACGTCCAATGCGGAGTTTTTTTTGACCAGGGGCATGTCGCTGTACAGCTCCATAGCCCGTCAACGCAAGTTTAAAAAAAACATTTCGTGGTAAAAAAAAAAAAAGGTATGTAACTTATTTTATCATATTAGATAATAGGCCGAAAGGCAGTAGATTTAAGTTATTAGCGTTTATTTTGGGGCGCCCGCTTAGGGCTAGTTTTTTCATGAATTTTTGTTTAGCATGTAAGTGAGTTTTAAGAGGATTTAAAATAAAAATGCAGAAAAGCTCGTCAACGCAAAAGAGACAAAAGATTTGTCGAAGAATTTTCCTCTCAAATTGGCCAAGGATTTCTTCATCCGGTTTCGAGACGGTCCATGCTTTAGCGTAGTTCGAGTGAGGGGCTTTACTACTGAATTTCCTTCTTACGCCGAGGAAACAGCGGTTGGAAAGAGTAATTTTTCGATTAATTTCTGACGAGATGTTGTTGTCAGAGTTAATAGCGGATCCGAGATAGACAAAGTCCAGTACTACCTCAAAGTCATATCTGTCAAATTCGTCGATGTTGTGTGTCCCTTCGTGTTGAGAGCATATACTTCGTCTGGCCCTCATTTACTGCTAAACCCATTTTTGCCACTTCTTTCTCGATACTAGCAAACAATGATGTCAATACCGTCGGCGTATGCTAGTAGTTGTACCGGTTTTTGGAAAATTGTGTCTCTGGTGTTGGCTCGTGAGTTTTGCACTATCCTCTCAAGGATCAAAATTCCGAAGCACATGACAGCGCATCGCCTTGCCTAAATCCAATTTTGGTAACGAATGTATTTGTGAGGTCGTTTCCGATCCTGATGGATGAGCGAGAATTCTCCATCGTCATCCTACACAAACGGACTAGTTTAGGCGGTATACCAAAACTAGACATGGCTCTGTATAGTTCGTTTCTATAATAGGTGATAGGTATCGATTTGGACTTCTTGGGTTTTTTCCTGGATCTGCCGAAGTGTGAAAATTTGATCGGTTGTGGACTTTCCTGGACCAAACCCGCATTGGTACGGTTCTTTTTATACGGTTTCAGGCGTTCTCATATTATGGCAGGTAGGACCTTGCAGGCGATGTTGAGTAGTCTTATGCATCTAATAGTTGGCGCAGCTTAGATGATCTTATTTTTGTAGTCATTGAGATTTGTATTGAGATTTGTATTGACTGTTTGACTGCGTGATGGCTGCCGACTTATAACAAATATTTTCTTTCAAACTGCTTACGAAGGTCGGTTTGTTAGTTAATTTTTTTTAAATTTAAGAACCACACACAAAAAAGGCTGTAGGGACTACGCAAATGCAAATTTATGAAACCTCTCGTAGAGATCAATTTTCCAGACAATTTTTAAGATAGTTTCTCCTTTCTGCAGGAACAAACTCCATTTAACATTCTGAATTAACTGTAATGGCACATCCTCTTTCATCTTCAAAAAGATAAAGGCTGATGATTCCTCGCGCCGATATCGAAATTTAAATGGTTAATTAAAGCAACTGAAGAAAGTTCTTATACTTGCGGTTTAGGTTCGTTGCCTACTAACGTGTCCCTTAAGATGGAAATGAGCTTTAACTTGAAAAAAGATATTTTTAAACTTGGAAAAGCGCTCAATTGCCAGTCTTATAATATTTTGCAGAACCTTATTATTTCTAGTGAATGAAAATAAAGGGTTTTCTTTAGAGGTAAAGAACTTTAACAGAGAGATGTCGTACCTAAAGTGTAAGTGTATTGGTTGAATTATTGGTCCATCCTTTTTTAGAAACGCTGTTGGCCAGAAGGTCACAGTCAACGGTGACCGCTATAGAACCATCATTACTGACTTTTTTGTTCTTCCACTGAACAACCATGTTGTACAGAAACATGTCACACAGTTCGTGGCACAATTGGTTCTTTAAGCGCATGATTTAGCGTTTTGTTCCAGTAAATTGGCTCCAAGATCATGTTATTTAACGCCGCTTGGCTATTTTCTTCTAGGATATGTGAAGTTGATTATCTAAGCCGAAAAGCCCGAAAGAAGACAACATTCGCAGTGTTATTGCTGACATAAGGCCATGTTGGAAAAAGTCATCGAAAATTTGACCTCCTGATTGGATTACATCCGAGCCAGTCGAGGCGGTCATATGCCAGAAATTATATATGTAAATTATATGCTTGAAGATCGTCTTTTGAATAAAGTAAATTTCATGTCGTGTCAATTTAAAAAAATCATTTCAAAGTTCTTAACCTCTAAAAAAACACTCTTAAGTTTACTATTATGATGGTTGGCTCCCAAACCACATCTGACAGCCCATTTGGAGTTTTTGAAGAGCGTTTTTGAAGAGTTCTCTATGAGAATATTTAAGTCCTAGAAATTGCTTGAATACCAACATCTAAAGATAAGGGATAAGTCTCCACCTTGAGGGTTTTTCTTTTGCTATATCTCCTGGTGCTTCACCATTCTTTGTGTTAATTAGCCTGCTATTTTGAAATAAATTTTGTTACATTCCATGTGAGTTATAGACTTTTAGATATGTCAGTGTCTCAAACATCCATTCCAAATGTACGTTCATTAATTTCAGGAAATCTAGCTGCGTTTCATTATTATGTTCATACTAATATTTACAGCTATTAAAATATACTTCGATAAGCCCATTACAGATTGATGATTTGTGTCAATGCTCTTCAGCTGTATAACTTATTGATGGTTAACAAAGAAAGAATGATAAGGTTTTCGGTCGCAAATATTTTAGACTGACGCGGAGATTTTCCAAAAATTAAGTTTTAAAACTACTTTCCCTTTGCTCCAAGTCCTAGGAACATAAATTACACGAAGATTGTCTCCCACCTTGGTGTGACAGGATCTGACGTCTAGTGTATCTCCGACGGTTAAAATTCAACCAATGCTTTATGTTATTTTAGTTCAGTGTAGGACTTGCTAGATAACTCATGTTCTATTAGAAGAATCTTGAGTAGCTTCTTTCAAGCTACCTGTAATTTTATCCCTAGTAACAGGTCTACTGATATCTTGTTGCGTTTATTAAATGTTTCATCTAATTTCGCTAGCTGCAATCATTAGGACTAGTTGAGTATTCTTCGTCTTGACGCCTCAGAGCTCTCTTATACTTTGCCACAAAAGACTCACATTTCATTTTTTTTGGACTAGGGACCTATTGAGTCGCTGCATTCGAGCTTCAGTCCCTTCATAAAGTTCGTTTCTTATGAAGTGGAGATTAGATCTACAAGTGTATTTCACCTTGTCTTTGTTACTTTTACGGTACAGGCACATAAAAAAGAAACAATTCGACCTTTAAGGACTCTTAGGTGCTTTGGAATAACCTTTTTATACAAATTATTTACATCTGAACCCCTAACGCCATCTTGTTGATGATAGCAGAACCCCAACGAAAATGTGTCGACACCAGAATAAAGCAATAAAAATGCAATAAAAATCTTTCTTAGTACCACTTATGTTCCCTGTTCGTTTCGTTTTTTTTATTGTACGGTGTCGTCCGATACAAGGAAGCTCAAATGACACTTATGGGATGCCATTAAATTCCTAAAATCATCATCGACTGGATTGATTCTGTCTACGGGATAAAATAAAAATAAACACAAGCCAGACACGATGACGGGCATTGACCGGGACATGAACAAGCTCTCAAGTTAAGTATGTGCGATGAGCTAATTGCACAAAACGTGATATGGCGTCTACAGTCAATCCTTTATCTTTTCATCAAGGCTTATATGTACCTAAACAGTATCATTTTAATAGGATTACAAAGTTAATATAACATAAGTACACCTGAACACCTATCGCAAGTGTGCAATTGCCTGAGAGTTGTTATCAGAGGATCTTAACGAATGCATTCTAAAATATTCCTAAAATAAAAATGTTTGCACACAATTTTAGCCAAAAGTCATAAAACAAGTTCGGTGACCTTTTAATGTATATGTATACGCAAAAAAATGAGCACAGGTGTTTTAGGGGTTGGAATAATTACACGTCGTTGTTATGTTGCTAGCAGTCTCTGAGTAGAGCTAAATTCTTAAGGACATTGCACTTATATAGATATGTGCAGACACATATATTTCAATCGAATTTCTCACCCAGAAGTAAGGTTATAGTTTAAGTAAAATGTCTGCCATTAAACATTTCGCAGGAGGGTATTGTCATGCGCAATAGATATGCCAAAAATCTCTTATTTTTTGTCATCCCTTCTCTTTGCGTATGTGTGTTATTGCTTAAGGGGTGATGAATAGGTATACCTTCCTAAAAAATAGCGCGTATTGTAAATCTATCTATTGTTTATTTGGGGGACTTTCAAATCAATTTTGGATCGATGTATGTAGCTGACAACGAATTTCCTTGAAAACAGATGGATGTAAAGTTTATTATTGGGTAAGGATAATGTACCTGTATGAGAATAAATATTATTGAATGATGTCAAGTTAATGGTGAGAACAGTTAAATTTGAATGGATAGGACATGCTATGTCGATGTGGCTAATCGAGACAACATCAAGATAGCGTCCCGATACTCTGATTTTTAAATTCTTTTCTCGTTCAAAATGGGTACATATTAGTACATATATTGAGTTGTTTGTGTCATAGTTTGTTAAATTGTGTGTGTATAAAGAAGATAACTGTTTCAACTTCGGACAAAATGTCATCTAGGGATCTCAATGCATAGTCAGCTAAGTCCCGTAATTTATACGTAATAAATTGATATTGGCATTCCAGGTTGAGGATTGTGCTTTAGGTTGATTATATACGATTGACGGCCATGCTAAATGAAAAAAGCAAACTATTCTCTTATATACACATGTAACGTTAGAAAACTTTCAGAAATGTTGCAGCCGAACAAAAAGCGGAAGATCTAAGCTGACAAAAGTATTATGAAACACGTTGAGTGTTTGGAAGATGATTCATAATAAGTGAACGACTTAGCCATGAAGTCTAATGCATTGCGAAAATCCGAATCGAATCCTTAATCGGTAAAATAACCCTTATATGTACTTACGCTGAGATGGAGTAAAAATATGACAGTTTCCGTGAGCTCCTGGACAAATCCTAAGTGTGACTACCGAAGTACGATGCTTAAATTTTGCTCAAGAGATTTCAAAGCAAACACGGAAACACCAGTATTGTCGAAAAACAAGCCATACATGAAACTTTTCAGCGGAATTAGGCTAATAAACATTGTCAATATAGAGAGTGCACGGTTTCCTCACCCAGATATCAACAAAGCGACATCGCGGCCTCCAGATCAATCAAATTGATCACATTGACAAGAGTTCGAACATTCCGATTGACTCCGAAACAGACCACTACCTTGTTTCAGTGAAGGTGGGAATGCCGAATAACATTAAAAAAATTCGAAATACTGTGATAGTATTTAATAACGAGAGACTGCAAACATATGTCTTTTGCAGGACGCATATAACTACTATCGAAGATCAATAGCTACGATGTCAACAATCCATAAGATGAACCGCACTTGCTGCTAGATATCTAGTTCCAACCAACAAGAAACCCCTGTTTAGATGAAGATTGTCGACAAGTGCTTGCAGGAATTTAGAAAAGGACGCCAAATTTTCAGAAAGAGCAAGAAAAAATAAGAAAAACGCGCGATCGAAGACATAAAAATGTTCTACCACATGAAAGATGCCAGTAAAGTTTTAAAGTGTTAAACATCAATACCATTTATAAAACTCTCGAAAATCATATCGAGATGAACAGGAAAAAATCATAGTTAATTCACCGTCGATGCTGAGAATTTAAAAGAGACATGTAAGCAGCTAAAAAATCAGCCACTCGACTCAAAAAATGGGAGAATAGCAATATACGAAGTCAAAGTTGAGGTCAAGCAACAAAGTACGATTTTCCTTCTGAGCTATACAATGGAGGTGTATATGATTCCGAAAGTAACATTAAATTAAACATTATTGATCGGATGAATGTATGCCCGAAGAATGTAACCTCATCAGCAAAAAAGGCATGAGCATACCCATCGCCTATAAAGTCATATATGTCGTCAAATGTGAACGTCTGAAACCATTCATCAACAACCTAACCACAACTGATCAAATCTTCACACTTCGTCAGATCTTGAATTAAACCCAAGACGTACCAAGTAACTATATGCTGTCAACAAAAAAAAACACTAGGCACAGATTGATCTTAGAAGTCGTATCGGATGTTGTCTACCAAGGACCCGCTTTTGACTCTAATAACGAAAACTCGTTAAAACTAAGTCTTGTCAACCGATGTTTCTTAGGAATAAGAAGGCAATTTTTTAATAAAATTTGAGCTCCTAAGGATATCCTATATACGACCTTGAATACCCCACTTATGCTATGGGACGGCAAAGGATAGAGCGGATAAAGGAATCCTTGGTCGCGTCGCGGGAAAAATTATTCGCCGAATTCTTGGTCCGTTTTGTCTTAATGGACTGTAGACGTGGTGAAAAAACTCCGTATTGGACGTTTAAGATGGCTTTGGTATAAAAAAAACGAATGGATATCAATACTTCCGCTCGCAGAGTCTTCGATTCATACAAAGTAGAGAAAGGCCGGAACATAGGTGGAAAGCAGATGTAGAATCCGAATTCAACTAACATGAAGTGCGCAACTCTAGGTTACTAGGAACGACCTTGGAGAAACATGTTGGCTGAGCCCAAACGTATGGGGGATTAAATGCAATCAATTTGAATGGTTTTGACATCAGTCTAACTGCAAAATTGCATGTATATGCAGCAATATTTATTTATCTACGCGCTTTACTTGACCATAATTTGAAAGAGTATCAATAAACACTGCTTAACATCTATATGGTGATAGCGACAATTCCTCTTTAAAACTTTTCATGCACCAAAATAAAATATAATTGCACAAAACTATCATATATAATTTTATAAGCGGAGTTTAGTTACTTCGAAATTATCTGCCCATAGTCAATTCATTGAAAAGGAAAAAAAAAACAAATTGAATTTGTAAAAATATGGAAATATCGCGTGTTAAGTGAACTATGCAATTAGGTTCGTGATGTACTTTAATAATCCGTGATAACATCAATTACTGTCATGATTTACGGAATGCTAATGAATTAAATTTACGAGAACACCATTTAACGCGCTTGGAATTATCCCTAAACACACTAACAAAGGAAATAAATAATAATGTGCAAAAAATATATTACTAATGGACAATAATTAATTAAGTAAACAATAAATTTATTCAAGCCATAGATATTAAAACTAAACAGAAATAAAAGTACAGAATTCAGAACCGGAAAAATATATTACCCGCAAACTGGCTGTACTTAAATTGCAAAAAAAATTAAAACCACTCGTGTTAATAGTTTATAGTGTTTTAATGCGCATATAGAGGTATGGCCGCTAAAATGATTTCCAAGTGATTTGGCGTTAGTACTTGCCATTCGTGCGTATATTCTTTTGACGAAAATTGTCGCTTAAAATATTCAAGTCACAAACGGGAACTAGGCATGTTAAAATAATGTCCTACACTCTACTCAAAATAGATTATCATAAAACCATTAACCGTTTTGATTGCAATATATTATTTAATTATTGTAAAGTCGTTAATTATCAAATAAATAAATTATTCCATGTATAGCGAAATGGAAAAAAGACGGGTATATTTGATAGTCAGTACATGAATTGTGCGTCTAGACATTTATACACACCACCATTTTGGGGAAAACGAAAAAATGTTTATCTATTTCAATTTGTGAGCAAAATGCTACATCTAGGGTCATAACAGTGAGTTGATTAAGGTCACCCTTTACTTATAATCATCATCTAAAGAGAATAGGGGGTAATTATTTTCGTTGTGTTTACACCGTTTTTTCTCAAAACTCTATCACTGCAAGGGAACACCATGAATCAAACGAGAAATAATTGCTCAATATCGCACAAGGTTAATTCAAGCGAATAAAATGCTTCTACCATTGAGCGCCATAAGCAATCGGGAAGCGCAGGTCTTGTGTAGACATAATTTGTAAAGAATAATTTAGCGAGAGATTCTACGCACTGTCTTCAACCTCCTTACTGAGCCATAACCAACATGCCTCTCCAATAACCTCGGTTCGTTACTATTTAAGCCTCCAGTTGCGCGCTTCAAATTCGCTGAGGTCAGTTTCTAGTAGTATGAATCATTGCGAATTCTTCCTCTACTGCGTCCGACATCTGGATGGGAATTGCATACTCTGAGTGCCGGTGTATTGGTGTCCATTATCTTTTTTTAAGATATACTTAGAAGTTACCTAAGGGCTTTACTACTAAATTCACTGAAGAAACAGCGCTTTCGGGGTATGCTAGTAGTTTCACCAATTTATAAAAGATTATCCCTCTGGTGTTGGCTCGAGAGTTGTCCTCGATCCTCTTAAGAATCAAATTAAAGAAGTCACATGATAGTGCGACGCCTCGGCTGAATCTTCTTTTGGTATTGAATGTTTCGGTGAGGTCGCTTCCGACACTAATAGAGCAGCAAGAACTCTCCGTCGTCATGTTGCAGAGACAAACTAGAAATTGGTCTGTATAGTATGTCTCAGCTTCTTGGCAAATGGTTTTAGGAATACACATATATATTCTTATAGGCGATGTTGAGGAGGCATATGCCTCTGTAGTTGACGCAGTTCATCATCGCTGTTTACAATTCTGCAGACGTAGTATTATGATCATGTCTTATTCACCTTGACAGGATTTTGTTCGCACTTTGTATCCCTGGCTTTTACATTTTACACTTCGGTTAAACTTGCAAACATCATTTCTGGAATGCCACCTTTCTGTGTCACATATTGCGCGGTTTTTTGTTTCTCTGAAAAGTCGGTGTTTGACTTCACCTGCAGTTTCGCCTTTTAGGTCACGTTTTTGGCTGCGATTATCTGTCGTCATTCTTCATAAAATCAGGAGTTTTTTAGTGGGGGTTGTGAAAAACCTACCTCTTCATATTGCAAATTTTCTTATTATTATAATCCAATGGCGACGTAACCATTATACTTCGATGTCAGATACTAGTTCTATGGGGTTAATCGAGATGTTAGATACACGCATTACGCGAAAACTTTTGTTTTGTACATATTTCTGTGTCAAAATATATAATGAAAGAGATAAGGTTAGATAAAAAAGAAGCTGTGGAATATTCAATCACTTTACATTAAAAAGTAATACTATGAAAGAAATTTATATAAATGGAAGCATGTCCGTTGGTTGAAACATCAGCTCCATTGGCCTCATCTACAAGAAAAGGAACTTAATATTAATTCCATCTATGCTTAATGTCGCATATAATGGCCACATCCAAAGTACTTTCTGAACGTGCCTTTCTAAAAGGCAAATTCCAGCATAGCTCATCGCCTTGCATATCGAACACAGCCCAAATTTTCAAATTACAGAAAATGAAAACGAATTTTATCGACTATATACGTTAGCATATATGTTAGCAATTACCACATAGAGATCTGTAGAGTAGTGATTGAATTCGGCATTCCTTCAAGACTAATAGAGGTATATCTACTAACAGTAACATATAACTAACATATACATACGATCCAGCAAACTTTTTTAAATTTCCAATCAAGAGCAATATTTGTCTTGTTTTGTTAAATAAAGGGTATAAACAATATGTTCAATAGATAAATCCAGCTGCTGAAATACGTATACGTTGTTGTCCAAATCTTATCATTGTCCGCTCCAAACCTGTCGTTGTAGAGGCGTTTACTACAACCGAAGAAGGAGCATTTTAAAGCTATTTAAGTATAAGTGTATGTGAAGAATGTATGTATAAGTATTCGAATATACGTTACTTTTAATGACTACGACTAAGAGATATTTAAAGAACTAATATTACCCGATTGAAATATTATGTTAGAAACCCAGCAAAGGAGAGTCTTGGAAACAGACGAATACACAGGTATAACAAATTCACCGGTATCAAAAAATTACACGAATTCCAATAGCTTGCTTAAAAGGGCCCTAATCATACCAGTTCCACTTTACGTCACCGCGTGCTTGATAGGTAATAAGTACGAAGGCGCAGAAAATATAAGAAGCCTTAGAAATACAAATTTTCTGTCAAACATTTGGTCCCTGTGTGCCGAGAATAACAAACACGAACTATAAATATACTGTACTAAGATACGGGTGCAGGTTTAAAGGTTAATCGCTACATTTAGCAAGGGTGTCTTTCATTGTCAGCCCCATGTTGGGATATAACAACAACGTTGAACAGCTAGTCAAGTGATCACGGATAGAAGGGCTAAATTTGATAACTTGACAAAGCATCCCAATGATCATAGAGAATAAAAGACTGCTTGTTCTGAGATATAGACCCTCAGTGGGTTTGATGTGCAAGTTTATCTCTTACTTTTATTAGATAAAGACTCTTAGCGGGTTGAAAGCTCTTTTAATGTCTCTTACTGCTCCATGAAGATGTTAACAGAAAGATGAACTTACAATTTAGTCTATCATGGACATTTGCCCACTTCCATCTTAAAAAGTTTCCGTAATATCCTTGTGGGGCTGGAAGTTGGATCTAGTCGAAACCATGAGTTAATCTGTTTTTTTTTTAATTGAAATTGGCATTCTTTAGGTTCCTTTCAAGATCTTTCAATGTCAAAACGTCTGTCAGGATTTCATGATGAAGTTCACGGACGAGGAACGTTTGGATTTTTTGAAGAATAAGTTCGGAAATGCTGGTCGTAACTTTAAGAGCATTTACTCAATTAATTGTTCTATCAAACCGGTTGTGCATCCTATAGATTTATTTCAATTTCTCGTACTTTTTGCTTAAAATAATATAAACTTTTATTAGCAACCGTGTTTTAGTGTGTCTGTTATTTATATTCAGACTAAAATAAAATACTTCAACACCGAGGTTCCACAAGGCTCTGTTCTGGGACCCATATTGTACAATGTATTTACATATGATATTCCTTATCCACACTGATGACACTGTTTTATTTACATCGCATGAATATCCTCTCACTATCGAGAGGAGTATTTCCAATGCACTTGAAACACTTTTAAGCTATTTTACTAAGTGGAAAATAAAGTTAAAATTAAAGCCGCAGGTGGCCATGGCTCAGAGGAATGCGTTGTTGACTGCTAAGCCAAGCGCTGCGGGTTCAAGCCCGAGCTTCGACAGCATTTGTTTTCTACGAAAATTGCCAGCTTATCTGAGGCCACCTGTGCGATAATATGAGACAATACAAATCTATGTCTCCTCCTCTGTGCCACGTAGGTTTATGTAATATGTCTTTCCTTCTATGTATCTATCCGTCTATCTCTGTTGTATAAATGTCTTGATCTGTCCCAGCCGATGGCCTCAGTCGCCAGTGCTGTTATGTGTCTGTAGTTCGTTGCATTCATGTGCGAAGTACTGTGATGTCAATGTCAATGTCAGTTAAAATTAAAATAAAGTGAAAAATACAAGCTATCTCTTTTTACACGAAAAAGGGAAGAATGTTACATTTCCTCCAATCACTTACGAGTGGCTAATGTGTCAATTGAATGAAACTCTTCCGTAAAATACTTACGGATTTCATCTCGATTCAATTTATTATGGAAAGATATTCGATAAACCAACGTGTTTTAATCATTTAAACATTTTATCAAAATCAATCATCGATTAATGTGACGATGAGAAAGTTACGTGAAATTTTTGGGAGAAACAAAGTGCCAACAAAACGCAGGCTGTAGGTGATAGGCCCAAGCCTGGACCAAAACGTACTGCAAGATCGGCTGAAAAAATTACTGCTGCTCAAGGAGCTTGGTCTTCAAAGATCAACTTCTCCCACAATTTTGCACAAGGATTTGCATTTGTTTCCATTTAGGATTCAGTTAACACATTTACACCGCCATACATTTTCCAATAGGAAATTACAGCTAGCCTATGACAACCCCGATATACATGAAAAAATCATAAAGAGTGACGAGGCACATTTTCATTTGAATGGTTATGTAAATAAACAGAATAGTCGGTTCTGGACAACGGAAAACCCTCAAATTATTCATCAGTCACCTTTGCATCTATTAAGAGTTACAGTCTGGTGTGCAATTTGATCAGGAGGAATCATTGGACCTTACTTCTTTGAAAATGAAGACAGCGTAACGGTAACTGTGAATGGGGAGCGATATCGTAGTATGATTGAAAACTTTTTGAAACGCCACAATTGTATGCTTTGGGATGGATTAACATGTGGCATCAACAAGGCGGTACCACATCGTATACAGCCAGGATTAGAATGGAATTACTGCGAGACCTCTTTCCGCACCAAGTTATTACAAGAAGTGGGGATGTTGATTGGCCTCCACAGTTGCCTGATTTGACTGCTCTGGACTTCTTTTTGTGGGGATATCTGAAAAGCAAGGTTTATGCAAACAAACCAGAAACGCTTGAGAAACTCAAACAAAATATTCGTGATGAAATTAATGAAATACCGCGTGAAATGTATGAGAATGGGCTCGAATTCGTGAGACTAACACAGGCGGACATTTACCTGATATTGTATTCCGTACATAGTTACCGGTATTAAATAAAACATTTACCTATCAATATAAGATCCATTCTCTTTCATTTAATCAAAAATTATAAGCAAACAAAGACTTATACCTTCCCGGCGGACACCTTGTATAATTATATTTTTTTTTTGTTATATATTTAATTGCTATATTTTTTTATTTGTTTATAAATTAATTTATTATTTATGCATATTTTTTTATTTTTTTGTTATTATTTATTCATTTGTATATTTATTTATTTTTTCATTTCTTTAATTATTCTTTTTTTTCTGTTTAGTTTAAGTTTTTCTTAATATTTGTTTTTCCTATTTTGTTTATATAATTTATTTTCGTTACCACTAGTATTAAATTACTTCAGTTGAAAAATGCAATTAGGTCTCATATCTGTGTATAAGGCAATATACGGTAACTTAGACCATTTATTCTTAAAAATCTATCTATCTATCTTTTATTGACTTAAATTTAAATGAATTTTCGACTACTTCAACTACGGTAAGTTTTTGTTTTTCCTCTAAAAATGGCGAAGCAAAAAACTTTGTATTGACGAAATGGAGATCCTCCGACACTTTCTCAAGAAACCTTACGGTTTAACCAAAACAACGTTTTTCTGAAATGTGGGAACGTACGTACAAAACACACGTATACGTTTTTCGATTTCAACTAAACTTCACAAACATCATATATACAACAATACCAAAGATGTGTGGAAGTTTGGTTAAAATCGGTTAATGCGTTAATGCTTGAATTGGCAACAAACAAAGACAACATTTTAAGGCTCAGTTCATATAATATGTATATTATATAGATTTATTGAAAATATTATTTATTGAAAATATTATTTAAATTACATCCATTAAAAGTGACCGCGATGTTGATTTCATGACAGAGTTTTGATTGGAGCCTATTTTTTCATCGATCAAAAAGATCTCGTTGTTGTTGTCAATGGATTTCGCTATCGATCCATGTTGAAAGGGGACTTTTACCTGGACTTAGATAGGCCTGATATTGATGATATGTGGTCCCAACTAGATCATACGTTGCTTCCTGTGCGATGGTTAGTGCGATAAACTGCCGCGCAGGAAGTCTGTGTTCAATTTTCAGCCTTTCTCATTGCTAAAACCTAACACGTTTGAAGAAGAGTTATTCAGCTAGCAAAGCGCTTTAAAGGCATTTTTTAATTTTTTAATTAATCTTTTTTATGTATCTCAAAAACTATATATATAAAAAGCTGATAAATTTCTCATCACTATCTAGTCTTGTTATCAATGTCAATATAGTATAAACTAGATGAATAAGTATAACAACTTTAGCATACTTTGCTGCTATTTTTCTGTCATCAACATTTACTTATATAGTAGTGAAAAAAAACAATTCCATATATCACAACAAAATTCTATTTTACATTGATATATATTTCAAGTCTATGACAGACCTATTTTTATACCATATACTCTTTTATCTAATTATAAGTATATAAGCTCCCCTTTATTCATTATCGTATGTCAGATATTTATAACTACAGAGCACCATAATTCATGCAGAGCGAAATGACAATTTTTTTTCATTTTAATCAAAATGAATTTAATTATTCAGTATTAATCAGAATGACAGAGTCCAGTCTATATCCTATCAAATATAACCCGCATGCGAATTTTGTACGCTTATCTTATTCAACAGACCCGGTTTGTCATTCCTTTTCACCATCCTAGTTTGAGTTTGAGTTACTTTTAACATTTGCCGTCGGATATATCGAATAATGATTTAGCACATTTGAATTTCAAATTTATTATCTATCCCATTGGGGCCATTAACTCGGACTTTGTATTTCTGGGTTATCATTTAGCTCCATTCCATCTGAACGTCATGCTCTCGTGCTTAGTTTCAGTCTCCATCGGGCCACCGATAATGAAACGAAGAATGACTCCAATCCGATTGCCCCGCATACTATTTGTCTTAATTATTCCAAAAATGTCTGCACACGCTTATGGATTCATTTCATGTAGAAATATACAATTTGCGTGTGTGTATAATTAAGTCCTACCCTCGGCACGGAGTCAAAATGTTATGCTAATGATGTAGATATTCCGAAATTTATCCGATACGCCACGGCCTCTGGTACATTCACTTTTAACACCCCCAAATCCCTCGCCAACACAACCTCACCCTCCTACGCAATTAACATCATTATTTTGCTTTTCTCGATAGCTATGTGTGTATCTCGCAGATACCCTCTAAATTTCCACTCTATCTCGACGGAATAATACTCGCCTACCCTTAAACTTCAGCATCAAAAACTCCCCTCTTTTGATTAAAAATTTTTTCTTCGAAAATTTATTCCTATCTCTCACAGTTCTTTATGTATACATCCAAAAGATACATTCTATAAGTTTATATAACACACACCATCACTATCTTTTTGTGATGCCTCGTCTGGGCAAATATTCAACTCGCACAATACTCCTCTATAGATATATCTAAATATGTTCTTTGCCATATTCATGTTGTGCTTTCATTTCGATATCTTTCGGCGCAAATATAAAGGATATTTTCACCACCCCAATCCATGGCATGTCATACATGAGAGGGGGTAAAGTAAACCCAAGTCAAAGGTTGTTTTGTTTGACTTTCTGATTGGTGTGTCTGCAGAAAAGGGATAACGATGAAGAGGGTAAAATATAACAAGGATACACTAGTGTGGGATACAGAAGAAAATTGCAAAAAAAAAATTGTAGGGCTCAATGGAAATTGTGTGGAAGAAAATGTATGCGTGTGCTAGGGGAGAGATATTTGCGCAAGGATTTCCATCTCAAAAAAATGGGGATTTGTTTCAAATTTATAATGAAAGCAATTTTCAACGGTCGTGCTGTGAATGTGGCTGAACAAAATATTATTTGCATACCAATATGGCTTAGATAAGAATTTATAAAAAAAATCTTTAAGGGTAATATTTTAGGCTTAAACTGATTAAGATATCAAAAGCGAACGATGTTATGGGTTGGTTCGCTGTCCATATAAATATTAGACTTGGATATACCTTTTTTTACTTTATGCATACATAAACGCTAATGTATGAAACAAAACTGCATTCCGGTGATTAACAAAAAGTCTAAATAAAGGATTTTTTATAAAATTCATTTGTAGAAAAATGTTAATATATCGGTTTATGAGTATATTCTCTTATTAAATGATATTAAGAACTAAATTTGCTATTGACAATTATTTCAAAGCCTTAAACCAGTTAAGGCTAAAAGTGTTTTAACAAAAATTTAAGTTTTGCTCAGAAACGAAAAATATTTCTGCACCATGAAAGTTTCATTGATTTCCATCAAATTTAGTATTGAAAGTTATTTTAAACATAATTTAATGTCTAATAAGCAAGTAGTACCAAAGAGTATAAAACTACATAGAGTATGCATACGGCGTTAAGTGCGCAGGTGAAATTTCGTCGATCGTATGTCGTCGGCTTTACTGTTGTATGATGATGGGGTAGCAATGTGAACACCGGAGTATTAATATCAGTCCCCACATAGAAAATGTTCGTTGTATGAGATGCGCACTCTATGTAGTTCTATACTCTTTGGTAGTAAGTACTTTCGAACGTTTGTGCGTTCAACATTCGTTTATTCTACCGAATTACCTGAAAAAGTAATAGATATAGATTCTTTGAATAATTTTATTGTGGTTTAAGCAACACTTTTTTTTTAAATTTTCAAAATCCATCCTTCATTCATCTTATTTAAGCCGGATGACATTGCACTGACGTGGCTGGTTTATGTTGCTCAACATAATATGTTGATGAGATGAGGTGGTAATCCGGGTAATTCTAGCGAATTTAAAGATTCCCTTGCATAGTTAACAACATCACCTTGATTAGTAATGAAATCAAAATATTTGTATGTTAATAATTTCATTACACCCTATCCCATAGGGGTATATTAGTATTGATACATAGTTTGTTATATAGTGAAATAACTTAGCTAGGTATACCTCAAAGTATATGGATCGACTCAAAATCGATAGCTGAGTCGATTAGGCCATGTCTGTCCGTCCGTCCGTCCGTCCGTCCGTACCTCACCAGTTTCTGGGCCTTAAATTTTAAGCTAGAATGATAAAATTTGGTACACATATTTGTTGTTGCTCCCAACAGAACACCCCTTTTCAGAAAAAACATAGTTCTAGGCCAAACCTTTAGAGATACTGAAAAAGTGTCTGAATAACATATCTAGACAATCGTAATGTCTGTATTATGCTCATACTAAGTTTTCGTTTTTAGAAAAAAAACGTTATTCGGAAAAATTGTAAACATTTCGTAAGAAATGTTGATGCAAATCATTGGTTCTAATAATATAAACATATAAACAATATAAATAATATAAACGCCCACCTTTTGGAGGCGTTTTCATATAAAAACCATTTCAATATACTACCTCATAGCAAAACCAGGTGAAAAACGGTGTATTTTGTCGAACCATAAATGATTTTGATAAACTCTCTGAACAATATGTTCTGACAATGACATTTTCTATATTTCATTGCCATAAATCTGACATTTTGGGGATATTTGTCTTAAGGATGGGATGGGATAGGGTATGAAAACTCCTCCAAAAAGTGGGCGTGGCTTGAAATTATATATGAAAGAAATGTTTATATTAACAAAACCAATGATTTTGCATCACCATTTTTTTCGAAATGTTTTAATTTTTTCCGAAAAAAGTGGGCATGGCAACAAACTTTGTATAAACAAAATATAGACATTATGATTGTCTAGATATCTTGTTCAGTGACTTTTTCAGTATCTTTAACGGTTTGGTCTAAAACGATGTTTTTTTTTGCAAAAAGGGGGCATGACAGTGAGCGGATTTTAAAAGTTTGTACAGTTGTGCTGCTGGGAGCAACAACGAGCACGTCTACCAAAATTCATCATTCTAGCTCAAAATTTAAGGCCCAAAAACTGGTGACGTACGGACGGGTGCGTCCGTCCACAAACAATCCAAATACTTTAAGGTATACCAAGCTCAATTATTTCTCATTTCAATTTTCAGGATAACAAAAAGCAGCAGATTCTCTCCGCTCGCGCTGTTGGTATGAGTTCAGAATGTTTCGAAACGAACGTCAGTTTTTTCACGATTGAAAAGTCGTATTCGATAAGAAATTCGTTAGATAACAGCAACCAATACTTATCACCCAAATCTAGAAATAATGTTATAATTTAAGGAAGAAATGGAATAAAGATAGACTTCGATGGACGCAATTTTTGAGAGTAGTAAAATTCGATAAATATTGAAACGTTAGTCGTAAAATTGAACGTTTTCTTAAGAAAAAATATTGATAGCTTAACCCGTTTCTAAGAAATGGTTTAATTCAGATTTTTATGATTTTAAATCATAAGCAGATTTTTTTACAATTTTACTGTAATTTTTCAAAATGGTTATATTGCGAAAAACTAAAACACCAACTTTTTTATCTGTGAAAGTTTGAACATGGTTGGACGGCTGTTGTTTTCCCTAATACGATTCGCAGCCAGACTTGCGTCCGACCCGGTAGAAGAAGACCTTAATTTAAGTGGCGATCACAAGTATAAAACGGCCTCAAACAACTTCAAGTGCACAACTAGTTGCAGTTAGATAAAGTCCGGGCTAATTTAAGAGACATATGCTTGAGTCCTACCAAGCGTTATTTTGGTATTTTGAATAATTTTGATAAACCCGTTTATTTTGTCAAATGTTCTCAAACAAAAAAACCAGGGATAAAGATTTATATGTAAATGGTAGCTATGCAGTATATAGTTTAATTTAATTTATTATTTACATGAAACAAGCAATTTACATTGAAATATTTCTTTTTATTATATTGGGAGAGGGATTATCAAAATAATAATTTCGACAACTTTATTTTATTTTAAATGGGGTTTCCAAAATCCATTTATTTTGATCATGGTTTGTGCAACTAATTCAAAAAATAAAAAATAGAAAAAAATAAACTATAAAAGGGACAGCCCCTGGCAAGTTCTGTTTGCCGATTATCAATTGAATGATCGAAATTACAACAACAACTTTTGTACAGACAACACTATTTCGATTAGAATGTGTTTAGAAATTGAACAACCAAAGTTTGATGGATTATTGCCACACGTGCTCTTTTTGATTAAATTATCAAAAAATATAAATTTTAAAAATATGTAATAGGGAAGATATATAATGGGAACATTTTGCAATTAATAACAAAAATTAGCTGATGATGTCTTATTTTGGGCCATCTTAAGTCGAAGCAATAGCTACAAATACGGCATTTCATTTGACGTTTCTTTCAAGATAATTATAACTTGCATTCAATCAACTGAAGCCACCAATTGAATACGCAAGCCGGATGCGTAAAAAACGCAAGTTCTTTTCAATAATAAAATATTATATGTATGGCTATGCTTACAATGAATAAACCTTACATTATAGATCCAGTATTTTTGGATGTTGAATCTCGCAATACCTAATCAGCAATTGGTGGTAACACAATTTTGTCGCGGTAAATTTTTATCTCTCCAAGTTGATAGGTAGTCGACACAATTCCTTGCTATCACCCGAAATCGGTAGGACTGTATTGTTAATATGTCCCATTAGTGGGTTTATATTTTACTCTATTCCGAGGTCCTTACGGATATTATCGTTACTTGTATACCACGATGATTGGACAATATATCGTACCACTTTATTTTGAAAAACGTATTGGCATTTGATTTCATGGCACAACCCCAAGGTTGTATGCCTTAGCGCTATGGACCGGCTTTTGCACTTGCTTGTATGACAGCAGTATGTTTTCTGCGCTGTTTTTCGAGTAGCGAGTACATTTATCTATACTTGGTTTCGAAATCTCTACGCTTTTTTTACCCGTATGAATTCTTCTTCAGTTTTGCATCAAGTGTTTGTTTGTTTCAGATTTTGTTTGCAATCAAGCCTTACGTTTCCTTGATAGCAAATAAACTTCATCGTCTTCTGATCATTTTACCTACTACTGGGGTGGCAGTTTTAAAGTGGAAAACAGCAAGGGTAGTTCCATATTCATTCAATTTGTCAGGTGTAAACTAAAAGTAGAGCAGCGGCTTAAGAAAGCCACCGTACGCCAACCGGTTTTTCTTTATGCTCCGACTATTCGCTTCTATGTCTAACAACGTAAAGGAGCGTTGGGAAATATTATTTGCATTTTAAGCCATCGTGCGAAAGCGAACAAAACACCCATACGTCTCAAAATCACTTTCACTTCAATTAAAATTGTTATTACTAGTGCAGGGATGTTCAATGAAAAAAAAAAATTTCGGCAGGGTTGTAAACGTTTCTCCTTTTGTTTTAACCTGTAAAAGTACTTTCCTATGATATTAGATGGATATGATAAATAAGCAGCTCAACTCCATTTTCCAAATACCTTCGCTAAATTCTAGATTCCGACCACATTTTCACCCACGGCTATACCTACTGCTAATCTGGAGAATGAAGCTCGCTTTTTTTATACTTCCATTTGCCAAATGGACCATGAAGTTTGCAGGAATACAGACGTGTTAATTTCTTTTTCGGTACCTACCTACAGGTACGTAATAGCAGATATAGTAGCGACTTTGCAGCTGAATTAGTGTTCTCAGTTAAAATCTAATCATTAAATGCTTCCTCCACTCGAATCTAATTTACGTCTACAAAAAGTTACCAATCGTACTACCCATTATGCAGAAAAACAAAAAAAATCGATTTCGCAATTTGCACCAAAACAAGGGGCGATTGCTTTTTTTATAAAGAAATTACCCCCAGTTTATCCTAAGCGCATGCACTTTGCCCTCTCATAGAACAATATACCTATACAAAAAAAAATTTTTTTTCATCCCCAATAATGTAAAAAAAAGTTTCTCTTATATATATTCCTCAAATAGATACCAAAAATTGGACAAAAAAGAACTAAAAAACACTATCCGAACTGACGACGCGTATATCACTTTCTGACATCCAGCCACCGAAAATGATAGTGTTGCTTAAAAAACCCCAGCAAAGTCCCATTTGTCCCATAATCAAGCAAACTCCATCCAATTCCATGAACAATTACCATTCCCTTTAGAAATTAAAGAAATATTTTTATCCATCCCTCTATGGTTCATAGATACAACAAAAAAATGCATCGATTTCCTGTCAGTATAGATATATTTTTATTTTTGCCCCTTAGTGACTCCGCAAGTGAAACAAAATCCTTTTTGTAGTTCGTTGTTTCATTTTGATCCTTCCAATAGTGTTGTAGATAGAAGTGTATTTTTATTAAATTCAACACGCACACAGAAAATTCACACCACTCATACCCTCGCATTTAGAATAGATAGAATAGATTCCGTGGGATAGCGAAAAAAATTGGAAAACCAGAAACAAGAACAAAATCCTTACGCTCGGCGCAAGCAAATGCAATTTCCCAATACGAATGTCTTCCCCAGTTAGACTCAGATATAGGTACTCACTGTATGTATATATCGTAGGTACGTGTATCTTGAAATTCACATTAATGTTTTTTTTTACGTTATATACCTTTTCTGTTGGATTGATGAAAATTGGTGCTGTGTCCCGGCCACACTTGCACTGCTCCACTCTGCGGCACATCGGCATTTCGTTGGTATTTTGCGCGTTCGTTTTTTTCGACTTTTCATTACGTTTACCTTGTTCTTTTTTGGCAGCATTCGCGAATTCCAAAATAACTCGATTGCATTCGTATTGCTAAATATTTGTGCCGTGACTGTTTGTGTTCATGTCGTGTTCATATCACTTTTATCGGTTGATCCCTAAACACCATTGTATCCACATATTCGCTTACTAAATTGGTTTGCCTTCTTGGCAGATAAACGTGTTGTGCAGAGTGTGTATGTCGGCTCTAAGGTATCCATACCAAGTCCACCAACATCGTGGGGTTCCACATCTAGATACATACAAACGAAAAATTCCAATCTCGTCCTCCCTTGTCCTGAACGTTTATCTGTACCCCTGTTCGGTATATACCTACCAAATTTGTATATAACATCGGCTGCGTGTAAAATGACGAGTGTGTCGAACGAGATCAAATATTATGTACATGATGGCTGACTGGCAAGTCACCCAGTACAAAACAGCGAGAAAGTGAAGAGAGAGAGAAAAAACATTTTTATTAGGTTTTCGGGAAGTTTGAGTATAAATTGTATTTTTTTTCTTTCGTTTCGTTCTGCCTTCATTCGTTTGGTTATAGTGTGTTGTTGTTGGTTTTTTTCACTTCATGTGTGTGTATATGGATGTGCGGATGCAGAGGTATATGGCAGAAAGATACACGGTACTGTGTAGTGGAAACAGATCGCCGAGAATAACACAACAAAACGTTTTTGGACAGTTTTCTATCAGAGGTCCTTCATTCTGATAGTATCTTTTCAGAGTAAACAAAAAGTGATTATCTATATCTTTCAAAAATTCGCAAGAAAAAAGAAGTGTGTGTTTGTTCTTTTGTTCGAAGTAAATACAAAACAATTTATTTACTTAAGAATTTTGCTTCGATAAACAACAAATTTTGCAAATTTTGTTTGTGTGTCGGCTGTGGTTTGCGTTTTTCTTTGTGACTCCCATACCGCGAATAAACCTTCATTTTGTGTAAAAAATGTGAACGAACTCTATCTGTGTGGGGAACAGTGCGAAATTTAAAATCACTTTTGCGAATTTTAATTAAAAAAAAAGTGGGATAAACAATCCGATCGGTAATTCGTGCATGAAGGGTTTTTTTTTTTTCAAACGTGAATCGCAGAAAAACGAGGAAAAATGTCATGCATTTGTTTTTTACTGGCTGAAGTTAAAGTGCTTTGAGTTTTTTTTATTGCAGTCTATTTGTTGGTTAATTTTTGTTTATATTCGTGCATTTTCGGTCGCCGGTTTAGGAAACTGGTTATGGTAACGAATTGTGATTATGAACTTGATGGATTTATTGGCATACATCGCACGTATTTATGTTATGATGAAGACGGTAGATATCTCATGAGATCAAAGATAGAAACGAATATGGAAATTATTTTGCAAAGCCATTTTTGCTGTTTTACTCAGTTCGAGACTATGCTCAGTCTTTAGTGCCAAGTTGAATTGAAAAACAGTGTCATTTCTTGCAGTGGATCTAGTTCGCAGGTTGCGAGGTGAGTTTCAGTTTAATCATGTGTACTACAGCCATAAATGCAAAATACGATTCAAGCAATAAGGTGTTGTTATATTGTTATATTCAAAAATGTGATTTATAATTTAATCTTGTAAGGGATGGTAAGATTGGATCCCACATTACAATGCCAATCAGTTGTAAATTTTACCAACATTATCTCTTGAGATATTACAGTGCTTACTTAACATTTCCAAAACGTAATCACAAAATGTAAATTGACTTAAAAATACATACATTAATGATGAAGTGCATTTTTGTTTTTGTTCATACTATAAAAGATATAATATATATATTCAGAAGAGTAGAGAAACTGATAAAATAGGTAAACAACCTATCTTGTTGACAATTTCGGTTAAAGAAGTTGAAAAATTTATTAAATATAAAACAAAACTTGTTGACTTCGGTTGACACGAATCGGTCTTCAGAATCTGCTGACTCGAAGAGGAGAGTAAGGGGAAACAATTGAAATTGCATGCAGCCAACTTCCGTCTAAATCAGAAAAGCTATCCTAGGTGAACAGCGTTAATATGGACGATCTGAACAGATTTGAAATCAATTTGGTTTCCAAAATAGTTTCTCGTAGTACCTATTACTACTTACTATTAGTTTCACTTTGAATATCCCAAACATACAAATGTATCGGTTAACGTTTCTACACCAACACACTTGCCATGTTTATCCGGCTGAAGACAGGAGTGGACATACACCTTTGTATATGTTTTAACTCAATCACTAATTATATCGTCGACATATTAAATAGTCTTCTTATCGCGTACGTTGAAAAGCAATGCATGACAAGCCGGTAAAACTAGCGCCAATCATGAAATAATATATCTATACGTTGAACGTGCATGAATGCGCTTATTTTGAGAACAGCTGAACGGATTTCAATGTGGTTTTCAATGTTTTGATTTGCATTCCCCTGGGAATGCTTTGATGTATTCAAAACTACAGGAGCAATTGAGGTCTATGTGGTAGAAATTAAATGTTTTGTCACTAAAATTGCACTCGGGCGAAGTCGGGCCGGGTTGCTAGTATGAAATATAATCGAAACGTGACTGAACCTAAAATTGACAGGGTAGGTATATGTTCGAACAAATTTATTATCCACGCTTGTCCACAACTTGTATTAATCTCAGGAAGACATATTTTGTGTCTTTCTTGATGAAACATTTCAAAATATGTTAAGACGTATAAATGCTTCTTACGTTTCGCGAATTGATTGCTAATGGCTTCGAAATTGGCCTAAACCATTTAGATTGCATCTTTCACCGTATTAATGTCTTCAGATATAAGAACATTTTTGTTTTAATTTTGTACTACCCTCAGGTGGGTGCAGTGCCCTAGTTGCTAGTGATTAAATACAAATCTCGGGATTCCTGGTTTAAATCTCAAAAGTAAGAACACCTTTGTTTTATGTCATTGAACAATGTAATGCGATATTCTAACAAACATCCAAAAATGGGTATAAATTGAAGAACATGTAAGCGTCTAATGTGTTGGAATACTTATCGCATTTCCCATTTCAAATCCCAAAATTAAAAGTACCTTACATATTTTACTCAGGTTCACTTGTTACTAAAGTCTCAAAAACATCAGTATAGAAATATCTAGGGAAATTACTTAAGCTTTCCATTGGGAACTGTCTTTGAAATGTAGACCTCTTTCTACAAGCCAAAATGCAAAACATAAATGAATGAAGAAGCTATGTTTTAGGTCCTGCATGGCCTGTGAATGCATACTTAAAATAAAATAGGAAAAAGTTTGAGATGAAACGGTACAATAGTGCTGTAATTAAATGGTCTATTGCTACCTACTTAAAAACAATCTCAAACTACTTTTTAATGTAAAAAGTCCGTTGTTTCAGAACTTTTGCAGTCATGTTATGCGATGTTACTTTATCTCTCAAAGCTAGAAGATGCATCTATAAGTATATTTAATGTCTACTGAACATCATTTACTAACATTCAATATCCTATATATATAAAAATGTATGTTTGTTTGTATGTCATTTATAGAATCGTAATTTTTGCATTTGATCATGTGATGATCTCTAGCAAAGTTGTTGTGCGTGAGCCCACGAATGTTTGTTTGCATGACCTTTATAAAATCGTAATTAATGCATTTGATCACGTGATGATCTTTAGCAAAGTCGTTGTGCATTAGCCCACGAAGGTTTCCTAGTTGGTACAACCAATTTTCGACAGATCGCACAACTTTTATTCCAATAAATTCCATATATTGCCGTGACAGTTTATGCTGATTTGAATTAAAACGAAAACAGCGATCGAATGATGACGTTATAAGTTGTGCGTGGCACAAGGATTTATGTTAATTGTTAAATTAATGTTCAGCTAACATTGAAAAGACAATTTTGTCGTTTTTTTTAAATAGTTTTGTGCCTTTCATTGTGAGTGAAACTAATGTAGATGAATAATTCAATTCAATTGCATTTTAGCAACCAAACGATCACAAAATAATATTGCACTGGCCATTGCATCATCTTGAATTGCGGCAACAGCATTGAAACTTCCCTTGAATTTGCAAAGCACCGAGGCACCAACACGCAACATCAGCAAAAACTCTGGAATGGTCAAAGTACTCCACACGTGTCAAATTATCCAATGGGGCAAATGTGCAATGTCTTACAAGAAATCATTGGAAGCGCTTGATCAAACACTGCGAGGTTTGAAAGGAAACGCGCTTATTTTTTTGTCTAGTGATTTTCGACAAACACTGCTGATTATACCACGTTCAACAACCGCTGATGAACTCAATGCATGCCTCAGATCATCAGTTTTATGGCGTCAATAACAGTTTTTAAATTGACTTTAAAAACCAACATGCGTGCACAGCTACAACGGGATGCATCGGCTGGACATTTTTGGAAAACAATTAATGGATATTGGAAATGGGAAAAGCAAATTGATGAATCTAGGCATAAGCAAAAATTGTACAGAGCTACAAAAACCATCAGTGGCTCAGTACGCGTGTTATATTAGCGGCCTAAAACATCAATGTCAATACCATTAACTATACCAGACAGAATGGAATGCCCGGCAAAATGATATCGATACTATGATGAATCAAGACGAAGTTGTCAACTATGCACCTCAATTCTTGAATTCGCTTGATTTGCCAGGCATACAACCGTACGTTCTTACATTGAAAATTGGCGTACCCATCATTCTTCTTCGAAACATAAATCCACCACGACTTTGCAACGGAACCATACTCTCGGTCAAGAAAATGATGAACAATGTTATCGAGGCAACAATTTTGACTTGACAACTCAAAGGTAAAGAAGTTTGTGGCCGCGTATCACAATGATCAAACGTTTGCAGTTCCCGGTGCAACTCGCTTTCGCAATGCCTATCAACTAGGCCCAAGGACAATCGTTGCAAGTGTGTGGATTAAATTTGGAGAATCCATGCTTCTCACATGGGCAGCTCTATGTGGCCTAATCACGCGTCAGAAAACCTTCTGATTTGTTCGTTCACTCACCAGATGGAAAAACAAGAAATACTGTGTATTCCACAGCACTTCAATAAACATCGAATTGAAACGAAACGCAGCAATGTCACATTTTTTTCGAAATGAACGAAATCCATAAAATGAATCAAAATGAATTGAATATTTGTGTTATAAAATGTTGTTATAAAATGTATTTTAGTTGGTGGCGTTGCAACTAATTATAAATGAAAGCAAAAATACCGGGTTAGATTTTTGTCTTCAAAGTGATCACATTGCAAACAAATGGCATTTGAGTTTGAGTGCACGAAGAGTAAGCTCGAATGCATTTGTTTACTTTTGCGTTCTCATCTTAAGAGGAAATTGTTTTTGTAACGGAGATTTAAGTAGAAGGTGAGAAGTCTATTATTTACTTTTTGAACGTCCATTGTGTAACTAATATTCCAAGAGTGGAGGCGTTTATAAATAAGGCTTAACTTAGATTGAAAAAATGCTTACTGCATGCTTACTGCATTTTTTTAAACAGTTACGAGCCGTTACGCTCCAACAAATTTATATGTTGCCAGAAAGGTCATTTCATCTACTTTGTAATTGAATTAGAATTAGAATCTCTAAGCGGCTACAAGTCTTCTTTTTTTTTGTTGACAAAAGTCTCATTTACGAGAATGTTTCAGCTTCAGAATTGTTTAAATGATTCTGTTAATAAAGCAACAAGTCCTGTTCAATATTAGCCGCCTTTTAAAGTTTCTATATAAAGCACTGGGAACTAAAATCGTATATTTTTTTAGTGATGTTATTTTTTCCTTTGCGTTTGATGTGTAAAGCATCAAATCAAGTTTTCTGCAAAAACTTACGCGCTCCATTCTGTAGAACGATTCGTTTCAAATTTGCAAAGAAAACTAAAAAGCTTCCATTGGAAAATAAATCGTATATTAAGAATAAAATTCCAATTTCAATCAATTTGTTTTGGAAATAGATAACATTGAAGTTAAAAAAACATATTCCTTGTAGCGGAAGTGGAACATATAACGATGAACAAGGAATCACGGAATGATAAGAACATTCTTGAGCGCTGTCGGCTTATCTTTTGGCTTCGATATTAATTGCGAAAATTTTTAAAAATTCACACTGGAAACAGCCCGATTCATTATTCAAAAAGATCTATTGATGATAACTCATAAAAAGTTTGTAGATACTTTTTCAGACCAAGTAATTTCTTAAAATATAAAACTAACTTAATGAAATCTTCCTAAATTATTAAAAAAAATTATTTGAAATTGTATTAACTTTTAATATGTTGCATGTACCAGTATCTTGTTAGGTCGCGATGGTAAAACTAGAGTTAACCGATCTTGAACCCTTTTACCGAATGTATATCAAAATCACGACAAGATACATCAAAACTAATTTCAGCTTCGTCATAAGAGAGCCCTTGTCAGTCCTTGGAGCCAATTGTCTTTAGATGTTATGAATACAAATTGTTTTATATTTTGTTTCTGTGCTGGAAGTATAGGCAATGAATATATATCCCAAATTGCAACCGGACCTGTTATATTTATATTGAAAAATTTTATCTCATTATGAAAACACACAGAACACGTGATTTTATGTGATTAAAACATATTAGATTGTTGAGGATCCCGGCCCTTTGGAGGATGGAAAATACTATTATCTTAAATATTTTATAATTTTTTTTTGATTTATGAATATTATATTTCTTTAATTTTAAACGGGAAAGGAATATTAAATTTATAGTCAATAAAACCATAGCAACCATACTAAAAGTTATTGAGTATTTTCAATAATTTTCTTGATTATAAAAAGACTCAATACCCAAACACGCAAGAAGTTTTGAGTACATAAATACTATTGTTATGTTTTTTATCGGTATCTCTTTGTCCTAAAAGAAGTGATGCGTTAGTAGAGCCTAGAACTAATTATCTAGGCTCTACTAACGCATCAGTATTTTTAAAGTTTTATTCAGAATCCATTTCCACTCGATCAAAGCTGGCTTAACCTTCAGCGTTTATGTCTATGTTAATAATTATGAATCAACGATGGATATAATTTATCCGCATTTTCGCTATTGACTTTCAAAAAAAAAAATTCACAACCTCGGTGTCATCATGATTTGCAATATTTTGAGACATCTGGTCTATGGAAGATATATACATTATCTGAAAATAATATTTATATTAATTTTCGTTGTAAGTCATGAATATCGATTATTCTGTTATATTACACAACCAACCAGGCCCGACTTCGCCCAGCTACAATTTTAATGATGAAAAATGTAATTAATGCCACTTAGACCTCGAATGCTCCTGAAAATGCTCCTCGAATGTTCAGCTCCTGTAATTTAGAATAAACTATAATATTCTCCGGGAAATGCAGATCAATACAGTGAGAACCATATAAGAAAAGCGCATTCATACACGAGTTGGGACTTTATTTTATACCATGTATTGATATTTTTGGTGATGGCTTTAATCGTGTTCGGCGACAAAATGTTTGTTTGATCTGTGAAAATATCTGCACGAGTTTAATTATTTCAAAAATTTCGATAGATATGCAATTTGGCATTAGTTTATAAGATCACATCAATAATATTTTTGTTTGAGTGTACGGAGATTAAAAAAATTATTTTCACAAAACAAACTTAATAAAAAATTTAAAAAAAAAATCAACAGATAACTTTAGATTTTATATCGTTACGGCTCTAAAATGATATATGAAAAACAGGAATAAGCAATCGAATTCAATTGTAAAATATGTTGTACTCTCTAATAAGATAACATATAATGTAAGTGTATGCTAATTTAAAAGATCTTACATTTTTTTATTACAAGAAATTATTCCTATTACCTTGCACAAAAACGAAAACAACAACTGGTGAATTTGGTCCAAAATGGCGTCGAGGGCGGGAATTTTCTTACCTGTCATACTACCGGTTTTGTATTTTTGTTTGATTCAAGATGGTAGTTCATAATTGACCACAATATAAAAGAAAGCAATTCATTGAGGGAACTTTTTGATTTAGGTATTCGTTTTCGTTCGCAGACTAGTGAGGACAAGCGCGAAAGTAACAAGCGTGATCGGCGACTAAGTTATTGATTATCCCTATATTGTATTTACTAGCGCACTAACGCGAACGAGCGTCAATGCTCACTCGAGCTGGTCGTACCAGCGGTATTACTCTTAAATGGTTCATTCTGGAGATCAATTTGTCTACCACTCTTTCAAGTACATCGGCCGATATTCCATGAAAAACAAGCGTTATATTGGCTTCTTCTAGTTTCGGGTTTATCGACGTATGCAAGTGGTTTTACATATCCCTAAAGGAAAAATTCATAATTAATAAGCATTGTTCCGGCAAAAATCTATTTATTTTATCTCAATGCATACAAAACGCAAACGTCATATAGACAAGCCAGTTGACAAATAGTAAATATATATATTTACAAATTACAACTATGTTAAAAGTATGCTTCATTTTGAATTGCCACTATCGTTTGAAGTAAACCAAGTAACCCAGTTAGTCCAGTTGTCAGCTAACAACTGGAGGCAATTAGCTAACAATCGGACTAACTGAGAGACTTGGTTTACTTCAAACGGTAGTGGCAATTCAAAAGAAGTAATGAAGTGTATACTTAGAGGTGATTAAATCGGTTTCATCTTGCGCGTACCACTTAACAAGAAGTCTTACTATACTCACAGATGGTAGAGATTAGTAATCAAAAAAACTGCTGGCCGAATGTTAGGTGTCCAATTGTTATACATGTTCCAGCCATCTAAAATGTCGAATGAAGATTCATATTAACAGATCTCTTTCACTTTTCAGCCCTTGCCGTTAATTAGTATAGTTATTCGCACAAGTTTCGTTCAGAAGCTCATAAAACAATTTTTTAGCTTTGTCTTCTTTTGAACGGTCAGCGAATATGAGTTATATATTGGTGAATTCGTACTTGGTGAAGATTCTTAGATTGACTTTCCCGATTTCTTTGAAGAATGATAATTATTGTCTTAGACTTCCGTTGACCAAAAATGATCACTAATAAAATCACTCGTTTTAGAGTAGAAACCTTTCTACTGAAAAAATAACAACTCTGTTAAACGAATGCAAACCCCACAGAAGAAATCTAGGTCCATATTTTGAAATAAGGAAATGAAGCCAGATATTTCGCAAGTGTTTTGTCCATGGTATTTTTGATAAATAGGTACCAAGCAACACTCATGATGTAATAAGTAAAGATAAAAAAATATAACACATAGTCAGCGAGTAAAACAGAGAGGTATGCTTAGAAGTCTTCAATCTTGACGCATATTTGCATCAACTCTATGATTGTCCGCCTTCATAAGCTCAGATCAAGTATGAAAAGTGAGTTGAAACTCTGTTCTCATTAGTCAATCGAAATCAAACTTTTGATTTGTTTGATTTCGATTGACTAATGAGAACAGAGTTTTTCTAAAAGTAATTCGTTCACTATTGTTTGACAGTTCTTGCTTTATGAAAGCTATATGTACTGATGATTCTAAAATTTTCAATTTTGTCACTTTTTTAACTTTCATAAAAATTATTTAATAGTGTTTTAGAATATAACAGGATTCTTAGAATTAGGTACGGTTTTCTTTATTCTAGTTACATTTTGGTTGTGTGTTAAGATAATACTTGTATTACCTATAAGACTCATATGATATGATTTTGCATCACTTCATCACTGACTAGTTAGTCGAACCTTTACGAGTAAATGCACCGTAAATAATATTTGGAGAAGTGAATTTAAAGATTTCACCTTTAAACCGGTGTATTCGACATCCTGGAATCTTACAATGATGATAGACTTTAAGTTGTAGCTATATCATGGAGCATTTAGTATCACAAATTCAAAACCTTTAAGCTTCCAATTACATTATTTTTAATACTAATAGTGAAAGTTCAAAGCAACAGCAACGTTCGAAACTAGTGAGCCAATGTATTTTTATTCAACTGGATAGCCCCAAAGTTGATATAAATCGATTCTTGCATACTCTCATACATACCTGATTAAACATGCACTCAAAACCACACCATTTTATAAATTATCTTACACATACCCACCACCGTATAAATATATTACCAAGAACAACTCATAGCCAGCGATTTCCGTACTCGAAAGAGGAATAAAAAAGAAACCGAGACAAACCGATTTTTCAAGTAAAACCTGTTTTACTGGAACTGGAATCTTATAAGTTAACTCATGCTCAAGAATGTGCTAGCGTAGTGATTGTTGCTTTGATTACATTAAGCATCAATTCCTTCAGGGACATGATGGACCCAACTTGACTTCAGGTCCGTCCACATGTATATAAATATTTCATAAATGCTTAAAAAAAAGCCAGTGAATGTGCAGGAAATGCACGACTGCAATTCCTGTGACTCCTGATCAAAGCAAAAAAAAAGAATCATACTCTGCGTCCTCCATAAATAATCCCAAAGTTCATCACCTTTCTTATATTTACGAGTCTCATGCACACACGCGCACTAACTACCCACATGGAAGCGCTACAAATTCGCCGTGGACATTCCAAACGACTAAACGAACGCTCTAAAGGAGAAGCAGCATTTGGTCCGCTTCTGGATAAATGAAGACAGACAATCACGATTTATGATCCTCATTGTGCCACTCTACAAGCGGTGCTCTAAATATTTTGGTTTCATCATACTGAGAAAATGTCTGGAAAAAGGAAAAAATAAAAGGGTTCCAGCGGAACAAAAAGGGTTAAACCGTACGACCACATCCAACAAGAAGAGAACACCATCAAAATGAACTGCGAGAAGGATTTATGACCCAGAGACGTCACACAATATGAGCAATAGCCGTTAGGCAATCTGACCTAGATTTTATGCAACATTTGGAGGATACATTCGAACAGTTGGAAACAAAGAGAAATCTGTAGTTCTAAGAATTTTTTTTTTCAAAATGCAAAGGAGTTGGTCTATTGTGCGGGTGCATTTAAAAAAAATTTGGTAGAATGAGGTGCGAAGAGGGAAAGAGTTCCATGGTGAGTTGTTGTAAAGTATTGGGAACTGATGCATTTTACGATACGGTTATTTTTGATATTTTTTTTGGGATATTTGGGTCCCTTCTCGACGGGGGGTGTGATATGCAAAATCCAAAAAGGAGTGTAAACTCGTATTTTCAACACGCGACGATCGATTTTTAGCTTAAAGGAAAGCGTAAAATTGTTGTTGTCATGGCAAATGAAAATATTTGATAATACATTTGAGGACCTACATGGGTGACACATGCATTTCGTTTTTGGTTGAAATTTTGACAAGCGTAGTTATTTTGAGAAAATTTTTTTAAATTTAAAGAGGAAGAATGTGTTCGATTTTGATACATAACACAACTTGCTTTTTGTGATAGGAATTAAAGGATAAAGACTTGGATTAGACAAAAGTGGAACCTGACGCAAGTTGAAAGCAACATTCTCCCTGCATATGGTGTTTACGGATTTATGGATGTCCGACTATTAGAAACCCTTCTATTTATTTGTTTTGTTTTATTAACCCAATAAAAATTGTTTTAGAGTTATGTCAGTCAATTTTCAGCGTTGACAGGTTTCTTCGACAGTACGTGAACTAAGTCTTTTTAGGGTAACATTCTTATTCCCTTAAAAAAATTGTTCTTTGAATGGTTTGATACGTGATTACTTATTTCTCCACACACCGGCAAAGACAAAAAAAATAATCATAAGGCAAGCAGATATTCCTTCAATCGAATTTATTACGAGGCTGTGTCTGTTGATGGTTCTTATAAGGAATATCAATTGATCTTTAAATTACCTTAAACAGTTCATGACTAGATCACCACTGTTATAACTCTTGGGTTATTAGGGTGAGTCCTAGGTCGATGAAATGTTACCCTTTCTCAAAGTGATAGCTTCAACTTCCACTTAGGTGTCACTGAAGTGCCGGTCCTTAGCTAACTCCCTACACTTACGATCTCTCTTTTATTTACGTTATTTTATTAATGGTTGCGCGAATTCATTAAAGCTTTTCACTGTGATAAATAATTAGGTGCTTCTAACGTTGTTCCGCTGGTTTTATATAATTTGAGAATATTAATCGGATTACACAACATGGCATCGCATCATTGTAAAAGACTATTGAGCTTTCACCTGACTTAGGCATAGGTCTCCCATTCTCAAACAAGACTCTCAGCGTTCTTCTTGCGAACGCCAAGTACCTAATACCTTGACCATATTTAGATAGGATCCCAATACATGTATTAAGTCTTGGCGAAATCACCATCAGATTTTGGTGAGGTTTGTTGAACTGCCTAAACTCGTGCTTTCCTTCGATCAATTTTTTTTTAAATATATATAAAGAGCTATTGTAAGTCTGTAAACATTTTTTTGCGACTTTTAAGCGAAAATATCTTTTTCCTGCAGTGATTATGTATATGCACCACGGAGCAAAACTAAATATATTTATCTTGTAGAATAGTTGCTTATTAAAGAAAAAATAAAAAACAAAATTTCTCTACTTCAACAAACGATAAAATCATTACTGACATCTATCGCGATAATGGTTTGTCAAGAACCCTAAATTTGCCCAAACTTAATGGCAAAGGTTGACCTGTCTACTCACAGGTTGTAAACATTTGATGAAAGATTGTGCTCCTCCAGCTAATATCGTGGGGTTTGCATTTTGTAAGATGTCACTATGACTCCTAAATCCATTTTCTTATAAATGCTTCGAAACTGTATGCTTATACTTTCTAAGTAAGTCTATCGTATGGGGGTTAAAAGTAAGAAAATACTGTACCTGTGAATGAAGGCATATTCAATCTTTCATTTTTGGGGCGTTTTTTTGAGTGAAGCTGATGAATAATAATAACTTTACAACACATCTGCGTTCTTATTCAAGATGGATATTTTCATTTTGACTATATTATAGTTGACATTGCCATCGGTTTTTTTTTTGACACCAACATGCCTTTGTAGGCCTCATGCTTCCAAACGTCGGCATTATTTTTTCAAACATGGCCTCTTGTTAAAATGGAGTAGAAGTTGAGCGGACCAGTTCTTGTCAGATCATCACGAGAGGAGGGCCAGTGAAAAATCATTTTGGTGTTGCTACTGCTAGGAATCGAACCCAGATCTTCTGTGCGGCAGTTCATCGCATTGACCATCTGAGCCCTACTGAGCCCGACATCTGGAACTTCTTAAATGGTGCTTCTGAGTAAAATGATGATCTATGCAAAGTACTAAGTTGATCTTTGGCTTATAACCTTGAAAACGAAATGACTATTCATATCAGGAATACGTGCGTATTTGCAGGCTTTTTACTTTATCATTTGATTTGATTGAAAAATCATGGATAATATAATGGGATCTGAACTATAATTCATGATTCGGGTTGAAACGAGTTACACTTATAGCGAGCTAAACCGAGTAACAATATAATTAAACAGATTGTAAGAAAACGGAATAATTAAATAGAAAAAATGATTTTGGTTTCGGTTTTTTAATATAAAATTAACAATTGTTGGATCTCAAACATTCAAAACGGCAAAAATGTTTAGTCAACAGTAGGCTATGCAATTATTTGACACATGTTTGCGTTATACATAGAACAGTCATGAATATGAAGCAAACATATTCATTTATGGTGTGTATTGTGTACCGCAAAAATAATGATTTTAAAAACAAAATAAAGGAGGAGCAATAGCAAAATACTGACGAAAGGTGAGTTATCACCAAGACATTTTATTATAAATTATTTACATATCTTTATTATTTATCAAACGTAGTTAATTGTTTGAGTAAAACAAATTGACAGAAATTCGTTGTTGAGATTTTTGTAAGTCTGTTTATAAAATTGCGACTTTTTATTCCGATTCTGATTTGTGCATGAACACATGAACAGATTTTGTTTGTCATGTGCCAACGTCAACTGAGAAAGAAAATCAAAACCAAACACATACGAAATCCAAACAGATTTTAAGTCGGTCATTGACCATTCAACTCGACTCATTAAATGGTCCTCATTGCATTCAGTGATACAATATCTCTATTCAATTTCAATGTATCCAATTCCGTCTTCAATTCGTATATATAACTCGAGTTCTTCAATCATAATTTGAATACTAATTTACTATTTGACAAGTCGCATTCGTCAGAGCTGCATATTTCGTTGAATGGTGTGATACATCTTAATATGTATCTACTCATAATGGCAACAATCTGTCCTGTACCTATTTGTTAAAAACATGTCTTTTGGATGAAAATGTCCCACAGGTGCATAGATATTAATATTGGTTAATTATTCAGAAGAATTATCTGAGAACATTTGCATTCGAATACACGCCTAACATGAAATAAAGTGAAGAGTACAGACAAAAATTTGATCATTGCTAGATTTCAGGCAAACGAAAGCTCTTCTTTTCCAGCGAAACATTAAATAATATTTTAAAAAACTGCGATCGGTCTGATTTCAGAATGAATTTTATTACCTCTAATCTACTTCAATTTGAGGATTGCTTGAAAAAGTATTTTTTAATATTCAACACAATTATAAGAATCACGGTGATTGACTAAGCAAACGTATACTATTGTTGCTTCCATAAGCTAAAACATCCAAAAACTTGAAAATATTATTCAGTCTTACATTGAAAGGAGTCACATGCATTGACATTGTAATTTTAGATGAAGATGAAGTGGTTAATTATCTAACAGAATAATATATAATTTACTTAATCAATCAGTCTAAACTGTACAATGACATATCTGGCAGCAACAACATTAAAGATCAGCGTCAATCAAAGATGCAACAATCTTGACAGGTGCATATAAAGTTAATTTCAGCTGAATCCAACGGATATTACATAACGGATAAGGTATAGATAGACAGTGTAAAAAATATATTAAAAATATATTACATATGTGTGTTTTCACTTTTTCTTTTCTATTTAACCACACTAAGATACAGCAACGCATACAATATAATTAATTAGATTAATATTTACATACACATGACTATATGGGCTATACAAATATGAAGTTCTATCATATGATGGGGTACGTAAACCAGACCAATTTTTTCCAAACAATCCTACTCATTCTAGATGCACTATTTGGTGCAAACGTTCTGCAAATATGATCACATACGTATACCAAACATAGCATATATAAGTTTTGCTCGCTCAATCTATGGAAAAAGAAGATACGATAATATATCGGCTTCCAACTTAAACTTTTCAACCTCGTATCGACAACCGACAAATCTTTTTACTGAGATTAATATTTCTTAAAAGTCATTATTAGCTAGTTATCGATATTTCTGCACTTTTTAAAACAATTGTCAGAGTAAAATTGTCATTTGCTTTAGCTCAGGAATAACATGGACTTCTAGCGCGGAAAAAAAACTACTGCCGATGTTGGCAATATGCGTTCCCCGAAAACCGTAATCATCATTTCGTAATTTTTGCACCTTAAAATATGCCCTATTATATCTCTGGACTAATATAATAGTTTATAAAATTATTTTATACAATTAAACTATGTAGTTTCTCCTCTCCCGGAGTCCTTTAGTGCTTCTTAGTACATTTTGAAAATATATATTATTAAAAGCGAAAAAGAAACGAGTTATTATTTCATCAAATAACAGGTAATTCATTTTGATAATAGTCAAGCTGCTAATCCAGACATCAATACAACTTTTCTGTAATTATCAAAAAGACATTTTTTAAACCTTAATCACACTAGATAGTATGTATCCAATCCACCTGGTCACAAAATAAGTATTAAAAGAAAAAAATATTAGTTTCATCACCCCGAGTAATGCTCTGCACGCTTTACTGTATCTATATCTAACACCAAACGACAAATAAATGCATGCCACTCAAAAACCCCCACACACAATTCAATTTTATTTTCAAAAATCCTATCTACATTCGGATTATAAAAAAAATCATAAAAAAAGCCGCAACATTGTATACATTTTCTTAATTGGTTTCATGGTCACATGACAGGCATCATAACATGCTCCCGTCGCTAATGCATACTAATGACTCGTTGTAATAATAACCCAGAACCAACAGCAGCGACAGTAGTTACCGCAATCATTATAAAAATAAAATATTTCACGCAAATCAACGGCAAACAAAAAGAATATATCTCACCATAAGTCTAGATCTCAGATGTGCAAAGTGTCAAGTGAAATTCACGTTAAAACATCAGCTCACACCATCCTGGGTGTGCGCATAAACTAATTAACACCATATGCGAGCTAACACTTCGCGATGAGTTTTTCATTTTCACGCGCGACGCGTCGCAGCCATCGATTATTAATAAGTTTTCGTGGATGTAGATGGCTTTTCCTCGTCGTCTGTCAATCAAGTCACCCTTGGTTGACTTTTCTTTTTCCATTATAGGGGAAGTATGCATCCCTGACTTGTGTGCTTGGGTAAATATTTATTTACTCGTTGGACGATGGGGCCATGATGCTTGGCATTCCAATTTTTATTTCTTACTATTTCTCTCTCGCTTACCCAGTGTGCCCACAACAGTATATATCCATGACTGTAGATGAGCGTGTGTATGAGTTTTCAACCAGCTGCCAGCATTCACAGTTCACACTGCTGTGTAAAATCGACAGCCATTATAAAAGGGGCGTGTCGGACAAGTGCTTGGTGGTGTGTATCTCTATTTCCCAAGTGCGCGCGTTGCCAACGAAGTGAAAAGGCAAAAACACATGAAATGTAACAAAAAAAAGTCAAACATCAAGAAGTATTCCGTATACTTGTGGTATCCGTATCTGAAAGAATAATTTTTTTGGTTTTGGTCTGGTCATCACTTATTATTATCTTAGTTTTTTTATGATTCTCCCTTTTAATCGGATCAGAAAATAACCATCATCGGATGGGGTTTGTTTTCGTAGCTAATTTACATTTGAGCATAAAAAATGGGAAATTTATTTTAGTTTTTGTATTTTTTTCTGATGTGTGGTATAAAATATATACAATTTCTGTCGTGTATCTTTTGGTATATTTTATGCAAGACGATGACTGAGATGATGCTAATGGATGTTGGGGAGGCCATTGAAAATTGAAGTGACAGTGGGTTTGGTGGCGGAACAGTTTTTTTTTCAACGAATTAACATAATTTTTCAGCAGATACCTGTCCGCTTGTGACAAGTGAATTGTGATTAGGGAATACAAATCGATGGCTTATAATAATAACGATTATCATGTTGTTTCAAGGTGTGATATGCAATTCACACAGAGAGGAGCAAATGAAAGAGAGATAGAGACCGGTTGCTGTGTTTAAATGGTGGGTAGGTTATCGGTTTAGGAATGTTTGCGTGCATTAAGTGTAATTTGTTTTAATAAAGCAGGATGTTGCGGATAAGGTCTTTAGTGTTTGTTTAAATTATACAAACCTCAAAGAGAGCAATTTTTTTTTAATTTTAAAAATGTGATAAGTTGTGACTAGACTTTTACGAGTGAATTACATTCTCGTAAGTATTTTATTCTTTAGGTACGTACTTTATGTAATAAAAAAAACGATATTATTGATTTATTAAGGAGGAATATTTATAGAGAGAATGCCAATTTTGCTTGTTTCGACGATTGTTCCATTATCAATGATCTTATTCCAAAATAAATAAATCATATATTTTTATAGATATATAAACATTTAAAATGTATCTTATTTTGCCATCAGATTACAGACATTGCAAAAATCTGACACTAAATTTAAGTTTTCAGATCTAGCTCTAAATAACAAGAATATCGCCTTCAGGGTGAGAAATTTATTAAAAAAATTTTTGTTTCTTTTTAGATCGTACTTTAGTTCAGGGTATATCAAACAATGTTTAAAGAGGATATGGCTTTAGTAATGATTGTAAATGTCAGATAGCACCAAAGGTCATAGATCATCGTACGGGACATACAGATGTGTACCGCATTTATCTGCCAGAGCATTTTTGAAACTGACGAAACTACTGACTTTGCCATAGCATTTGGAAAGATTGTCAAGTAAATAGAATTTTCTTCCATTGGTATGCAAGAGAATTTCAATTTGCATTTTCACTCCATTATAGTTTTATGTACGATTTTAGGTAAATTCAAAGAGGAGTAAAGTTTGTTTTTATTAATTAATTTATAAAGCTGAATTACGTAAACGTTCGACAAAATAAAAGAAAAATTAAAAATACGACGAATACCATGTTTGCAGCAGCAATTAATGTACTTTGTAAAACTCTTTTGTAAAAGCTCTAAATTGCTTCTCTTTAAATTTCTTATAGAGAGTGTCCCATACTTCACGCAAAGTTTGAATTTTGCGGCGTTAAATAGTTAAAAAAGAAAACAATGCGACAGCTGACAGTTCATGGTTAGTAAAAATAGACCGCTATACGTAAGAATTATGCATATATAAATACTGGAGAGTTTCTCTCTATTAACCGAATTTAAGTAACTATTCCGAAGATCTTTCTGTGGCGATCACGGAGAAATAAACAACACTAAATGTTTTTAATTTGTTATCTTTAAACAGGTGGCGCAAGCCAGTATAAATAACTAGTTTCCATGTCAAAAGATTGAATACTGTAAAATTTATGCATCAGACTTCCAAAGACTTATTGATGGTCTTGACAAAAGCAAAACGAACAGACAATTGAATGAAACTAAACCAAATAAAAAATCGAGTGTTATTTTTGGAGTCCTGGGAATTAACTCGAATGTGTCTTAGTATTTGAAGGTGGTGCGATGAGATTAACCAATTTATGTTGTTTTAGAATGGTAACCAAAGAGTTTTATGTAACTATTTCACCAAATATTTTTTTTAGAACAGGTGTGTTAAGAATATTTCCATATTATTTTCCTACAAATGTTGCTCGTTTGCTAACGCATTAAAAGTTCTGATAATACTGAGCTGAACGAGCTCTGCTTTTTATTCTGTAATATTGGTAATACTGATGAAACATTTTTTAGTTGCTATGAGTCGTAACTCGCAAAATCCATTTCATTATTGTTCTGAGAATTGAATTTAAAATTAATTAAGGGTTCTCATAAATAGTTCATAATTGTGAAGTTCAAAAAAATAAATCGATTCGCCACCGTGCACAGCAATTGGAGCTTTGTTCATCAACTTCATGGACGATTTTGCGCAAAGATCTTTGCTTACGACCTTAAAAGATCAAGCTTGTGCAAGAATTAAACCAGCGAGACCATGCAATGCGTCGTGATTTGGGTGTATTGGCCGAAAACGAGATTTATCTCGATGCTGATTTTCATCGCAAAATGTTGTTCAGTGATGAGGCTCATTTGTGGTTGAATATCTACGTCAACTGCCGCATTTGGAGTGAAGAGAATCGACACCCTTGAGACGCCACTACATCCACAAAAACTGACAGTTTGCTGTGCTCTATGGGCTGGTGGAGTCATTGTGCCACAAGAATTCCCAAATGATGCTGGAGGTATAGAGCAATAATAGCCGACTATTTTGTTCCCAAATTTGATGGCACGAATGTGTATGAGATGTGGTTCCAACAAGACGTCGCTACATTGCTACACAGCGCAGGTCACAATCTATTTATTGAAAGAAACATTTGATGAGCGCATAATTTTGCGGAATTGACCTGTCAATTGGCCGTCAAGATCATGTGATTTGACACCATTGGATTATTTTCTTTGGAGATATGTGAAGTCGCTCGTCTACAACAAACCAGAAACGTTAGAGAACTCGGAAGCCAACATTAGTGGCGTTATCGCCATCATACGGCCCCAAAGCCTGAAAAAGTGGTTGAAATTGGACCTCTAGACTTCGCTTTATTCGAACCAGCCGCGGAGGCCACATGCCCGAAATCGTATTTCGATTTATAAATATAAGCTTCATTCATTTTCATTTTTTTAAAGGTTTTAATAATGACATATTTCATAAATACTTTTAAATAAACCATTACATTGATTGCATAAAATATTCATTATTGCCTTTTCATACCGGGATTCATTATTTTCCTATGACATCGCCGTGAAAGGGCTCAGTGGAGCGATGGTTGGTGTAATGAACTTCCGAGCAGAAGGTCTGAGTTAGATTCCCAACCGTAGCAACATCTGAATGATTTTTCGCTGGTCCTCCTCTCGTGATGATCTGACAAATCATCCGAGTGGTATTAATTGTCGAGAAAAGCTTATCTAAAATTCGCCGTTCACAGTTGGCATAAAATACGCACTCATAAATGGTTTTGAGAAAGCTCGGCCCTGGGTAACGAGTTTGTTGCACCAAAAATTTGATTTTTTTGATCGCTGTTAGAGAGATCAATAATACTGTAATGTATAACTACAGCATATTACCATGCATTACCATTTCCTACTGTGAAGTTTTCGAATGTTGTTGTTCATTGAACATTTTTTCATTTGTCCGTGCTTGCCACCCTACCCATTCAATTTTTTGGTGTGCATACTTTAGAATAGTGTTGCCGAAGAGAAATATTAGTAGGTATTATTGCAGCCAAAAGAGGGGAGTATTTTATTTTATTTATTTTATAGTAGGAATGACATTTTTAAATTCAATTACTTGGTTAATTTCAATTTTGTATTGTTCCAATAAAAAGTTCAGCCTCTGCCCCTGTCAATTTATTTTAAACAGTTGTCCGAAAAATTTAGATCAGAGAGAAATCTGATAAGATTTTGTAAATTAATTTTGCAGAAAGTTTCTATATTTGGCAAACATTAATGAATTCGGACGGACGGAGATTGAAATTCTAAGTTAAGTTTCTTAGTTAACTGAAGGACATATGATAGAAATAATAAATGCAATTTTGTGGCATCATTAACTCTTCTTGAACCTTGTGAACAAGATCTAGGTTGCTGTCATAAAATTCAAAAGAATTATCAAAAAAAAAAAAAAAAAAAATAATGCAGAGCTCTGTTTTAGTGTCTTTGACACAACCTGTTTAAGAGCTAGCCACCTAGTAAATGACGTTTTTAAAAACATATGTTTTTCGACTTTAAAATATATATTAGGTTGACATTACACTTTGCTGCAAGAGTAAGATATTTTAGGTATTAAAGAAAATAGGAATACGAATGTGGAAGGAGGAGTACGGATTTGTTGAAAGTAGTATACTGCTCCTATGGAAACCCTTTCGGCAACACTATCGACTTCACTGTAATGTGTTCTCTAATGCTTACGGTCGTTTTTATTTTTCTTGTTGTTGTTTGCCCGCCGTTTGCCTAGCCTTCCCCTACCCATGGCTTTTTGTGTTTAAATTTCGTCATGGGAGTTTGGATTTACCCCGATGATAATAAAGAAGTTTCACTTAAAAAAAGTCAATCAAAATATTACAACAATAGCGATTGCCTTGAAAGTAGTTATTGAAAATGGCTATTGAAAAAATAGCCTCATCATAATGAAGTCGCATTTATTGTGGTCAAGTCGGACACAGATTGAAATGAAACTCCGGATCACATCTACAAGCATGGGTCCAAAATTGGGTCTGGAATTGGTAGAGGTGTTTACACCGATATTTTGACTGGACGATATCAACATGGAAATTATGAAGAATGTCGGTATCTTTAAGTCATACAAATGTCAACTATTATATGACAGGAAATCGGCTTCTTTGGAGTATCGACTGTGAATCATGCACTTATCCAACATACTAAAGACTAGACCATTGGACGATTGGCAAGATATTTTTATTAAACCTAACTCTACGAGGGTCGCCAAGTCTCGAAGAAAGGTGACTTTATGTATTGCTGTCTGGACTGTGCATAGTGCAAGCTACAAAATAAAACATTGCTCAACATCGTAAAAAAAATTTCATTTACATTTAAAGCCTTGAATCGCCGCTAAAAAAAATACTCTTTTAGGAATGGTAGATGATCGAGGTGGTAAGTGGAACCATAAAAAATGGTTCTGATACCGAGATGTTTCCATAGAAGTATGCATGCACCAAACCATTAAACAACAAATAGCATATCCATATATCCCATCTCTAAAAAATGCGATTCTATGTCTTGCATCAACAACCGAGACATATCCCTGCTAAATGTCGGTTATAATATAATGTCCAACGTACTGTGTCAACGTCTTAAGCCTTTCTGTAAAAAAAAAACTTCTCGGTACGTACCCGTATAGCTTCCGGCCCGTTAGATCGACCAAATTCCCACACTAAGACAAAGACTAGATACATACCATTTTCATAGACATCAAGGCCACATATGATAGCATCCATGACAAATCCTGGATACATCACATTTTCTTAGACATCAAGGCTACTTATGACAGCCTAGAGCTTTATGAAGCATTGGCATAATTCGGGATATCATTAAAATTGTTACAGTTGTGTCGCATAAAATCAACCCCATTAAGAAAACCTTTGTAGAGGAGGGCTACTGACCCTAGGAAACCGATGCTACTTCGGTTTAGCGAACCAGATCGGTTCCCCGAAAACCCTTAACCCGTCAGTCCTAATTTTTACTCTATCAGACCTTATCCTACAATTCCTAATTAACGGCGCCGACTGCTGAACAAAAAAGAGGAAAGTGGTGCAAATGTTAGGTACTCTGTTCCTATATGCTGTAAGGCGAATGGAGGAGAGGATACAACCGCAAACTTTATGAGTTGCACAGGGGTGTGTATGTAGTACAAAAGGTTAAACACTTGGAATATAGCCCCAGCCTCACATGAACAATAATGATCCAATCAAGCAAATCAGTTGGAATCTCCAAGGAAGATCGAATCTCGGTTTAATGGAAAAGCGATAGGTATGCCAGAGCGCTTCACTGAAGCAAAGTGCCCGGGATCAAAGCATCGTTATAACAATATTGATTTTATTGAGTGCTTGCAAGTTGCCTTCTAAAGGTTATTCTTGATTTTGTTAGACCCGAACACCCAGTCGACAAACTGCGTCAATTATGCCATACATGATGAGCGCACTGCGTTTAATACTTCACAAGAGTACAACGTTAATATAGCTTAAGAATAATGTATTTATATAAAATATATAACATTATTTTCATACATCGAGGCAATGTAGTTTTCGCAAATTGAAGATTTTGTAACATTAAAAATTAACAAAAAGGCCAACAGAATCGCCAGACCCTCTTTTTCGGGCTTCTCTTTCATCATAATGTAAGGTTTAAATAAAATCTCAGTTTTTGTCGAGATGTTTGTCGCAAGGGATTGCTTAAGCAAATCAGCATACTTATTTTTCATAAATAGTTTTGATATTAGCAATATTATATATAATTTGTTTTTTTTGTTTTTCATTCCAGGTAAGTGCAGTTTCTAAGACCTAAAATCTGCTTACTGTAAGTTCATATCATAACATCTTTAATAAACTTCTTAATTCTTTGGAGTGCTACCCAAAACTAAAAAAATAAAATATAACTGAAAATACTAGTTGTATTTATTGCAACATGAGTTACAAACAAAATATCGGCCTTCCTTCCGCAGATTCAGATTTCCACCGCATCCTATGCATCTACCACTTTACCCAATTATTAAACACGTCTCCCCAATACCCGCGCCATCTCTTGTTCAGTTTCAGCAACGTACTATCAGTAATCGGTCATAAGTTCTCTTTGAATTCAAACCCAACTAATGTGTTTGTAAGTGACAACCACTCACACTAGCTCACGCCTGCCACCAGACTTTACAGAGAGTTGTACAAAGTTGATGATATAAATCCAAGGCAAGTTAAAATCTGAAAACCGTGTTTCTAATTAGACTCATTGCAGAGAGGAGGATTTCTTTCTCTTAAGAGTCTCCTTCCGCATACATGGAAATGAAAACTCCTCCTCTGTATTGGTGAGCAAACAACTGAAGGCAGGCAATGTCAAGAGATATAGTGGTGTTATTTTTATAAGACCAGTCCAACTGGTATATCCATCCTCCTTAAGAATTTGTAAATCTATCATTGACGATATAGCAGGTGGATTGCGAAGAGGTATTTTGTTTAATTCACAGGAGGTATATTTTCCTTTCAAATGAAATTAAGGCTTTCAATTAGCTTTAGCTTTGATTTACTTCTTACAAATTTCCATCAGAAATACTTAAACAGTTGAATAAATAATTTGAAGCTAATCACCCTTGTAAATTCTCATTGGCACGCTAATTGTTTTATTTAGCACTTTTTTGTTAGTTTTATGATATCAATCAACGATGGGTTAGGTATAGCACTCTCTGTAGTTCACCTGTCATAGATAGACATCAGGTGTTTGATTAAGTACCTCTCCACTTTGTCGGTTGTTATATTTGCGTAGCGTCAAATTACTGAAAAGCCATATACATACACAGAAAAGGAAATAAACGAATAAAAAAAAAACAACAATAACAGCTAACATCTTTATGATTATGGCGGTTTTAAATCATAAAGCGTGTGTACTGTGTTGCATGGACACCGGCACACCGTTTAGCCAGCCAGCGGTTCAGAAGAAGAGTTTGAAGTTTCATAAATCTCAGCCGGGAAGGCGTGAAATTACAATGATCGTTAAATGGCAGCGTTTATGCTGTCTGTCTGTTTGTTTGGTTTACTGTCTGTAATTTCGCTTGACTAATGGAGTAGAGTGTGTGTGCGCTTGTGATGCTCTTTTGTACTGTTTCACATTACTGCTATCCGATTGTAAGTTGTATCGGTTGAGTACGATGGCGCTTTCTTATCGGTCTGACACTCTTGGCGCCAGTTTGTCTTATTGGCATTGAGACACCCTTGCAAATATTTTGCTAATAGGATTGATGATTTGGCTGGATTGTAAATGGCAAAGTTGAATAAGGTTGTTGTGTTAGATAAAAAAATATTTTTATAGCAAGTTTTGAAAAGTCTTTCGAAACGACAGAAATTGAAGGTGTGAGTAGAAATATTTTTGCTCAATCTAATCTTATTTGAAACATACAGAAACGATGTTGTTCTATAACTTTCTCTCGTCGAAAATGTTATTATTGAATGTTTGAATTCGCCAACTGGAAGTGTTCCTTCATGGTAATTTCCAATGGGTAGGCAAATATAAAGCCCAGTTAAGATGCTACACAATTAGATACACGACCAGAGATTTGTCAAAACTCAAATCATTGTATAAATAACATTGTATTGGCGTGTAGCCAATACACCAAGCTCGCTCAAACAAACAAGATTTCTATAATTTTGGGCATTGTTTGGGTGAGTTCGAGAGTTTGTTCTTTTGATTTCGAGAACTGACACAAATCGGCAGGGAATGTAATGCATTCAGATGAAGTGTCAATACGGATTTTGTCATTGGCAATATACAGCAATTGTTTTGAAAAAAAAAAATTTATCCAGATTGGTCGTTCTGCAACGTAACATGTTCACTTAGTTTGAATTGTTTTGATTTCAAACAAGCATTAAGTTCATTTGCTGGCGTAATCGCGCAACCATAATCACACTCATATATAATCACTGATAATGTTTAACGGAAATCGCCTGTCAACAGAATTATCGCAGCATTAAAACTCGTTTTTATTGTTTATGTTAAATCATGCATCGTGCGGTCAAATACCTTCAAAATTTGTTTGGGTCCACCGTACATTCAACCCAAACGATCGATTTGCATGGCCAAATGTTCGTATAATGCAAATAATAATTCAGCAATTCCCGCTTTTCTTTAAAAGCGTTCGATTTGCGTTATTTGAATATCTGCCTTGTCTTTAAGGTCGTCGAAGTAGAAGTTTCATAATAATTAAATACGACTATTGGAGATCGCGGGCCTTTAAGAATTAGATGTAAGACTTCTTCGATGCCAGTCTGGTGCCATTCCATTTGGTGTAAGCCAGTTACTAGGAAAGTGACCCTATCGCATCGTAGGTATTACATTTTTTGTTTTTTGTATGTCCACACAAAAATAAGTTGATCCATGGCATGCCTTAATTTTAGTTTGTACGGATTACTTAGCAAAGGGTGCATGACAAAATTTAATTTTTTTTGTTATTCCATGCTTAAGAGTGCAGTGCTCTTGTGGTTAGTGTGGTCAACTGAGTGTGGGGTGCCTGGTTCAAATACCGAAAGTTACTACACCAACGTTTGTTCAATGCTCAATTTCTTGCAAAAGTCTGACAAAAAGGTTACACTTTCATGAGAAGCTTCTAAAATTTGCCGTTCGAATTCGGTGTTAAATGCGGGGTCATTCGTCTACTTCTTTGTAGCAAAAATAATCGCTTCGCACACAAAGATGAAGGAAGAACAAAGTTTTGAGGTACCGTATGGGGTTTTAATGTCAGATACCTCATTTTTATCCTTAATTCTGACAACAATCCATAAGCAAAAATACTTGTATGAGAAGGCTCTCAAATTTGAGGCTGTTAAAAATCATATACATTATATAAGTCCATCAATATTGCATCCAATCTTGTCTTTCAGTTCAAGAATTTTATTTGGATTACTGTAATCCATCTTTCAAAAACATAAAATTTAATCTTCGTGAAAAATTGGCATGCCCTATTGGAGAGATAACTCTTCCCTTGAACAATTCCCAATGATTCGTTCTCCGTATGATTAGGGAGACTATCCTTGTGAAACCATATGTCTTTGAGATACATTTCTGTAATTTGGATTTGAAAATGTTGTTAAAATTGATGGTGATTGCATTGTAGTGGATGCATGTTCTGCTGCATAGTCCATTCTATGCGTTGTGTATCCGAATAATTCTCTATGACTAAATCGGTTCACACATCACATTTATCAATCAATAAAACTGCAGAACTTATGCTGGTTGGTGAACAATCATACATTCAATCGTTATCCAACAAGAAACGCGAGCTAGGACAATAATCGCATGTTGGGTAATGATCACAGACTGAAATACTCACATCTGACAGATAAAACGAAATTCCGAACGATGTTTGCTTTCATTTTGCTTGGGAAAAACTGGAAATTTTGAAATAGTTTTTTTTTAAATCTTAAAACAAAAAAATGCAAGATGTGCATATCGGCTCATTGGTTGAAAACAAACATCGTGTTTGTAAAACATCATTAACATGTTGGATAGTTTAATCGGCTGGCATCAATTTTGTTAACACAGATGTGGTTTTGTCCTCTTTGTATCGAAAGGAACGCATTGCTTTGGTTCAATTATAAAAACAGTAATAGAAAATCTTGTGAAAAAGGCCAAATGTTCTCGACTTTAAACGTTGCGATAGCTACTTGACTAATACGTCAAGATTGATGGGAACATATTTAAATATCTAAATTAGCATAATGAAAGAAATGAATCATTTTTTACTGGGAACATTTGAAGTCTTATAAAAGTATATATTTGCATGTGGTCTGCTATGTTGCTGTAGCTTCTATTTACTCTTAAACAAAAAACCTGTATATGCGTCCAGCTGCAATCAGATTTCCAATTTAACGAATTTATATCTGTGGGAATTTTAACAAGCAAAACAGATTAATTTTATATGAAACTGATAAATATTGAACATACGAGTATAGGAAGCGATCGAATAAAGCTATTTATAATGTATACAAATATGGGAACCAATTTATCTGAATGAACCATTCGAGCCATCTGAACGCAGATAAGAAACGTACATCCATACTCATGGGAGTTGATGTGGATGATACGATATGTCAATTTCCATAAAATAAACATTTAAATGCTACTCTAAGGTCTACGGCTGTTTTTTTATTTAAAAAAATAGAGGTCAATATATTATATAAAATATGTACCTAAATCACTTATCGACTAATATATTGAGTGGCTTACCAGTGACAATCTTGTCATATTATCATAGATCAATACTTTCTGTGGCTGAATATATTGGGCTTTTGTTTCCACGTTGTATATTATGTGGGTTTTAATAATACATATATGTGATATTATAATATATATTAAGGAAGGTTTCAACTTTTGGGGAGTATTGGCGTCCATTTGTTCTTCATGTTATAGAAATATTGAACGTTCTATTAGCCGATGCTGTGTATTATTTTGTGTTGACAGCATATACCTATTACTACGCTCATTCACTGCTAAACACATTTTTGCCGCTTCCTTCTCTATACTAGCAAATGTGGATTTGGTATCAGGTTGAGTCCGACCAATGTTGTCAATAACGTCTTCTATAAATAGGTGCCACTACTAGCTTACTAGTTGCACTGATTTGGCTTCCGAGCCTTATTCTGGGGAGTCGTATGCGGCTTTAAAATCAAATGAATAAGGGGTATGCGTCAATTTGAATTCCTTCGGTTTTATTTTAGAATCTGCTGATCAATTGAAGTCCAAATTGATCAAATCCTCACACTTCACTGGCCTAAAACCACAATGATAACGGCTATGCAGATTGTTCGTAAACACTTTCCGGCATCCCTTTTTTGTAAAACGAGGTTCCATTCTTGAAGCATTCTTTCTTCCGATCAGATTTGGCTTGTGAATTGGTTAATGTAAATTACCAAATCATCTCCCTAAGATTTATAAAGCTTGGTGGGAACGCCGTCATTTGCGGCAGCCTTGTTAAGCTTGAGTATAGATATTTCTATTTTCACTTCACTTACTTTACTCGGTTGGGACTCTCCGCTGTCGCCGCCAATACTGAGTGGATCGTTCTGTCGATGTTAGCCCTTCGGAATGTTCGGACATCCAAAATATGCGTGCGTGGATGCGTGCCTCTTTTCTGTTTGTTGATCTGACGACCACCATCTTATTTATATCCAGATGAGGAAGCCATGTGCTAACTAAATTGACGTTTCGTTCCTTACGAAGTGAATTAGCCTAAGTCCGTTGCCGGATGTGTTTTTGTGTAGGTTGCATTTTCCGACAATACTGCTAAAGATGAATTATGTGTGTGTGAAGCAATTTAATAAATAAAATCTAAAGCTTTAGCCTCTCATGCGTGAAACGCAATACATTGTTGTCCGAAAAAGATAGATATTGCGCTGTAGAAATAGAGTGAGTGAGAAAATTGATCCAAGATTCACTTCAGCGTTTATAGAAAAACTATCTGAGAAATCGACGTTAACCAGTACTTTCAAAGATCTGTCATTTATGAAAAATGTTTTTTCCAACCGCACAGTACTTGAGGTTAGCAGTGTCATGTCAATTTGCTTGCCGACCGCAGTGACTGCTTTGATAGAATGTCTTGAAAATATCTAGAGCTCGTGATTCTATATAATTTTATAATTTTCCATCGCAAGTATCGCACGTACCCAGAAATGGTTTACATAGCATAGCAGGTTTCCAGGATAGCAAGGGTTTCTTTGGAAAGTCACATATGTATGTAGATTAATGATTTTTTAAATTACCATTAAAGATATGGGTACCAAAGCAATGGGTTTATAACTTCCAGGCATGCATTTTCTCTTTTTTTGGGAATCAGCTGAATTTGCGCAACTTTTCAGCGATTAAAAAAAAGGTTGAAATTAATGTCTAAAGGAGGGAAGCAAGATCGTATGCGCAATTCTTAGTACAATAGTGAAACTTCAGTTGGCTTTCCTACAGTTCAAACAGTGTACTACGCGACTTATTTTTGAATGCTGAGTTATGACTTAAGACTTGCAAAAGGAAAGTTTTTTACTTTTGTCCTGACAGTTTATGCTTAATCTTAACAACTGTGTTGAGAGTTCTTACAAGATAATTGTGAAAAGCCGTGTCAGATAATTGTGAAGAATAAACAAATGTAAGATATAGGTATCGAAAACAAAGTGTTTCAAATTTTCATATATTGATATTTAACAAAATTCTGGGCAAAATTATGTATTTACAGATACTTTAAAAAGATTTCTTATTCACTTCTGATAGACTTGCAATTTATAGAGATCGCGTTTAAATGAACATGAACATGAACATACAATAAGCCTGTTAGCTACGTATTTTTTAGCACTTGCAATTTGAAATAATGTTTTCCTTATTCGTTCTCAATACTTGCGAAAAGCATCATAATTTCCATATCAATACTTGCAAAAAGCATCCAAATAATCAATTTTTGATCATATTCTTTATAGATACAACTCAATTTCGAAGCAAATCCCACAATATAAACCATACGAATGCAAGATTACCTTACCTATAACATTAATGAACTCACCGCACACCATTGCTGTGCGGGATGTTCTTTAAGTGCATTTCAGTAATAATTGCAAAAAGCGCTTACCTACACCACGAGTCCACCAAACAGTGTGGACCACGTCCATAAACATCGCGTCACCACTGCGCTACCATCAACATGTCCTCCGACTTGAAAGCCCAAAATAATAACCATAAAATGCGGGCCTCTTAAAATGCACCATGTGTTTGATATAATTTCCATCCAGCACATTTAAGTGTAGGGTCGGTCTGGCTGGATGCATCTACCCGCCTGTGTAGTAAAACGCGTTGCTTTACCACCCGATCTGATTTTCTGGGTTTCGCATGGGGACGATTCGCTGGGCTGCAATTCCATCGAAATGCATTGCACTTGAATATCAATTAGATTGTCCACTTCTTCTGGCTGCCATTATTTTGGCTTCAAAATGGTTTTCCCAGCAACCCACAAGAAATCGTGATGGGAAATACAAATGTGAAATGTCCCGTAGTATCCACACAGGGAATTAATGTTCTCATAGTCTTGTGCGGCTTATATGCAAAAGACGAACAAGCTTTGGGAAGCAATGTGTATAAGAACGTGTTTATTCCTCCTTTTCAACCACTCGAACAAAAAGTCTATTATTACACCGGGATCGGGTATTTTATTTATTGAAAAACATCTTAAATGGATAATGGCAACGGGGCGGCCACTAAGGTAGTAGAGAGCCTGTCTGCTTCAAAAGATATTTTGATTAAGATATTTTTGTATTCATTTAATTAGGGAAAATTCATTAGAGAACGGTGCGAGATGTAATTTGGTTACACTAGCTACCATTAAATGTATAACAAGTAGGACCTCCTACGTAGGGGTAAGTATTTTTAGCTGCCTATAGCCGCTCTAACGGTTAATTGACTTTAAAAAAAAAAATCTTGATTTCCATATCGCAACCACTTAAATGGAGTTGATTTCAAGCGGCGCTGTTTTTTTATAATGGCCGGTGTGATATTGGAAATTTCCTTCTTCAAGACGAGTGAGTGGTTTTAATTAGAATGTTTCAATCCCACAGTATGAGAAGACCATTCAACATGAAACCACAAAACTCGCAGTTGAGTTTCAAAAGGGCCGCGTAAAGCAAGGCAACCAATTAATTAAACCATTCCGTTGTTCCACCATGCCACTTGTGTTTGGATAAGATTTGTAAGAGTAGGAGATGTTGGAAAAGGTTTCCCTTTGGTAACAAATGTGTACGAGAACTATGTACTTACGATTTTATGTGAAATACAAAGGAGGGGCATTTGTAAAGAGTTTACTGATAAAATAGTAGAACTAACCAATTTATGCGACTGTGCGTATATACTTTTGAAACATTAACCGGATATGCCATTGGGATCTTATCATTTCGGATGTAATGCTTGAAATGCTATTGAAAGCCAATTAATTTTTGTAGTGTACACAAATATCTTTTGCATGATTGAGATTTATTCGTCAAACTTTTCTTTAAATGCGACGGTTTTATAAGTTTAAATTATCTGGTAATTGTGCACGTAGTTCGTGCAACTGATATGCACGATAGATTCCTTTCGAATAATGCTATGAAAAGAAACATTTTAAAAACAAAAAATTATAGGTCACGCTGTTAACACAGTAAAGGACGATGAAAGACCTAACATAAGGTGGCGCGACTAAGAGTATGATTTGATGAAGTGAAAAGTTCTCCCAACCACTAGTGATACCACCAAAGACAAGAATTAAGAATAATACAAATATAAAAAAGGGGAACCATTACTTTTTTTTATATTTTGGAACATTAATTTACAAATACAAGTTGCACTACCCTCTGGTCCGAAATTCAACTATAACCAACATACCTTTTCTGTTAGCCCGGCCCTTGAGCAGCTCACTTTACGTTGATTGATTACTGAAATCAACATTCCTTTTCGTTTAGTTCAGTCCTCATACAACTGCCTTGAGCTGATTACTTTATGTTGGTTGAGTTTGGTTTTTATTTAAACGTCACTAAAATAAACATGCCTGTTCGGTCAGTCCGGCCCATATATATCTGCCTTGAGCTTCTCACTTTGAAGTGGTTCTTAACTTGTGCTAACTGAAGAGAAGGGTTTGGTTTTTATTCACCAAATATCGGTTAGGTATCAAAAGTGTCTACTAGGTATTTTTGGGACAGGTATGTGTCGAGGTGATGGAATCAGTTGAACGATTTTGGATTGAATAGCTTAACAGTAGGTTCTCTGGCGATGATCATCTATGTAATATCAACTGTCAAGGAAAGCTGATCTTAAATTATAAACATATAGAGATCCTATTACAAGAGGTACATGCACCATGAATAAGATCAAATGGAGGCCCTGTGTTTCAATGAGCATGTTGCGGCAAAATTTAAACAGCTCATAAAGTTTTTTTTTTTGGATATTTGCCAGTAGAGCTCATTAATGAAAATGTGACCGAAAATAGATAGCGTGTAAGGTTAAGCGCCAAAAAAGGAAGATTTTGATAATTAGTTCCATGGTTAACTATAATAATCCTTCGTTAATTCCTAACAGTGTTTCGTCGTCCGTATTAATTGCAAAACATATGTATATAACGTATTATGCCACCTCTAATTTGAGACTGTCGATTGTTAAGTTTCGTGCAATTCTTCGATGTTGTGTATACCTTCTTGCCGAAAACATATACACGTTCGTCTTTTTTTCAGTTACGCGTGTTTTTTTTTTCATATTGCTCACAAATAAAAATAGTTGGGTTATTCATATAAAGCTGATTAAATTTATTAATAAAGACTAGATCATCTGTCCTATTCTCTTTTTGTCGCTGCCCAACTAGAAAAGTTTGCACCGCTTGATGAGAATTTTTTTACGAAACTTTGTGCTTATTCTTTCCACCAAAACCTTGCATTGTTGTTAATGTGGTAACGATTCCTGTCCTGGGCTCCTTTACATTCCTTTAACTTCTTGTTTTGCTTCACCTTGTTCAACTTATGGATATCGCAACTCTAAGCATGATAATGACTTAAGCTAGTATTAAAAGTTTATTTTCTGCCTGCGAAATTATAATAAATGAATGCCATCATGACTTAGATATTGCTAATAATATCTGCATTGAAAAATTCGATGCTCCGTTGAATTTTCGAATGCCAGCTTCCAGGTCCGAGAGGCCAAGGAAGGCTAAACTTCCTTCTTAAGATCAAGCGATCACAGATGAAAGAGCATTTGGACTGAACGACTGATCACGTTGTACATACAACCGAAAAGGATGGTAGATTCCTTGTCTCAGACACCCTAAACGAGTCGGAAGCTTACTTAGTAAAGAAAGATGTTTCTTTAAATTCTAGGCAATCCGGGCACAAAAGCGTGATTTTATGACTAAGGTGATATTAAAATTTATGATACACTCCATAACTGGCAAACACGTTTTTAATATAAAAATTAGAACTCTAGTTCTGTGCATACGTTTGTAGGTCCATCTTTATTTGTATCAATCTGTTGTTGTTGTTCGTTTCTTTTAGTTTTGCTGCTATAGTCACAGCTTAATTTTAATTGCGCTTGCGAGAACTTTTGTTGCAGACGTCTATTTCTTGTCATTATAAAGGAGTCTTATCATCATATCAGAGCGCTGACTTGTTCCTTGTTTTGTCGTATGGTTCCAACCTGAGTGGTGATATATTCGACAGCTATTTTTTCGCTGAAAATTATAAGAGCCTAATGATTAAATGGCAGAGTATACTGAATACTTTTCCCATTGACAGAAGTTGTTTGGACGCCATTATTAACAAGTGCTGCCAACCTGAAAAAAACTTAACTCTTAAAAAATCACCGAGTATAACCGACTTGACAACTCCAACCTATTTGGTGACCAGCTATAATCCATTTTTGTGTAGATTTTTGTTCTTTACTTAAGACAACACCCGTCATGCAATACATCACATTTTCTTGACTCCTACATATGCAAACAAAAGTAAATTAAACTGAAGAAGCATGGAAATCCAGTGCGATCAGTGAATGAAAATCAACAGAACCAAAAATATCCTATCCGAAAACGTGTGTATATCTTGAGATACTATTTATGTATACAAGCTAACTTATATTTGATAAATAGAACCCAACACGCGCCTCAAAATAAACTAAAATCTCATTGGAATAGCATTCCCCTGTACAGTAGAAACAACCACCCCGAGCGGCGGCGACGACGCACGGCCGCTATACGAAATACAAATAAAATGTTTATAAACATTCAACAAATGCCCTGCTCCAAAGTACTCACATCATAAATCGCTTTCGGAAAATAAACAATTGAGGGCGAATGGCCTATCCTAAGAGGACATAAACCCTGCCCATATATGTAAAGAAGGCTGAAATAACTGTCCCAAAAAACAACAGACGAATAAAAGATTGACGATACTTTTTGCAGAAGTATAACCAACTTATGGAAACACGCACAAATAGCCGCCATAGGATGGAGATTATGTGATGTGGTCTGGTCATATGCCCCCCAAAAAAAAAAATATTTTTGACTTTTATATTTTTTAAGTTCGTTCAAAAATAAATAAAACTTACTACGTATCTGAGCAGTGAGCCATTAAAGGTGTCAAATAAATTTGCCTGAGTAATCCATTCTCCGATTCGTTCGAGCCGAGTGGGTGTTGTATAATTATAACTCTATAGATATGTAAGGAATGTATTCCTTTCTTAGAGAAAGGTGTGTCATGCACTCGTACTTTATTGACGAACGAATTATTTTCTCGAACAACAGAAAAAAAGAGTACGTACACATTTGGGTCGTGTTTCAATCAAGGCCACTCCTTATTACATTCATTACGGAGAGAAGAACGACAGGAGAAATGTGAATAACGAAGACAAAAGTGTCAAAATTCATGGTTGCCCAGTTCTGGGTAATTTCATATTTTGTTCTTTTTGAACATGATTCATAGTATTGTCCGTCGTAAACAGAGCATGAATAAAATGTAGTTCAAGGATTTCTTCTTTTTTTACCGCTCCGATTTCTTATAATTGTTACGGCGCTCTCAACCCTATATGACGTTTTACAACGTAATATTATCTTAAATGCCTGCTCGACGTGTTCCCTAAAATGAATCAACTTTTGAAGGTCATTCATGAGATATTTGTCAGCTGTGGTCCGTTATAAGTAGGTTTAACCTCAACCCTTTTTTTACGACTAGCAATTCCAATATCGTATAATAACCCATTTAGATAAATACTTATTGAAAACTAGAACATACAGCCCTGGTATTGAACAACAGAATGGAATCTATCTACCTGTATGGATGGGATATAAGGTTCCTGCGTTTATTTAGTCATTGTATATCGGGGAAAGAAAAGGTCCATGACCCTGGAAATCATGATTTGCTTCATACTTTTATGATTCTCGAATAACCACGCAAAAGAGGTGTGTCAGTGGCGGTTCTGAAAGAGATGAACACACGCAGCGCAGTGTAGTCCTGTGAGATAATTAGCGCTTGTTCAAAGCATAGTGCGGAAAAAAATATTTGAGTTGGTAATTAACTTTGTACGCCATCTTTGGCTAGTTTCTAAAAATATGTGGTAAAAGAGACAAACTTCAACAACACTCAGCACTAAGACAGTGAACCTTGCTGAATGCTATCACATTTATATACACGAGATTAACTTAATTAAGATTATCCCTCTATACGATTTGGTTTAGATATGAAACCACGTTCAAAAACTTAAACTAGCTAATCCAAATCGGCACGCACAAAAGCGTTTATTAATTCCTTAATAGTGTTTGAGCACATGGTGGGGATTAAGGAAATTGAGTGTGAAAATTACGACACATACCGATGTGCGTTTGTTTTTAAAATTCTCTGAATTGTAATGGGGATGAAGAACTGAGTTCAGTAAGGCGTTTCACATTCACATTTTTGGTGAATGGCAGGAGAATAACCGACGACGCACGTTCTAATGAACATTAGCTACGGTAAAGTTCAATATCCTATCCAATATGTGTAATGATTTTTTTTGTAGCATTGGCCAGATGTGGTCATTGAATTCATGTTTGGGGCGTTTTCATGTACATACATGAATTGAGGCCAAGTCAGAAGGTATACACTATTTCTCTCTTAATATTGCAGTTAAGATGCAAAATATATAGCTATTCGTTATTTAAACGTCAATTTCAAAAGGATATCTAAGAATAGTTTTGCACTTTTGCCGCTGCACTCGAAAGTGTTTATTACTAGTTCATCAGCCGAATATTAACATATTAAACAATTTAAACGTAACACCCAAATACCTAGGGTAGAGAAAGTCTAGATGTTAGGGTATAGATACATTTTTCCGATCCAAAAAAAAGACACATACGTAGCACCGCCAACAAGATACTATGTGGCGTAATATGTAAACACCCAAAAGCGTTGATCAACAACTTGATCCTTCTTCATAAATATAGTTTAATGTCGGTATAAATCGAATTTAAAGCCATATAGCATCTATAAAGACCAGCTATAAATAGCTTCGGTTAGTTTTTAGTCACCTTTCAAACTCGCCAAGCTGTGCGATAAATCGTTATTGACTTATAATCCAAATGGCTCTTAAGAATATTGTGCAAAATTCCTGAGCCAATAACAGGACTAATATTTCCCAAAAACCTATTTAACGCCGACGATGTTTACAAAATTATACAGATGGCATTCCCAAGTTGAAAGGAAAAAGTCTTGAATGAATTTAGCATTGATCTAGATTTAGACTAAATATATGCTCTCAAGAAGAAGATTGAACAAGCCACAATCGAAAGCTATAACATTTGCAATAATATTGCACCCATCAGAAATGAAATGAAAAGAAATGAATCGCCGTTTCTTTAGACTTAGAGGGCAGTTTAGTTGTTGTTGCTAGATAGTAAATGATACAGCAATTTAAGAGCATGTAAATATCTATATAATATAGGTTATCTTATTCCGAATTCATAATGAATAAACAAAATTGCAAACTATCTGCATTTATACAATAATGTTACTCACTAAGCTTCAAAACTAAAACTACTTAAGCTAAAACCGAAATATGACATAAATCCCCGTTTGCTGTACCCAAAAATAACTACAATTCCTATTTATAATTCTTTAGAAATCTAACCAATAAGCCTGTCATGGCGCTCCGATTAAATAAAAATTACAACTCTAGATTCTAGTTATTTAAAATAAAATCTGCCATTGCTTTAGGTGTAGTAGGTAGGACAGGTATCGATAAGTAGTGAATGTCATGTCGGCCATTTTGGATAATCTACTTTTCGTATTGAGCATGTGTTAGAATGAAAGAGAAGATAAGCAGGTATTCATGGAAGAGAAAGTATGATACTAAATTATATATATTTTTTAAAATAAGTAAGGAATTATTTTCTTCAAAATTATTTTAAGTATTTTTTTAGAAAATGAATATAATATGCAAGCATTTTATGTACGTAAATACGTCCATCCAAAAAAATTATTTTAAGTATTTTTTAGAAAATGAATATAATATGCAAGCATTTTATGTACGTAAATACCCATGGCTATGGCGGATTATGAAAAGAGCCATTGTGCTTGTTTCCGAGTTAAGATTTAGTGTGATACTGGTAAATCGACCATTTTGAATCGAGCTTCATCTAAAATATCTTACTAAACATGAAATCCACAAGTCGGCCATTATTTCTGTTACAAGTTACTATTTAAACAAAAGCGTTTTAGACAAAAATTGTCGATTTTCAAATATGAAAAAATCTGACTCCCGTTAAATCAGTTAATTGTGTTTGAAATTGAAAAGCCAAGAATTAAGAAATAATCTTGGCCCAAGGAACCATGCGTGAAATTGATATATAAAATGTGTATTTTTGAGTGTTAACTTGTTTTTATATAAAAAAAATTGTCAAATTTCGGCTTTATTCGAAAGACACATTATGGATATTATTGTTTGAATACAACTCCGGGCAAATAATCAGCTCGGATCAGCTGGATGGTTTTGAAATATTAAATATTTAACATATTTACAGAACCTGAACCTTTGGATGTTTTATGACAGCTTGTCTTTAACAATTATACGGATACGTCTGCTGGTAGATATATATTGTTTTAAAATAGTTATATCAACTTCTTCCTTTTTTAATTTATGAGCCTAGTTATCGAGCTACCGACCCATGAAGAGTCTCTGCCTGAGACATTGCAGCCTTCCATCCTCTACGATCCTGGCCTCTTGCTTCATTTGTCTAGTCCTAGCGCTCTGGCATCCGCTATGGCTTGGTCTTTTGAGACCGAGGTTCGGTCTTCCTTGCCTTCTCGAACCTGGGGGCTGGGATTCAAAGATTCTCTAAACTGAATCATTATCGTCCATTCGCTCGATGTGCCCAAGCTAATGTAGTCGACGTGTTTTGGGTTTGTGGACTACATCCACACCTGGATACAGCTCATGGAGTTCGCGGTTGTATCTTCTCATCTATTCGCCCTACTCACACACAGGACCAAAAATATACCAAAGGTTTTTTTCTCTCGAATGAGACCAGTATCAGCCATCCCTTCATGCTTATCATCCAGCACTCGGCGCCATAATGTAGCACTGGCAGAGCAAGGGAATTTGTTGAGTACACATAGTCCTTCGGGTAAGGTGTTTTGAGCCCAGTTGTTTCACCAAACAGAAGTAGCAACGGATTGCTAGGATAATTCTTCGTCGGATCTCCACTAGGATGTCATTCTATGTTTACTCCGAGTTGCGGAGTTTTTTTTTGATGGCGCTGTACAGCTCGTATAGTTCTTGGTTGAATTATCGTCACATACCCGTCAACGCAAATGGGACCGAAGATTTTTCGAAGAATTTTCCTATCGAATCGACCAAGGGTTTCTTCATCCACTTTTGAGAAGGTTCATGCTTCAGCACCGTAGACGGGAGTAGTATGATCAGGGTCCTTTATAGGATCTTATTTGTATTTCGAGTGAGGGCTTTAATACTGAATTGCTTTCTTAGCTCGAAGAAACAGCGGTTGGCAAGAGTAATTCTTTGTTTAATTTCTGACGAGATGTTGTTGTCAGAGTTAAAGCGGAGCCAAGATAGACAAAATTATATGTGTCAACATTGATATTATGTCCACTTCATCGATGTTGTGTCCCGTTTCGTGTTGACAGCATATAATTTGTCTTGCCCTAGAATACTGCGGAACCCGTTTTTGCCACTTCCTTCTTTATATAAGCAAACGTGGCAATGACATAACGTTGAACCTTACCAATGATGTCAATATCGTCGGCGTATGCTAGTAGCTGCATTGGCTCGGGAGTTTTACACAATTCTCTCAAGAATCAATTTGAAGAAGTCACACAACAGCACATCGCGTTGCCTAAATCGCATGTGTCGGTGAGGTAATTTCCGACCCTGATGGAGCAGCGGTAATTCTACATCGTCATCCTTCACAAACGGATGAATTCGAGCGGTATACCAAATCTAGACATGGCTCTGTATAGTTCGTTTCTGAAAATTCTGTCGTATGAGGGTTTGAAGTCGAAGAGTAGGCCATACTAAAATAATATACATATTTTTGGCGCAACAGCCTCTTCAGTACCCAGGGCCAAGCTTTCTCACAACCATTCTAGTGTTTAATACCGACTTCGAACGACGAACTTGAGATAAGCTTTTCTTGATAATTGATTCTACTCAGATGATTTGTCAGATCAATCAGGTGTTGCTACGGCTGGGAATCTAACCCAGACCGTGCCCGTCAGTGCGAAAGAGCCACCAGTGTGAAAATGAGCTTCATCGTTTAGGATGATTTTGTTCAAACTGTGGCTGCCAAACTTTCGTTCTTTTGTAATGCTCCACTTTTACAAATATTAAACTTCCAGTTGTTAAAATCATTTTGTTTGTCAATACATTAATTCAAATGTCGGCATATGTAAATCTTGCGTGAATTCGAGTGCACCTCACATACAAGCAGTTGGTTTACAGTTAGACGAGGTTAGGCGTAATTGGAGTAATATAATGTGAAAAAGTTGATCAATAATTAAAAATGATCACTCTAATGCTGTACGTTACGCCTTAATGGCTTATATTGAAACCTAGTGAATCAGCTTTATCGAAGTACTTCCGACTTAATATATGTATTGGATATGCATAATGTTGTTCTGTTAAGTTTGAACAAACCAACTTCTCTTAACTCACATATCTATTTAAAGCAGTTTTGATGTAATCCAGTAGCACTAAGCCTTTTCTAATATAAACGTAGGTATAGAAATCAGAAAAGAAACACAATAACACCATTATGATGCTGGTAGTATAGTAATCTATTCTAGATCTCTCTCACTGAGTTAACTCTCAAAGGTAATTTATTTGACAAATGTTTTTATAATTTTACATATAATAAACAATTTGTCTAAAAAGGTCTCATACTAAGTTGCAATACAAATATAAAAATAGTGGTGGTTTTGGTGAATAAAAATCTCACTCCGCTATGAGAACGCTCCGACGATGTTCATAGTGGCTTAAAGAATACTTCCACAAGGTCGCAGATAAAAGAACTTACATACCTAATATTTAATGAAGATATATTATTATTTTCCAAATGAATTATGACAAAATAATTCGAAAATAAGAAGGGGTTCTAAAGACAAATAAATTCCCTACTTCAGCTTACGTGAATTACATGTCTAAAGAGCAAAATATTATGGACAAAGTTCTTTGTTATAGAAAATACTATTTGCCAAGAAACATGTTCCCCTAGTATTTCAAACCTCTAGACAAACGATTCCTCAGTCTCCATTAGTTTTAATAAATTACCATCACCTTACCTTACATCCTCCTACGTATAGCCATGCTCGGTAGACAGGAACACATTTTTTTTTAAATTTCATTTAGGTACCTAATAAAGCAATGATATGATCTGGATTTGATTTGCTCATGTATCATGTGAAGGCCAAAAACCTCTTTTGCACTGAGATCCACAACATAATAAAACTGCTACTGTCTCTGAGTTTGGTTCAAAGCGTACCAAAAGCGACTTAAATATAACACACACACTTCCAATGAGTTCCATGTTCAAAGTATCTACGCATACAAACGAAATACAAATTCAAATGCAAATCATTTGAGAACAACCAGAGTCACTGGAGGTCAAGAACTTTTGAAGTTAAAAAGCGAAAGCATGATTTGTTAATACTCAAACGACATTGTCTTCGTCGAACAAACGTAATTTTACTCAAATCGATAAAAATGAGACAGAAATAAAATTAAGAAAAAAAAAAACATCGGCTACTGTTGGCTACGTTTGATTTTTTTCTTTAAGAGCGCTCCCAACTTTTTTTTTTACTCCAACACCATCTATGTGAGACCATTTAAGGTGTCCCCTTTGTCTGGGGGTTTATTGCCGACAAATAGATTTGAATATTAACATGTGCAACGCGTATCAGCTAATACTGTTCCTTTTTTCGTCAATCTCTTTGATTGTTAGGGTAGTTACGATGACACTAGATGAAACTTATTGTCTCAACTAAGTGTGTTGTCGCTTCTTCTGTTCTTCTAACAAAGTATCTTCATTCCCATATTACGTAGGTTTTCCTTAATTAATATGTTAAGATTCGGATTGGAAAATATTGTTGTCGGGTTGAATGAATAAATTAAAAATAAAGTCATTTATTTTGATTTATAGTGTGGGCGTTGAGAAACGAACATGTTATTTTTAAATCTTAATTTTTTGTTAGCATTTAAGCTCAATGATTTATAAAAAAAGAATTAGAATATAAATGAAGCTTATTGTCACCTGTTGGACATAAAACTTGAAAAATACGCAATTAGTGTTGGATTTAATTGGCATAAGCATTTGAAAAATTACTTTTTTTTTTATTATGTGACAATTGAAAGTGGCTGCTATACAAAATGTTGACAGTAAAATGCCGCTATATCGTGACCCGGATTATTGCTGTTATAAATGACATTTATTGCAGAATGAATGTTGAATATTATTAAAAAAAAAATTTTTTTTTGTTTGATGACAAATTTAAATTGGAAAAGAAAAATAAATGGGAAGGAAATTACTTGTAAAATTTGTTGTAAAATTTGTGTCAATTTAGTTACAAAAATTTGTGTATAAATGTTATTAAATCTTAAAATGTTACATTTTTCATGTTATTGTAATATTTTTAATTCATTTTCTCATAGAGTAGAATATGTATTTTTCTTTCATCAGTACATCACTTTACATCAGTAAAAAAATATATTTTAAAATAGAATATTAAATAAACATATAAGAATGCTATAATCCGCTGTGAGAATTCTTCAGTAACCTATCCCATCCTATCCTTAAAATTAATATTCCCAAAATATGGTCTTTATGGGGATGAAATATAGAAAATGGCATTGTCACCACATCGTATTCAGATATTCAAGCCTTTTTGGGTGTGCGAAAAAAACGACATTTTTCTATGCTATGGGGTAGAATACACAAATAGTTTTTGTACGAAAAGGCCCCCAAAAATAAGGCTTGGGCTAAAATGATCTACGGACCAAATATTCACGTTAATATCACAAATTATTTTGCATTCAAAATCTTTTTTGAATATTTTGAAATTTGAAAATTTTTAAAAGAAAACGATCCCAAATTGTGGGAAAATAAAGATATTGAGATTGATTTTTACGACAGTTTGTTTCAAAAAGTCTCACTGTGTTGCGAAAACAATGTTTCTCGAACAAGTGGACGTGGTAGTGGGCGTATTTAAAAAAAATACACTTGTTCTGAAGGAACTTACAAGGATCCTATATAATAAATTTCATTCTTCTAGCTCAAAATTTAAGGCCTCGAAATCGGTGACATACACCATTGTCTTAATGACTTAACACAATCTTCATTAACAATTATTTTTAAACTTAATTCCACTTGATTTTTTTTTTTGGTTTTCCGGGCACATGTTTACATCTGTAATGAAAATAATACCACAAAATTCGAATCTGTAAAAGGCTATTTCTCTACTATTTGGAAGTTGGCCCATACAAGAGTGTCCTAAGCTTAAATGTTGCAAAAATATTTTAATAATATGAAAAGCAATATCAAATTGAATAGTTGAATTGAACAAAAACCGAATAATCAAAGTCATTATTTTTTCAATAATCCTTACAAAAAATCAGTCTTTTACCATTACACTTCACGAATTTCTTAAATCAACTTATTTATCAAAGACCGATACAGCTAATGGAAAACAGTAGAAATATGTTCTTCCATTAAGGGTTAAATTTGGATTTGTTAATTTCTCCAATATTTGGTGAAAATTGACATCAGAAACATAATTTTTTGTCGATTCCAAACTCGTGGCCCCTTATGTGGCTAAATGTTCACGTAAGTCACTGTTAGTTGACCTTCTTCATTATTTACTTTATTAACAACTGCAGCATATTCAATGTTTCGGATGGAAAACTAAAACGTAAATATTGGCTGATTTTGCTAAGACCTGGAATATTCCAAAACCCAGTATTGAATTTGTCACCAGTATTGAATTCGGGTGGCTTCTTTTTGGGTAGCATTTTGGGATACTACCTACAGCAAATGAAGGTTTTTGATGTAAATGTTAAATGTTGCGCAGTCGGGCATCAGGAAACATTTTCCTGTGGTATAGAGCAGTCACCTTTGTTATGAAATGACAAGGGGCTGTGGCCAGGGGACTGTTATTTTTAGTTTTAAAGAAAAATTATTAGTTTTTACAATTATCGTAACTAAACATTTTAAAACAGTATATAAAATACTTACCGGTGGACTGTTTTAACTAGCAGCCAAGACACGTGCTCCACTCACAAACGCAACAGTGACACCTAACATAATGGTCCCTTCCCGATTAGCTCTACAGCCGAAAGAACTACAAATCGATCTAAACGTCCGCGATAATACAAAATGCTATTAGTTTTAGGACAATATTCGTATATCAATTTTTCAATTAATTATCTATCTTAACAGAATAATTATATTTTTTAGGGAATCTTACTTTATTTTAGCATAATTTGTATATTCTTTGCTTAGTTAGCATCGACAAAGAAACTAAATATTTGTCTTCAGATTTCTAGTTCTTGAAATGGCATACTCCAGGGAAATATATTTTAAGGTGCTTGAAGTTCATATAAGTAGAGATTACAATTTTTAATTGCTAAATAAACTGGAGCCTGTTAAGAATAGAGCCTAAATTGTTATTATTCATAAATAAAGTTGATATATATTAAGATTTTATTTATAAAATTTGGATGGGGCAGCGGTTTTCAAATTAGCAGAGAAATACACAAATAACTCCATTAACGTATTTTACTCCTAAAACATATTAAACGTCAACATTAATCAAAATTGTGTGGTGCATTTTGAAAAAATGGTCAAGATCAACGACATATGTTTATGGATTTGTGTTGGTATATTGCAAACTTGCTCTAAAGGCAGATATACAATATCATAACGATGGGCATAACCTCAATAAGGCAATAATTCATTATATAAAAAAACCGCAAAAAGTGAATTTTCAATTATGGTTTCAATTGATAGCTATATCGAAAACTCGCTTAAAGCAAAAGAGTATACTATGGTTGCCTTTCTTGATAGAGAAGGAGGTTTTAACAACTTCAAAGCAGAAGAAATTTGCTAGAGCACTATTGGATTCAACTATCGATGAATACTTGGGAGTGCTTTTCAATCGCATCTAATCTGCACGTAGATCTGTTAGCTGCGGCACCTTACAAGGGGCGTCATGTCTCCTCTTCTCTAGAATGTAGTGGTCAAGGAGCTACTAATAAATCTATAAACAAAATGGTGCAAAGTGATTGCTTACGCGCATGTCGTGATAATAGGTGTATCTGGAAAATACATCAATACCCTTAAAGAACTATTACAAAATGATCTTTCTGTATTCTCTAAATAGGCCGTCAGATATGGTCTCGGCGCAAACCCTAAAAGAAAACCGAATCGGTCGCTTTTACCAGGAAATACAAAGCCCCGCACATGGACCATCGAAAACTTAACGGCATCAGCCTCAAGTTCACAGAATAACCCAAATACCTCGGTCTGGTTTTGGATAAGACACTAAACTGAAAGTCAACATCCAAGGTTGCGTTAAGAAAGACTCCGTAGCCTTAAACTCTTGGAAAAGGGTATTCCTAAAGAAATGTGGTATGCAACGACATATCTCTTTCTGGATTTACGTTTCTATCATTCGGATTTGATCGATTCGATCGAAAATAACAACCCAAATTCACATCTACACGGATGGGTCTAAAACAGAATCTGGAGTGGGTGAATGTGTTTTCTCCGAGATGCTTAGCCTAGGCATAACTTTTCGCTTTCATGAACTTTGTAGCGTTTACTAGTCAGAAATTATGGTAAAGAAGCCTTTTACTGGCTGAAAAGGAATGTAATATTCACGAAGTAAATTAGCATCTTCAGCGAAAGCCAAGCAATCAACCCCCTGGAAGCAATCTTGTTCAATTCGAAATCAGCCCACGAATACCAACTGCCTCTTAACGAGATTGCGGAGCATTTAACCAACTACCTCTTTTGGTGGCGCGCCACAGAGACATACCAGGTAATTGCAAGGCAGATGAGCTTACAAGACAGAGCACTACCCTTGATATTCTACCACCAGTAGATATTTTAGGTATGCCCCTTGCGTACATGTAAATTACTGATCAAACGGGATGCGATCAAGAAAGCAAACCGAAGATGGATAAACGATACGACGTGCCAAATACTTAGGCAACTCCGGCCTAGCATTTACCAGGAGCGCTTCATCTTCAACGTAACCTAACCTTACCTAAAACAACACCATTCACTTGGAACATACACTGTCAGAATTTTATTTCGTCATCCTTTCCTTTTATTTTATAAATAGATTACATCTGCATCTGCAATATTTCGAGCTCACTTTCTGGGAGATTTCATAATTTTTTTATCCTTCCAAACCGAACATCAGTATTTATTTAAAAGAGCCATTTGCGTTTATGTTGAATCGGGAATAAAGACAACATGACCAAATTATAAAATCATGAGCTATTTACTCTTAATGGGGTGGAGTTTTGAACGGATAGAAACGTTTTAATAGACCTATGTTACCTGTGTCATGATTAAAGGACTAATGAAAGGTCTTAATTAGTTAAAATACGATTGATTGGTTTTGAGACAGCATAAGTGATCAGTTCTTAGGGTAGCTTTATTTGCGTGAAAACTAAGTTATCGATCTTTAAATCAGTCTTTAACAAATCTTACTTATTTCCATCAAAGTTGTGTTATAACCGGAGATATAATGTAGCGGTTGCAAGCTTCAAATTTCAAATGACTTCGGTATGGTGCTGGATTAGAGTAAAAACAACAACAGTTTCGAAAAAAATACTTCTCTGAACAAAATATTAAATGTTTCGACAATTGGGTCATATAGCATAGATAGTCTCCTTGCATGGGATGCAGTTATGTCGCGTGTCTAGATCATAGCAGATCTACTAGATCATAATTTTTTTAAATTTGTCTTCAGACAACTGTAAAGTATTTCAATTTTAAACATTACTACTCTTGAAAGCCAAAAATGGTTTGTTTCTTCGTTTATCGTATACAAACATATTCTTAAGACTTACAATGAAAACAAATATAGAAAGTCAGATGATGACAAGAGCTTGACCTTTCTTAAATCACAAAGCCAGCGGTGAACTTTGCTTGGTGCAATTAATTTTACTTACTGTGTTGCAGATTTGTCGGTATCTTTGACATTAGTTTGTTAGATATAATCTTAATCTCGCCGGCGACCGGCCGCTCTGCATCTATCTTTACAAAGTCCGTATTGCTACATTTTAATGTCACATTATTTATCAGCTTCCCACTCAAAACGCTTCATATTCTTTCATCGAATATAGCGTGGGTGTTATTCCTGAATGTCGTTTAGCTTATCTACAATATACTATAAGTGGTTAGGAGGAAACCACTTAGTCGTTATCTCTATCCAATCCAATGCTCATTGGTTAGGTTAAAGGAGGACCTAACAATATCTTCCATTTATTATGTAGGATTTAAATTTCGTCAAGAATTTTCGAGCAGTTTTAGTATTGATAATATCGGCATAACTAGGTTTTAAAATTTGGGAAAGAATTTTTCACGAGCTTTATAAACTAATTAAATAATTAAATAGTTAATGCTTTAAATTAAGCAAATATTCTGTAGAATTTCAATTATCGACATTGATTTAAGGTTCATATAAGTGATTTATGTCTGCATGTAATGATGATTGTGTTCTAACTGATTAAAATCACACGGGTTGTATATTTATCCATAACCGATTTAAGTACGCGCAAATCGAAATGAGTTGCTAATGTATACATTAAATGTTGGCTGGGAGATTTTGTAATTGATAGAAAGATTAGTAATAACTTCCGGTTTCGGAATTGTTCACAGAAATATACAAATAATTATAAAGCTTATGAATTAAAAAAAAAGTATGTAAAAATATTTTAATTTCTAATTGTAGTTTTCGCAGAAAATCACTTCTTATATTTGACTGATCTACATTTATTTTTATAAAGTAATGATTGCCATTCCACCGAGCAGAACTGAATTTTCCAATAATTCCTATAAGAAACTATGGGGTGAAATTTAAATTCCATCATGTGTTGAAGTGTTGTATTCCAATGAAATTGTTCTATGATATATATAACTGGGCCCAAAGGGAAGAAAACACGTTTAGCAACTTCAACATCATAAAACTATCCCAACAAATATGCACACGCATACTAACATACTTGCGCCATAGATCAGGATAGGATGACCAGGGTATTTGTAATGCTCTGCTTAAAAGTTCGAGTGATGACTTTACTACTCAACTGTATTTTTTACCCAGATGAAATACCTACTGAAATATTATTTTTAATGGTTAGAAGAATTTATAAAGAAAAAAGAATAATTTTGAAGGAAAATACGAAAATAAACCTCCATAAAATGAAGGATAAATAATTAAAAAAAAAATTACAATTGCCATTAAATTGGAACATTGATAAATAAATAAATAAATAAATAAATAAATAAATAAATAAATAAATAAATAAATAAATAAATAAATAAATAAATAAATAAATAAATAAATAAATAAATAAATAAATAAATAAATAAATAAATAAATAAATAAATAAATAAATAAATAAATAAATAAATAAATAAATAAATAAATAAATAAATAAATAAATAAATAAATAAATAAATAAATAAATAAATAAATAAATAAATAAATAAATAAATAAATAAATAAATAAATAAATAAATAAATAAATAAATAAATAAATAAATAAATAAATAAATAAATAAATAAATAAATAAATAAATAAATAAATAAATAAATAAATAAATAAATAAATAAATAAATAGACAAATAAATTAATAAATAAAAATAAATAAATGATTAGGTACATAAATAAATAAATGAATAAACAAACAAAAAAATAAATAAACAAATAGAAAAGTAAAATAATAAGCACTATTATACATTAAGGTAACAAATAACAAATATCCCATAAATAAATAATAACAAATGAGTACAAATTTGTACAGCAATAATATAAATATAAACAATAAGTACGAGTATGTAGAAATTATAATTGAACAATATTAGGTATTTAGTTGATTTACAAGAGGATTGTCAGCGAAACTGCATCTTGTTTTGAAAGTGTTGTTAAGTTTTAGAATTCTATCAGCTATCATTTCAACATTCGCTCTTTCATGAATGTCAATAGTTGAGTGGTGCCAAGGTAAATCTAGCATCATTTTTAACAGTTTGTTTTGCGATACTTGCAATTTTTGTATATGACACTTTGCGGAGTTGCCCCATACCTGACACCCATCATGTGTTGTAGTGTTGTATTCCAATGAAATTGTTCTATGATATATATAACTGGGCCCAAAGGGAAGAAAACACGTCTAGCAACTTCAACATCATAAAACTATCCCAACAAATATGCACACGCATACTAACATACTAGCGCCATAGATCAGGATAGGATGACCAGGGTGTTTGTAATGATCTGCTTAAAAGTTCGAGTGATGACTTTACTACTCAACTGTATTTTTTACCCAGATGAAATACCGTTTGATAAGAGTAATTTATTGTTCAATTTCTGATTAGATGTTGCTGTACGAGTTAAAATCGTAGCCGAGATAGGCAAAGTCCCGTACTACCTCAAAGTTGAATTAGTCAATGGTTATGTTCTCTCAAATGCGTCGATTGTGTGTGTCCTTTCAAGCTGACAGCGTATATTTGTTCTTACCCTCATTTACAACTAAACAGTTTTTTTCCGCTTTTCTAAATGAAGTATCTATAATAGCAAGGGTTGCTATGACATCACGTTGAGTCCGACAAATGATGTTATCATCGTCGGCGTATGTTAGTAGTTGCGCTGATTTCTGGAAGATTGTGCCTTTGGTGCTATCGCTTGATTTTTGTCAGAATCCTCTCGAGAATAAGATTGAAGGCATTTGTTGTCGACCTTGTTGCGGAGTGTTAAGATGCGTTAGCTCGAGAACGTAAGACTTCTTTTCTAAGTCTGGCATTTATAACAGAGAAACATCCGAGCACTCGCTTTTTCTGCTCATTATAATCCGATTCGTAGTAGATGTCAGGAGTTTTTATTCTCATTTTGCCCGGTCCATCCCATCGTATTTTCTTGATGGAAATAATCCTTGCTTTGAATTAGTTTAGGGCTTCCGCAAGATTGTCGCCTGCATCTCTCCTGTTTACTGTTCTCACATTCCAGGTGCAGATGACAATGTCGTTGTCCTTTTTTGGTTTTGCGTCGTCTTCAACAATAAAATCGGTCCGTTCCGAGGCTCTTCGTTTGTTTCCATAGGTGGGTAGTTATCATAAAGTACAACTCCCAACCTGGAGGGTCAGTTCCAAATTATTGTTCACGCCTAGGACTAGGATACCGGGTAATCGGTATCCACAATCTACTACGGGATTGAGTGCTGCCGTTGGCCTTTCGGCTTATTCGCCAACATCTCGGTTAAAGTGGAATGACTATTGAGGTTCATAAATGACCTGTTGTCCGTACATGTCGAAGGAATTCATTTACGTTGTTCACTTTGTTCATCCTACTTGGGGATGTAGAGGCCAAAATTGACTGCAACTTTGGAGTTCTTCCGCTGCCGCATTAAAATATGTGTATTACTGTGAATACACATCTTCCCCTCGCTTTCATCTGCTGCCACCAAGACTTTACACAGGGGTCAAGGCTATTTTCTGTCCCCAATCATAATCCGTAATTACTTATCTTAGCTCATAAAGACTTTTCAATTTTGGAAATGAAAGTAAATATCATATTAAGCTTGGATCGTAACGCAAGAGAGAATCCTTGGTAAAATCTAGTTTGCAAGTAGCCGACACTAATTTTCTAAACAAGTCCGAGATTTTGTAAAAAAGATGCGATATCGCATTATGCTAACATGCCAAACAAATGTATTGGAAAGGAGTTAATATGAAAGGCTATCGAAAGATTTATCAAAATTGTATCAGCGTGGTGGTGATTCGATGAAGGTCCACCCCTTAATGCTACTATGATTTGACAAGGCAAATTGTGTCATAACACATTATTCTGAAGTCCAAATAAATGCTTTGCTGGATCCATTTCTACACTATGATGTCAAGTACTGGATCCAAACCCCAAAATGAACTAAGTGAATAGTACAAGATTCTTTTTGCAATCCTTTATTAGATGTCCGTTAGATAAATCAGTTAAAATGCCAAATGTCTAAAATTAATTGCAAAATGTAAACGTCAACTTCTTAAAATAATGTATTTTGCTTCAACAGATCTACCGCATAAGATCGTTTTCAATAAACAAAATTTCATAACGTTTTAAAGAAAAACGCAAACGTTTCCTTTCTCTCGTGCAACACGTGATATGTACATTTAATTAGATATGCCAACATTAACTCATATTCATAGTCCATGTACTGCCCTAATGCCCTTCTTATGCTTTTTTTTGTATAAGTGAATACATTTCTTAATCTATCCTTTGTCATTTTAAGTATTCGAGTTTGACCTAAAATACTTTACTAGACATTATCGAATACAGATGATAAACTTTCGCCATTTCTAAGCACACATTTATTAAATACACCAATAACTCTAATCAACCATCATTAATAGATACAATTTTCTGATTCATATTTTCAATAAAATTGGAAATAACCAGCAAAGCAAATCATATGTGTAACAACAACTAATAAAACTAAAAGTCGGTAGTTTCATCGCACATACACCATTACCTATATAATTCGAAAAAATATCTTAATCAACTTGACAAAAATTAAGTGCACCCACATATAAAACTGTTTCTATTGCCTTATAAATTCCAATAAATTGATTCCGAATGTCGCTGACATGTCTGCCTATCTTACCCCACAAATATACAATGGATACAATGTTGCCTCTCTAAACTGTAGTGGAACACTTCGTCAAAACTGTAATCAAAACCATACATAGTCTCAGATACAATTTCATCTAAGTTGGCGCCAAATATCATATTTTATTGCAACTCATAAGTCTGGTTGTATATGGATCCACTTTCGAGTGGGGTTGAGATTGGCTAGCATTAGGTACGCACTTACTTATATACACTATTCTCATACAACTCATCTCAACCATAGATTTTTTTGATTCTCCTTCATTTTTTTTGTTTTTTGCTTTTACATCGCGCGTAAATCTCGGAAGAATGTACTTACTTACGAAAGTGGACTTGTTCCATTATTGAAATAAATGTACTCGTGTACGCATTTCATTTTTCGCCCACCCGCATATCCACTTTGAATGCGCCCTAGATGTTCAAGTTTTCATAAATCGGACCAAAACAGACAAGGAAGTGGCATCATGAATATAAGAGCAGCCACCATAGCTGCCAGAGACGCCATAAGCGGCAGACGTTTGGGTCTGGTTTTCGAATTAAAAATGCATTCCACCCTCTCCCTCTTCAGGCGAATTTCGCAAATTGTTTTAATTAATTACTATGCACAGCACGCTTACATTGTACGATAACCACGACCGTCGTGGAGAAATAATAAGTAAGCGCATGCAATTGTACAAGATACATACTTCCATGCGCCGGTCTTTGCCGGACTTTTATGATGGTTTGCATAGTAAACACTCCTATTGGAAGGACTGTCGTGCAACAAGGTTGTGGTTGTAGATGCGTGTGCGCTGCAGGGAAGTGTTAGTGCAGTTTTCTTATGTTCGGCGGAGAATTGTACAAATTAAGAGCTTCAAGTGCTGATCGCATGCAAACGGAATTATGTTGTAGTTACGACTAATTTAAAAGGGGGTAAAGAGTAGCATGGTAGGTTCTACATAGTTTCCCAAAACTTACGAGAGTTGTAGTTAAAAAAAACTACAAAAATTAGTGCTTAATTTTTAATGACTATAAGTTGTTTTTTTGTTGCCTACACTCAACATTATTGAAAATTCAAGTTTTGCGTGCATTTTTTTGACATCCCTTCCTGGTAGCAAGTAAAAAAACACATACAAGATTTTTTTTTAACTTGCAATTATTACTAAAACATTAAGAAAAAGGATGAAAGTACTTTGTACTTGTACTTGTTGTCGGGCACCTATGTCTCAGTCAATAAATTCTGAAGCTCGGCCACTCTTTTGATTAATTGACGACGCGTGTTAAAAGTTGTGATTTCAGTTTTCACATCCAATACTGAAATAGTGGTTGGTATATTTTCATAGCCCCACGACTTTGAACATCTCCAGCGAAAATATCCAGCGGTGTAAAATCACAGGATTCTGGAATTCGTGATAGAAACAAATTTCTAAAGATAATGTTATCAACAAATTTTGCTTTCAATAGCCCGATAGTTTCTCTGGAAGAATGGCGTGTTGCATAATCCTGTTGAAGCGATAGTGTAGACGATGATAACCCATTTTCGGAAATATAAAGTCTGGATACTATACAAACATTAAAAGTTTTGTTAGTCTTATTTTAGCATCTTAAGCTTATCTCTTATTTTGGTGTCTCGATATTTTTAATTTTCGCGGAAAAATGTATCTTCGTTTCGACCTATTCTTTGTAAATTTTTTGGTTAAATAAAAAAGAAGTGATTAAATATAATTATTAACCATTGCAACAGAAAATTAAAGACCTAAATGGATGTAATCTGCATAGATGGTCAGAGCCTTGCTGCATTCAGCACGGACTTACCTCTAACTCAGCCTAAGCTTACTAAATAAATGGTCAGAACCTTGCTGCCTCAGTGTAAATCCAAAGAAAAATGAACTAGTCCATTTCACTAATAAGAAAAAAATCACAGAGTTTGCGGCACTGACTCTTGGCGGGTTCACGCTCTTACTGTCAGCATTTTAACAACCAATGCTAAGATGAAATAAACAGCTGCATTCCTCCCATTCAACAATTTAGCCGCAATACTCTTTACGTTATGAATTCAAATCAGATTACCCTCAAGCCTATCTTCAAACGAACGCTGACATTGGAAATTCGTTGTTAGGTTCGTACATGAACCTAACAACGCGAATGTGGAATGCTATACCTATTTCTGGTTTTGCTTTCTATTATAACTTAAGTCACTTAAAACCAATGTGCATCGCTACCTCCTTTTTTCTTATCCCGTAATTTCCTTAACGCCCGCAATTTGCTAAAACATACAAAGGGTTTTTATAACCCCTTGGGTGCGCGTAAATTATAAAAAGAAAGTGCCAAGTACCTTTAGCAAGCTAAGCTGGAACTTTAACATTAACGAAAGATTTAAAAAAGCCAATAAGGCACTATACAGCTGCAGTTGAATCTGCGGTAAGAAACGGGGCCCCTCTCCGAAGGTCACGAAATGGCAATACATAGCTGTCGTCAGACCAATTCTCACCTGTGGTTGCTTAGTGCTGGTGGAATTCCATAAAAAAAGACAAAACATATGATTGCACTGCCAAAGGTTCAAAGAACAACATAACAGAATCTATGCGCACCAACAGTTTGTAAAAAATTATAAATCTCTTACCATCGACTTAGAGTTTATTGACACAGCAGCGAAAAGCGTATCACGCCTCGAAGAAGCGGGCAACCATATGTTCACAGAAAAATATTGAAATTACTAGAATATGAGGATGGGGCATCTGACTACACCATCCCACATCACGATTTTGACATTAAATACTCAATCAGAATACCAAGTAGAGAAGAATAGTCGTCGAACAATTTGTTATATCCCTTCGATTGGCAAAGTCGCGCAGTGTTTTCCAAGCAGAGATCCTAGCCCTACTCGAATCTGCCGAATCGGCTAGAGTGTTGCACCTCTCTATTTAAGTAGATAGTCAAGCGTCCATAAAAGTTCTGGCATCCAATATAATAAACTCACGAGTAGTTGGACGCTGCCCCGCGATCAGCAATAAACCGAACTCCCCGGCAACTTCTACTACTATGGCTTGACGGAGCTAGCCACAACCCCCATAGCACAGATCATCAGCTTCTGTTGCAAGTCGGTATGAAGGAATTATCTCTTTGAAGCTAATAGAGCGGCTTTTTTTTTTTAGATAGATAGATAGATGATATTTATTTCGTATATAAATTTACAATAGGTTAGTTACCACACATTTTACAATACAGAGATATGATAATATGTATCTTTCTTCTGAAACATGATTTTAAACATAATTGAGCAATTAACATTGAGGAAAATATAATAATACTGAAGGAAAATACGAAAAAAAACCTTCAATTTGAATATTTATAATAATATAAATAATAATAAATATAATGAATAATAATATAGCGATACTATTGACTAGATAAACAAATTAAAAAAATAAATAAATAAATAACTTAATAATAATAATAAGGTACGTAGTGATATTTATAGATACATGGAAACATGTAGATAAATAAATAAACATATAAATAATTTAACAGTTAAACGAATAAATAGATTAATAACAATTGAACGAATAAATCAATAAATAACAATTAAACTAGTAAATAAATTAATAACAATTCAAACGAATAAATAAGTTAATAACATAAAGTATAATTTAATAAATAATAAGGTAAATAAATAAATAATCATAAATGCTCAAGGAGGGAGAGCTTATTAAAAGGTTCTTAACTATTTATCTAAATTAATTCATAGTTAAGTTTTGTATAAGAGGGTTATCAGAAAAATTACAGCGGTCCAAAAAACGAAGATTTAACTTCTGGATTCTGTCAACGACCAATTCAACATTCGCTCTATTATGAAGATTCGAAGTTGAGTGATGCCACGGTAAGTTGAGCATCATTTTTAATAATTTGTTTTGGGATATTTGTAATTTTTTAATATGGCACATTGCAATATTTCTCCATACTTGGCAACCATAGAGAAGAATAGCCTGGAAGATCACTTTATGGATAATTATTTTGTTTTCATTCGAGAGCATTGACTTCCGATTTATAAAAGGGTATAGTATGTTGATAGCAATCGCAATTTTCTTTAATGTGTTGGCAACATGAGTGCTAAAAGTTAATTTGGTGTCTAAATATATTCCTAAATATTTGACAGACGCTTCCCAATTTATGTTCATGCCATTTATCTGCAATTGTCTATTGGGAAGATAACAAGCTTTTCTTTTTCGGGAGAAAAAGATGGCTTGTATTTTTTCCTCATTTAATTTAATTTTCCATTTGTTGAAATAGTTTTCTAGTATTTTCATCGCATTGATTAAGTTACTCTCAATGTCAAGAGCAAAAACATCTGATGAAAAAATTGCTGTGTCGTCAGCAAAAATAGCTGCTTCACAATTAGGTAAAGCAGGAAAATCGGATGTATAAAGGTTATACAGAACAGGCACAAGGACTGACCCTTGAGGGACACCGGAATCAAATAATACTAAGTTTGAGACACCACTATTTTCTGTAAATCTGTGCGGGTTTGACGGCTCACCTAAGCGTCAACAGCCAATCATACCTTACCTTACCTACTTCAAACAAAGTATCAAGGCCTAAATGGCATAAGAATATAAGAATAGGTTTATTTCACTGCCCCAGCTGAGCTATTTTGCTACAACTGTTTTAAGTAAAATTCTTCAAAATGCCTGTGCTGTGCAAGGAACACTATTGAGGGATGCATAATCCTTTAAGTGTGCTTAATAGAAGTTGGTCAACCAACCGAAGAAACCTACAAATATTACTTATTAAGAAAGAGTGTGTATAAGACTTCTGGGGTATTTGAACGGACCACAGAGATTTCGCTCAGTTCTGATAAAAGGAACGTCTGTTAACAACGAAGTTGTTGTTAACCTCGAAGGATATAACCTGCCGCGCAAAAGGTCTGGGTTCGATTCCCACCCGTAGCAATACTTAAAGGTTTTTTTACTTGCCCTCCTCTCGTGTTGATCTGACAAATCATCCGAGCAGTATCAATTGTCAAGAAAAGCTTATCTTGAATTTGCCGTTCGGAGTTGCATAAAACAGGAGGTCCCGCCATCGTGCAAGAATTTGACACGCACACGTGAATGGTTGTGAGAAAACTCGGCCCTGGGAACTAACGAGCCTGTTGCGCCAAAAATTTTATATATAAATTTTTGTCTTGACCGAAGTTTAAAATAATATCGATAAAAAATATCTCTTTTATCAGCTGCAGTAAAATGGTGGCCAAATCCCTGAAATCTATCTGTTCTAAATGTAAAGCTGCCAACGAATGTCGACTATCTCTTAAGAAAATGACAGAGCACTTTAACATTCACCTTTTCTGTGTGCCTGTCCTCAAGGCCTCCCAATACGAAGAAGACTTCACCTTCGAAAAATCTTCTTTGACGAACCAGGTGAACTCGTTCACATTTTGATAAGTTACTTGCTTTGCTTTATAAAAAGCTTGGGATGTTTTCATAAGCAAACGAAAAGGAAAAAGTTTTTAGATCCGTGTGGTATCGCCCAAACATGACTAGAAAATAACGGATGGATTTGCATTGCTTACATCATACAGCATTTGAGCATTTTGAAAATAAAAACACAAAGGAGGTATTCACTGAGCATGTTCAATTCGTTTGTCGCATTAGCTATTCTTTCTTTAGTACACTGAAGGCGTTTTATGCTTAGTTGATACTTTCTGAAGGAAATGCCATGTTACTACATGGCACAACCAAGGAGCGGTCACGATAATCATTGCATCTCAGGGTATCCCAAGAGTAGTATTTTTCATCAGAAAAAAAAAACAATTTGAAGTGATTTCTAAAACCTACACAATTCGGTCTTAAGACAATCCAATCGTGGGTTATATGAGAGGATCAACATCAGCGAGAAGACCACTGACTTTGGTGGTAATTTTTATTTTCATTGGTTTCTTGATTTTATGCCATTCGAAATGCTTAGAGCTTAGTTTTCCGACTATCCTCTTATCCTCTTCGTGTATGAAACTAAAATCAAAATTTAGTGTTATTATGTTAATTCTTAGGTATATCTCTACCCGGTATGCATTTGTCATTGGCCCTCCCAGCCATTAAGAAAACCTGTTGCTGAATTGATTTGCATTCGCTGAAACTTTTGAGGCCACTCGACAGATGACCGAAATGATTTTTTGTTGGCTGGGTACTTATTATAATTAAATGATAAAAAGTGAATTAGAAAAAATGTTTGCTAAACTACATAAGAGTAAGCATGACGTTTGTTTTGGAAAAAAATATTTGGAGCTTCTAGTGATTGTGTGTGTTCTTGAATAGGCGATTGTCGATGTTTAGAAAAATGTGAAACTACGCGTTAATTACATTGATTGATCATTTAGGTATCCAGGTAATCGCGAAGGTTTTTTTTTTGGAAGAAGAAAGTGTCTATAGAGTGTTCAAAGAAGATGATTGTAAACTTAAGGCTAGGCTTTGAATGTAGCTCGGCTTAAGAAAAACAAATGCTTACCCTTGAACTGCTAAGTAATTTTATCAAGGCAAATCTAAACTGAACATTTTTAAGGTTCTTGGGTTAAACATGCTCATTACAACCATTGTAGCGACTTTGTTAGATTTGATTATTGGAATAAAATGTCTAGTACAGCGCATTAAATAACATATGATTAAATAATCTTTTAGCCTTATCAGGCATAAAGCCGGGCTCAGTGGCGCGATGGTTAGTGCGATTAACTACCGTTCAGAAGTTCTGTGCTCGTTTCCCAGCCTCAGCAACACCTAAATGATCTGACTAAGCACGGTCCTGGGTTAACGAGCCTATTGCGCCAAAACGTTTTTTTTTAAGCATAAATTGAATTACATACAAGGCCGTCAAGATACACTTAGTTTGTGTTTTTAAACCTTTATGCAGTATATTCTCTAAGGAATTATGGTTATGGTCTGGTTCGCAACCCTCCAATATTGCGTCATCTGTCTATGTTGTGCGCATTCCAGATAAGACGTATGATCCAGTCAATTTAATTCTTCTTTTTTGTAAGTAAATATCGTAAATAAGTATCTCAATAAAAGTTTCTGTCATGGACATTTATTACCTGTAATATTAAGAAATTTACATCTCAATATATCAAGTTTTATTCAAATTGGACAATGTAGATAAATCAATTATGCTCTGTGGATGTAGCGGTTGGTTGGACGTTGGAAAGTGGCAACACCTGCTCCTCTTTCGAAAGTCTGACAAATATTCAAAAGTAAAACTGTCATGAAAAGTTACCTATTTTGCAGTTCAGATTATACATTACACAGGAGATCTTTTTCTTTGTTGCAAAAATAACAACAAATGAAGGGAGGGGCTTGGTTTTTTTTATTTGCTTCTGTTTCCCCCAATTATAAAAGCTAGTGGAGTGAATTCCTCATGACTATACAATAACCAATACCTAGTACTTACTGTTAAGGCATTATTTCTTCAGGTCAGATTTTAAAATTGCTTTTTTTTTCTCTCTCTTCTGATTTCGGCTTTCATCCATTTGAAATCTCGTTGTGTTTGCCTGCAGCAACTTCTGCATTCATTTACTTTTCCCAGTCATAGAAACCCAAATATTTTTCACGGTAAAATTATAATACACTCGTCCAGTTTTGGAGTGTTCCACATACGAATTTACAGCAAAGAAGGACTTTTCTGTTATCCTATCCTTTTTTACTCTGTAGCTTATGATAATGAAAACAAGCTGTTCTCATTTACATAAAAGGTTGAGGGGACGATCGCAAAACAAAAAATTTGAGAATATTGCAATAAATCCAGAAATCGTGTTCGACTTATGGAAATCTTGGAGATGTCCAAGGATTCGTAAGTGAAACACCCTATTTTAATGAAAAGCCTATTAAGCTATGTATGCAAAAAGATTCAAACTGAATGAAAATAAACATATATATATATATATGGGTTTTTACGTTCATGTTCCGCTATTATTTGTTCGTCTTTTACAGATCCACTCAGTTCTTTTTGTGATATATCACATATCATTTATACTCCGTTTCTGTTTTCTAGATTTTTGTCATTTTAAAGAGAAATGTATAAATAAATAAGAAAAATATTTAAATGTATATGTTTTATAGAATTTTTGATTAAAAACAAATCTGAAGTTATTTTAACACAACTTTGGAAATTATATACGATATCTAACCTACCGTTAGCGGTTGGCCATAAACTGAATAAGACAATTTGTAAGGATTGCCATCACCCTGACCAGAGTACCCTTGAAAAGAAGTTTCGTCTGCCCGGATGTTGGCACTCGTATGTTGAAAGGTAATTAGTTAGAAATTATGGGTGCGTGCTGTCCTCTCCGAATTTTATTTTACTGAGATAAGGAGCTATGTGAGAAACCAGCCCTCGATGCTTTTGAAGTGTGAACCGTTGCTCCATCTTGTTGGAACCAAAAATCCAATTCATCAAGTGATAAAATTTCTTCCAACATGGCACATACCGGTATGAAATTACTGTCAATGTGACCTCATTTAAAAAAAAAACAGAGACCAACAATTCCAGCTGAAGAAATTGCAAACAATTCTAAGAAATCAGGTGAATCCAAACGCCTTTGATGCGATTGTCAAGGGGATATTGGTATTTTTCTAAAAGATCATATTCTTTTTTTTGAAACATCGGTTCAAGTAAAAATTTAAAAAAAAGAAGCTCCTCACATGGACATGTGTTCCGAGAATCGGAGTCGCCTTTGGAGGGTACTTCACAATACCAACTTGTACTGATGGTGTACTCAAACCATATGGGGGCTATTTACATCCTCATATGAACTGAGTATTAATTTGCTAAACACTTTATTTCTTACTAGCTGTTTAGTCATCTAATTTTCGACAATTGCCTCGGAATTTTGAAGTCAGTAAGGCTGTCTAGATTATATGCACTGCAATCTTAATTCTTAAGTGCTTCATTTTTCTGCGGTTACTAATGAGGATAGCCACTGTTTTATTGTGGACAAGATTTTATCCTCATTCGTGACATGCTATTTTCAAACAGTCAGTGATAGCAATTAAGAAAAGGAGTCAGGAAAAAACTATTTAAACGACAAATACTTTAACCAAATATTAGTTAGAAAATGTAGAGAATAAATTATAAAAGAAATCCATAAGAAATTAATTTATTTATTTGTTTAATACAATATAGATTTAGTATTCCATTTGTCACAAAATTCGAATCAAATAAGGTTCCGAAGTGGCATGTTCCCAATTTTCCTGATGGGTTTTTATAAGCCTTCGAAAGCACTGCATTTTCGAACTGAGTCTCTAGCAGATGCTACACCCGATTACAAGTTATGAAAAGCCGTATTATTTTTCAAATGTTGCATTGTGAAATCCAGATTTATACAAGGTGCTACAAAAATTGTCATCTGATGTTATATGGCTCATTAAATTATTTCATATTTTTAGATCCAAACATATATGAAATATAAGTCAACGAGATATAAACCACGAATAATTAAAAAAAATGAAACTAAAGAACCTTGCCAAGCTGGTAGCAATCCACTAATGAAATTATGTGCTCTACATCATCCCATATCCAATGTGAGTACCGTCTAAAAACTCAAATATAACTGTTGCACAGCGAGCGCATAAATCCAAAGATTCAAAATGTGTGCACAATTGTATTCCGATTATGGTGTTTATGACCTCTGCCGTCCTAACCACCATCGGGCACAGCGCGTCTCTTGGAATTGTTCATCAACGGCAATGTCCTCTACAACCCTTGTCATCCACGTTTTCTTTACCCTTTCCTTTTCTTTGCTTACGTATTTCCTTTTGGTCTGTTTTATTGCAATTTTGAGTAATTTTTTTGTCGGTTCAACGTCATGACAATGCAATACATAATTATAAAACAATACAAAAAGATGAGCAGAATGACAAAAAAACATGCATACACTGAACCAATGACTTCTTAAAACTGTAAACATAATTTCTCAAGGTCGCCGGTATTGAATATAATGACGATGATGATTTTTAATGACCCTCTAAATAATTTTATGTGATCGTCACGACGATGAGCATTGAAGACGCTCCAGACAACTGCGACCATGTAGTTCCATTATCTACGACGGCAAGCATTCGACCATGACATCGGCGACGGCATTTTCTCAAAAAGCTTCAACCAATTATTTAGTTGTTTTCAGTTGAAATTACCTACGTTTTGGTTTACCACTTTTATTTGCTTCGAAATATTACAAAATAATTAATATTAATCGAAATATTATTATGACATGATTTCTATAAAAAAAATGCGGGAGACCATAATAATTATGCTAAATAGATAAATTTCGTTGGCAAGGCGATACAAATCCCCAGATGGTGTGCAGATATCAAACTAAATTTAGAGCTAACGCGACACGACGCGGCTACTGACGAAGTGACGGGAGAAAAAGAAAGCTAATTGACAGAACAAGTATAGTTAGTTTGACCGGCGGTATTTGTGAATTAAAAAAAAAAGAAAAAGCGATTTCAGTGATAAAAAAATAAAAAATATAAAATGCGTATAATTTATGTTCGAGTGAAAATCTATTGAGGTTATAAGCCACAAAAAATGTAGCCTCTAGAATGGTGAAAAATGTAGTTTTAAATTTATTAAAAGTGACAAGTGATCAGTTGTAAAGTTTATGGCTTTAGAAGTTTAAAAGCAAAAATACTTACGCGTAAGTTTTTCGTAAATTGTTTCAACTCTTATAAACATTTACCATGATTCGTATTAAATTTAAATTGAAATTGAAATTGACTAAAAAGTTTTGCAATATATCATCCACACTAATAGGGCATATGTGAACTTGTATCCATGTCTTATTTTGGTTGTAATTTAAGGTTTTTACAACTCCGTCTGTGGGATTTTTATGATCCGATTGTGTGCTGATCATATGACCCAGGATATATTGCAGTATTCAAAGTATGGCACCTTGGATTTTGTAATAGACATTGCAGTTCATTGCATGTACGAGTTTCTCGGAATCTAACATAGTGAGATATTGTGCTGCTGGACAACATTGTTTGGATATTTGCGGCAGTCTTTCAATGTGGTAAATGTTGGTGCCGTGGATATTAGCTATCTGATCAGAGAATTTCTGCCGACGTTAATCGCGATCATATAAATCGATATATATAATTATGACTCTTGATATACACCGACAACTTCGGTTTGAAAGACGATTATGAGTTTTTGGTAGATTGAGCGGTTAATTCCTCAATATTAACCCCTCCCTGTAAATTTGGACTTGTTCCGGATTTCAGATATAGTAAGATATTTTAGATGAAGCTCTGTTCTCACTAGTCTTTCGACCATTTGATCCGTCTGTAAACATCTATAGTATATATTTATGTTTCACTAACTGTTTGCAGTCTCTTCTATTTCACACATACCGATACAAGTTTTTAGAGCAACATGCTCGTTAATACTCAGGGTCTACCTTTTTTGACAATCTTTTATATCTGCGTATGCACTTCTTTCACGAGCTCCAGTTTATACTCGAATAATTTGAGGAATCGAACACAATCGTAACCGTCGCGCCTTGAGCCCCTTAATCATTTCTATGTAGAATGCAAAATTTGAACTAAGTCGCAGTATGTAAGAGAATGGAATTATTTGGGGCATTTCATTGTCCCCCATTATTCAATTTTCATTTAAGAGTACCTCTTAACCTGAGTGTGAAGTTGGTCCCTATTTCTATTCCCTATAGACGGCAATCAACTTACTTACCTAAGTGTCGTTACAGTTCGGAATGAACCTGGGCCTTAACCAATATGCCTCTCAAACTATCACGGTCCTTGGCATACTGCCTCCAGTTGTGCACTTCAAGTTGGTTGAGATCAGTTTTTACTTGTGAGCGCCACTTCCAGATCTTCCTCTACTGTGTCCATCGTCTGACTTGGAATCAAAGACTCTGCGAGCTGTAGTATTGCCGTTCATTCGTTCTTAAAGTCCTAGCCAACCTAAACGTCCCATGTGGAATTTTTTGAGAAGGGGCCGTATAGGTCTTGATTGGATCTTCGACGCCATAACCCGTCAAATTTTTCGAAGAATTTTCCTCTCTAATCGACCAAACTCAATCCGCTTTTGATACGGTCTATGCTTCAGCGCCGTAGAGCAGCACTAGGACGATCAGGGTCTTATATAGGATCTCCTTAGTAGTTCGAGTGAGGGCTCTACTACTAAATTAACTTCTTCGCCCGAAGAAAAAAAACTCAGTAATTAATTTCTGATGAGATGTTGTTGCCAGAGTTAATAGCGGATCCCAGGTAGACAAAGTTCCAATACTACTTCAAAGTTATATCTGTCAATGGTGACGTTCTATCCAATTCATCGATGTTGTGGGTCCTTTCGTGTTGACAGCATATACTAAGTCTTCCCTCCTAATATTTGCCGCTTTCTTCTCTATACTAGCAAACGTGGCTATTACATCACGTTGAATCCTTCCAATGATGTCAATATCTTCGGCGTATGCTAGTAGCTGCACCGATTTTTGGAAAACCGTGCCTCTGGTGTTGGCTCGGGAGTTTTGCACAATCTCTTTTGCTCTCAAGAATCAAATTGAAGAAGTCATATGACAACGCATCGCCATGCCTAAATACTTTTATGATATCGAATGTGTCGGTGAGGTCGTTTCCGACCCTAATGGATTAGTGAGAATTCTCCATTGTCATCCTACACAAACGGCCGAGTTTGGGCGGTATCCAAAAAGTAGACATAGCTCTGTATAGTCCGTCTTTATAAACATTGTCGTATGCGGCTTTGAAATTGATGATTAGTTGGTGGGTATCGATTTGGACTTCATGTGTTTTTTTCCAGGATCTTCCGAAGTGTGCAAATTTGAGCGGTTTTGGACTTTCCTGTCCTAAAATCACACTTAAGAGGGCCGATCAGGTTTTAGGTAAACGGTTTCAGGCGTTCACATATTAGGGCAGATAAGATCTTGCAGGCGATATTGAGGAGACTTATGCCTCTGTTCTCCTTTTTTGTGGATCGGGCAAACGATGCTGAGGTTCCATTCTTCATTCTGCCTGACAACGGAATGTTGTTCGTCATCGTCGTTTAACAGTCTGGAGAAGTGGTTCCTTCATATCACCAGCATCGACTCCGACTCAATAACGATATTTCCTTTTTCATCTCGACAGAATTCTGTTCGAGCCTTGTATCCTTAGCTTTTGAGTTTTACATTTTGATGAAACTTGAGAGCATCGTTTATTGAATGCCACTTCACTATATCCTTGATCGCGGGCTTTTCTTCCTCTTTTGTCTTCTTTCTGAAAAACCTTCTCAGCTTAGCCCCTTAGGCCTTGTTATTGGCTGCGAGCATATGTCCGCACTACTCGTCAAACCAGGATTTCTTGCTGGTGGGCACGAAAAACATAGCATCAGTTGTGGCTGATATAATGCCTTGTTGGCATCGTTGCCATTTTTTTCGACATTCGATGCTGGTCCTATGGCGTTAATCGAGAGGTTAAGGGATACGCGTTGGCTATCTTTTGCGATTGCAGTCTTTTAACATTACATTTTTTCACAGTATTTCTGGATTGTTGTGGGGTGGTGTGTATCCGCATTCTTACCGTGGCTGCAACAAGGTAGTGTAACGAGTCGATGTTAGTTCCTCGGAATGTTCGGACATCCAAAATACTGGATGCGTGTATCTGGTCTATTACAATGTGACCAGTTTGGTTGACCGTTCATTGATCTGGAGACCGCCATGATACCCTAATGGATATTGAGGTGAGGAAATCGGGGTGAGTGGCATTTCGTTCCGTATCGTTAAAATCTCCCAGTACGTTTAACCATGGTACTTCGGTAGTCGCTCATAGATTTTTTCAATGATCAGAAGCAGTCTTTAGCTGTATCATATTTTTCCTCCGTCGGGGGGTGAGCGCACATAAGTGTTCTGTTGGCGAATTTGGCCTTGATGCGGATTATAAATCAATTCCCGTTTTTTTTTGCTTTTAACATATCCATACAAATAGTTAAGTATAAATCATATTTCCATCGATTGCCAATTGCAGAATATTTCAAAATAATATTTCCTATTCTTATCATGTACAAATATAGCATTTAATGTGCACTTAAGTCATGTTTAACTACAAGTTGTTTGGCAAATAAATTATTTGCTCTTCAAAATATTTCAAAAATTCATTTCACATCCGCAAGTTGTTTTTGCAAACTACACTCTGTCTGGAGTGTTGACGTTTGATACTCTTCCCCATGCTAACACGTCTTTGCAAGACTGTTGCTTTATTTATATTTCCTGCCGTCCATCATTGCAAATTAAGTCAAAGAATAAAATCCAAAGTGTGAGAATTGAAAATATATATGCATTGCATTCGCATGCATTATTCATAAATCACTGCTGGTTATTATTTACATAAAAGGTAATAAATTCAGACAAAACAAAATTTGTAGTCAGCTATAGTTAAACCGATAAAATTAGTTCCTAATAGTAAATCAATTACAAATTTGACCGTTTTACGATTGAATTCGGATTAAGAGAGATTTTGCCAGGTTTTGTTTACCATTTATGAGTTTTTGAACGTTTCATATTTCAAGTACAAAACAGTGGATACATTTTTTAACATATTTTTATTTTATTGTTAAGTATTCATTTAGAAAAATATGCTTTACGAGTTTTCGAATGACAACCATATATGTCAGGTTTGATAATAAAGTTGAATTTTGTGGCATCTATTTCAGACTAAGGGAATGAAAGAATCATACAAAATAACTTAATAACAATAGAGGGCAATCATCCTTCATTTCTAAAACAAACGTTTCACGAATGATGAGTTCACACCATGCGCAATAATATTTTTTTACAATTATGAATTCTGTTGGCAGATGCATATGTTTTATTACAACGAAGCAAATGTTGAATTTGGACGGATAGCAAGAATTTGTAAAACTATCCTTTATATATACAGTCGGATAGATACTTTATGTTTTAATTTATACTTGTTTCACAATGGTTTACAATTGATAACGGTTTACAATTGACCTTCGCATTGGACGTTTAAGATGGCTAGGACATGTAGAACGAATGGACACCAATACTCCGGCTCGCAGAGTCTTCGATTCCCAGCAAGATTACGGACGCAGTAAAGGAAGATTTCACCTTAAGTGGCGCGCACAAGTAGGAACCGACCTCAAACAACTTGGAGAGTGCAACTTGGTAGTTAGCTAAGGACCTGGCTAATTGGTGAAGCATGTTTGTTTGAGGCGCAGGTTCATTCCGGACTGTAGCGCCACTTAAGAAAAAGAAAAGAGAATACATCTTGGAATTCAGTCAAAACAAGTTGCGTTTGATGTATAGGGAATGTTTTTATTTTAGTTTTTCGATGCCAACAGATTTTAAATATAACATCATTGAAATCACCTCAACAACTTTGCCTTAATCTAGTTAGTGGAGGAGTTTTTATTTTCAATAATTCAATGTTGGCCCACATCTTATTAATGATTCGGACAGAAATGTCTTCATGGATTGCAATTTTGTTCTTGCAAAAACCAAATATTAGTACCAAATCGCGTAATATTGACCGCCATTTATCTGGTGCTATTTGTAAGATTTTGCCCTATATCTAGTCTTTATTTAATGTTTCATAAGCTAAAAGTCAACCGAATAATTTTTGCAGAAACATACCTATACTTCCGACCACGCTGAATCTTAATCCACTCCATATAGATAGTTTTTTCGATAACCAAATATGTGGATACGATCACACTTGATTTATTATTCTTCCTAAAATTTACAGATTTACCTCATGATTGAACCAAAAATCCTCGCCTTCAGAAATAAAATGAACTTCCCAATTAGCGATTTTAATAGTCAATTAGTGAATGCAACGAATAGTTATTTCTTGCTACTCTGTGGCATTTTTTATGTTATTACCGCACGAATCGAATGATCGAAATTACAACAACAACACATTTGGTTAGAATTATAGCTATTACTTCAGGTAATGTCCTCATTTCCTTCTAATAGTACCCCGTTAATCGAACGTTCAGCTCAGTTCTCTTCATAATTACTGAAACAACTTGTATTCCCTAACCGGGGATTAAACTCGTTATGTAGTGTCTAGTGAGCCAAGTGCCTACCACTTGCGCCACTGAGGTCTAGGTTACAGGAGCATTTTGCTGTTGTTTTTTTTTTTCATATTTTAAATTTGATTTTCGATTCGACGAACAATGAGCTATAATGAGCGTTAACTATTGATAATACAACAGACTGTCAAAGAAATGTGCAAGCAAATGTGCTTCCAGGATAGAATAAAGAAATTCACCAAAATCGAATCTTATGGAAACTGAATAATACTTGAATTCCATCGATGGTATGACTTTGACAAGAAACCAATACTTTCGATTGGCAGACTACCCCACTGTCATTTAAACTGAACATCACAAGCAAAAAGCTGCGAAGGAACTACCAGACATAGCAATACCGATCTGCAAGAATAACGCCACAGACTAGCTCTTGGCACAATGTTAATTAATATAGCAATGTTAATTAAATATAAGTTAATCGGTGCAATTCTTTATTAGTTACCGGTTGAGGCTTAGTTTTTGCATAAAGGTAGATGAACTGGTCAGATGTTAGAACCATTACTTACAGACAGAAAAGATCTTTACTGACAATACCACAGTAAGCTTGGCTTAGAAAAGACGAAAGAACACTTGCGGTCACTTCATTACCTGAATTCTTTAGGCCGAGGCAAAGATCAAAGCATCTATTGCAAAACTACATGGAGTCTACACAAGTGGTTATCGCAGAAACTAGTGGCATGAACAAAATAGAAGCCGGGGCTCGATTGTTAGTGCGCACAAATTCCGGCTTCGATTCCCAGAGGTTGCAACACCTAAATGACTATTCACTGGTCCTCCTCTGCCGATGATGTATAATGATCTAAAAAAACACCCGAGTAGCATCAATTTTCGATAAAAGCTCATCTTAACTTAAACTTTAAGATTTGGCATGTAACGGGAGTTGCCGCCATCGTGCAAGTTAATGTGAGAACTGAAGACGTGCTTTCAATAAAGCAATTCAATGTTAAGAAATATTTTAAAAATAATGAAAATTTGTCAGCTACAGTTCGCAATTTGTATACAAAATATTGCCGTCATAGTGATTTGAAACCATCATCTGTGAAGAGAATAATTGAAAAATTCAGGGACACTGTATCAATAAAGTGATCATAGACACTTTGGGTGTCCTGTTCAGTCGTTTAGCAGGGAACATCGATGCAGTTCGTAAAGTATTGCTGACAGTCCAGGAACATCAATTCTGCACCGGAATCAGGAATAGGCCATTTCGAGAATGACACTCACAACTATATGAGGCATTGAGAGCATATTCGATGCAGAAGTGTCACTATTTGTGTTACACTTTTTGTTTTTAAGTTAATATTTAAAAAGATTAATCAAATATTATGGATTTATTTGTTTCTAAATCTTTAAACTTGAATATCTCAATTGTTGCAGCACTGGACATAATAAAAATATTGGATAATTCCTTATATATGATGAAAATATTTGAGTTTGCACTATCACTGTCGTATTTCATGGCGCTAGTTTAAGAAACTAGAAGCGACATGGTTTTATGGATCCCTTTATCCAACGCTGCTTCTAAAGCTGTCTTTATTCATTTAAATTTAGTTTCAACTATTGCTGAAAAAATTATGACCACTGACAGCCATTGCTGTTGGCCGGATCTTGCGTGGTATGTTGCAGATAGTTAACAACTTCAATTCATAAATGGGTCATACAACCTAGAAATACTAGTTCCTCCATTAATTTGAATGTGTAAAATTATAAATTGTTGCCACACAAATTTGCTCCGATTCCAAATGGCAAATGCAAGAAAATTCACATGGCAGGTTTTTATACTCTTGTTTGTTTGAAAATTCAGATGATGCTACATTCAGGATTAAGACACCTCGGTTAATAATCATACATAAAACTCCTGCAACTACATAACATGTATTTAATTTCAATACATAAATACCTCAAATAATTTTCTTTTACTAAAATTATGTGTGTTTGTTTTTATAACAAATTTGCTAATACTATTTTGTACATTCATTGCAGTCGTACGCAATTGTCTTGAAACAAATTAAATCAATCCTAATGCAACTGTACTCCTTTAATATTATAATACAAAAAAAAATGTTCGATGATAAAACTTGAATCCAATTTTATCCCCAAATTTCAAATATCGGTTAACCGACCTAATGTAATAAAAATATCTAAACAGTAACTTAAAACTATCCAATGAGTAGCTTTTTCATCATACCAAGCCAAGCGTATTAGTGCCCAACATCAATTTACATCCTTAAATTAAAATACACCATAGAAAACCACCAACTATCTATTATAGTATAATCATTAGAAAGATACCCCTTAAAGATTTACAATTTATAAATTGCACTGAAGGGGGTAAAAGTATTCCACAAAATACCCGGATGCATATATTTGCTTCCTTCCTTCGGTTATGTCTCGATCCATGACCACACTCTAATTAAGAAAACCTATCAATGACCCAGACATTAAGGAAACCAAAAACACTCAGTTTTGAAATCCTTGTTTATATAATTTCCGCAAGCACCCTTTTTATGTCAAGTTAGTATTTCCTTCATCCCACCTTATCCTGGTGTTCAATCGATTTTTTTATTACGAAAAAAAATCTGCGAACTTACTTTTCTTTACCCTACAATCTGTTGTATGTATTCTAAAAAAAATATACACATACCATCATCCTAATTAAAATTTTTAAATGAAATTTCTCTTCAATTCGTTCCACGAAAATTTGAATAGAAACATTGCCGTCGGGATATTCTCCTTCCGCGCGCACTAATCAGGTCAAAAAGTTGTCTTCCTAATTGTTAATTAAAAAGCAAATTCCTACTAGGTATACCCGGTTGTTCCAAATTGCATAATTCAAGAAAAACAACAACAACCTTAATATCTGCCCTCCAGAGTGAGTAGGAAAACAATTTAATTAACATATCCTATGACACAAGTCACAGCCAAAAACTAAGACAAAAAAATAAGATTCTCTAAAACACGAAACGCTGAGAATTTCTTTAATGAGGAGTCGAAGAAAAAAATCTCTAACAGTGTAGATACTTTCGTTACCAGCCAGCAGCAGCAGGAGAAAAGGAACCACGCCCTAAAAAATGTATCTTTCATTGAATTTTGCCGTCGCAGCCATCATCGGACAGAGTGTAGATACTTTTTGGATGGCACAGGCAAACTTAGCTACACCAACACACATTCTCTGCACACACAAAACATCGCATTCCATCCGAATGGCAGAAATGTAGTAGCGCGAGGGTTGTTTTTGAAACTAAATGGTTGTCTTTCTGTATCTATATCTCCACACAAGAGGTTTTTCGCTGCTCTGCGATATAACAACAACAAACAAGTAAGCATAGATAGATACTCTTGTTAGGTAGGTAGGTAGATAAATGGAATATTTTTGCTGGTGGTGGCAATATTCGGCTCTGGATATTCAGGTTTCCATTTTTGTTGTTGTATCGCTAGTGAGTACCGACGATAATGATGGCATGGCATGACAAGACAAGGCAATGGCTTCACGACCGACTTCATTTCGAATTCATTTTGCTGGACAACCGTTCAGATCTGAGATGGTTGCGGAATAATTTTGTGTATGGTGGACAAGCAATTTTGTAATTTTTTTCCTCATTTTAGTTTTACCTTCACCTTGTATAAGGAAGTTGATTTCTTGAGTTTTTATTTTATTTCGTTGGTTTGTTTCTGTTGATTATTCAACAATAGAGTGAATGATATAAAGATTGTTCATGTTTTTGCAAAAAAAAAACATAATAACACAGAAATGTATCTGTAAAGGGCAAATAAAATCTCAGGATTGTGTGAATAATTAAATTTTGGATGCGAATTTAATTTGCCAGTCGATGACGGGGGGTGTGCCGTTGGGCATATTATATAACCGAATGGTTCTGTTATTGTTTGTGAGAGCAGTGAATAAAATTGTAGTTCATAAATTTATTACCATTTTATGCTGTTTTTTTTGGAGCTGCTCTTGATTTCGGAATGGAAGGACTTAATTAAATCTGTTAAATTGGGTGAATTGGGATTTATGTGTAGAAGTTGGAATTTTTACCCTTTTCCGGAGCACAATGAAGGTGTCTTTCTGCAAATTAATCTCCTGGTTGAATGGAAGACTGAAGCTATTGAAGTAGATTGAAGGGCTAACGAACACAATTAAATGGGTTTAAGTCTTTTAGTTTCATGTATGAACGGTGAAGTTGATTGAAAGTAGGTCCATGCTTAAAACATTTTTGAGGGTATCCTAATTTTGAACTACAACCACATTGTACTTATTCGTCACCTAAATGCAAGATTAATTTGGTATAGAGGTAGTGCATTAAGATAGCAAAATGTTTGTACCGATTTCTAAAAAGTGTGTTCATTCAGGTTACGAATCAATATGAGATACCTACGTGTTTTATTTTTGTAGAGTGGTTTGGCTTTTTTTTACACAATTTCGTATATGTTAATTCGCCAGGTGAGTTTGGATCGAATCACTTCGAACAATATTTGCCTTCTGTTGAGGGTTCAAAATGAATGCTTTAAACGCGTTAGTGGTTTGACAAAGAGTTTATTTTATTGTTCTTGCACTGACAGTTAGGACTTACAGAGAATTTAGGCTGTCAAATTATGTATTAGAGACGTACAAAGTAACACATATTATAAACTGAGAAAGGTTGTTAGTACAAAATAAATAAAAGTAAAAGAATATGTTTTGACAGGATGGTATGTACAAAGTGTTAAAGTAGAAGAGTTAACAGTGTACTTATCGCATCTGATCATAGACTCATAACATCTGATCGTAGGTATACGAAATTGATTTTCTTAAGGAGACGAATATATACATTTTTTTAAATGACTGCAGGCTATGGAGCATGATGATAAATTTTTTTTTTTATTTTCCCACAAGAAATTGGCTTTACATTGAAATATGCTCCAGGCCGGTTGCTGGCTGACAAAATTGCTCTAAATTAAAAACAATAAATATACGTTTGTCAATTTTGTATAAAAATTAACGGTAAGGACAAAAAATATTACCAAAAAACATATTCATTAAATACTATAGGATCTAAAAATAATTAAAGCAAGAATCGTCGAAATTGATATATCGCTTCTCATAAGAACTGTCACGAGTTTAGAACTGACACCCTACGTACGGTTCCTAAGTTTTTCACAATCATCTGTATCAACTGTCAAGAAAACTGTACTCCAAGTTAGTCGCTAATATTCGGCGAGTAAGGTCCCGCCAAGGTGGATGAAATATATACGCAAAAAAATAGTTTTGATTAAAAGCAGGACCCTCCATAAACAAATTTATTCAAATCAGGCTTTGACTGTTCAAACAATTTTTCATTAAATTTTGGGATGCCGAAATTCTGTTTCACAAAAATGAACTGGAACCTACTTGTCGATGTTATTAGTACCGTTCTCTCACAGAGCCAACAAAAAAATCACATTACCATTTTATGTCGATGTCAAAGCAACGTAACGCGGCTTATTATGTATCTACTGGATAATGTCAACAAAAGGTAGATTCGTACACGGTTGTATTACAAAAACGTATTGCTATATTACAGCTACAAAGTATATGATCGTGATAAAAGCCCACTCAACGCTGATCATCGACATTTTTGAAGAAATACCCTAATTTTAGCCAAGAACCCATAAAGCTAGAAGTGCACTCTGTAAAAGAGAATGTTGTATATTGTACAAGATGCGCCATCTTTTTTGTCACGTCAACAACGGATTGACCTTCTCATTACATCGAAACAACATTCAAAAATAGTGACACTGTGAAATATTAAAGTTCATTCAGTTGTGTCATCTCTACGTGCATGTCGTCGAAAATATGCTGGAAGCAATATGTGGCAATACTAACCGTAGCTTGGTGCTAATTCTGTTGAGCACGAGACAGTAGGAGATTGTCGAAATGCCGTTCATCAATCCAAATTTTCAAATGAACTAGTTGAATCGGTAGGAGATAGTGTTGCCGTATACAAACAACGCTTATCGTTTGAACCAAAAGTGGAACCACCTAGCGGCAGATGTTGATGGATGATTTACATTCGTTTCCATATAAAGTAAAGTCGACCCAAGAAATATTGCTGACAATCAGAGTGTAGGTACCTATTGCAAGAACATTTTGATGACCGACGAGGCCCATTTTACACACCATAGCGCCGTTGACAAGCAAAATTGTGAAACAGGAAATTCACACGAAATCCATTAAAACCATCATTGGAATATTTTTCTTCAGAGAAGTTTAAACAGTCAAAGGGATTCGACATCGGTGGGTCAATAGATCTGCCCAAAAATGTTTGAAAATAATCTGGAAGATTACTGGTTGCAACAAAACGGTGTGCCATGCAACACTGCAAGTAAAACAGGCCAATGGGAATTATCTGGACGCAGGTCACATTGACGGGCTAAACAGATCTCCAGATTTGACACCCGAACTTCTTTTTGCGGATTTATAAGAAACACAAAGAGTACACCAGCAAGCTATAAACCAGTGACGAACACTAGGCAAACATTCTAGTAACCCCATTTTGGTGTTTGCTAAGAACAGGCATTGTGTTACTTTAATCGTAACGTTTTTGATATTTCGGTTTTTTAAGTTCGATAAGGTCCTAATGAACGGATAATGATGGAGGATTTAAAGTAGTAAAATGAAAAGAATTTTAAGACAAGAGTTATTTGGTGGTACCTACATGTGGTCCTAATAATTGCATTTCATGCTGTACTCCATCGTAATAGTGTATTATAGGTAAGTACCGGAAAAATCGTACCCATGATTATCCAATAATAACACTTTAGTTTTGGACCACATCTTATACCGAACAAACAGCTTTTTTGATACTCGCTCTGTTCTGACTTAGGGTCCAGTTATAGCTATCATTGAACCACTTCATTGGAACACTACTTATGATGCAATTGAAATGTCACCCCCAAAGCTCTTTATAGGAATTATTAGAAAAGTCCGTTCCGTTCGTTGGAAAGATAAATATTACTTCACTAAAATAAATCTTGATCAGTGAACAATAAATTTTTATTTTCTGTAAAATTTATAATTTAAAATTAAAATATTTTTGGATAATCTTATTCTTAAATTCAAAGGCATTGTTTTGACACCAACTCGCCAAAGATTTAATTTATAAAAAAAAGCCGCAAGAAGTATGAGAAAAATTTCAACGCGGATTTTCAATGATAGCTATAACTATGCCTTTACATACAGATCATACTTTAAAGCTGTAGCAAATTATGTCAAAGTCTCACTGCAATTGCAAAAAAACTACCCTAAAAGGTCCCAATGAAGGTTAAACGCTAAAATAAAATGATGCATGCATTAATTGTCAATAGTCATTGAATTACAGTTTTTTTTAGGTATTTCGATGGATTATACTCTATCGAAGACTGGTGATTCTTAGTTGTAAAATTTGTGTATGACCGTGTACATATTTTTTTAATACGGAAATCGGCAGATATTTCCGGTGTTTCATTGCAACCCAGAAGGATGCTCAGTAGGATTGACACTAATTTAGATCTCATTTCCGTCCAACTTCAATGTCCATGTAAACTCAGTATAGCGTATATTAAAGATGTATTGCTTATTATAATAACTACATTGTATATACCTTTATACAATGGGATATATATTAATTTAAGTTGTCCTTTAATAAAAGAACATCTTCTTAACCAAAATTGCTAATATTAGTAAAATATATACTACCATCCAGGTTTCTAATTCAGAACTTGTGCTTAATAGGAAAGTCGAATGGAAGTTGAACAGAAATTTCACAATAAATCTCTGTCAATTTGACATATGTACTAGGTTGCAGTGAAGCTCTAGAGGTATCTGCTCTCTTTGATCAAATTTTATATAATTTGTAGATTTTTTTAAAACAATAGATTCACTTAATAGAATGAAAGTACCCTTATAGAAATTCCTTCCGCTCATTAAGAATGGATTTTTTTATATTATAAGACATTGTTCTCAAGGTTAAGATAACCTTTACTCAGATTTTTTGTTGGGCATTGAAAAATGTTGCTATATATTATTATTATTTCCATTCCAATTTCAAATGACAATAACACCCGTGGGAGTTAATGCTTTTTCGTGGCGGTGCTACTTCCTTTTATTTGGAAAATAAGCCCCATCTCCACGTCTAAATCCATAAAATTCCACTTACATCTGAAAAACTTAATTTAATTTACTTAAAAAATATTATAGTAAACAAACCCCTAGCTAACTGTATACATAATACCAAACGAACTTCTGCGTACCTCCGATTGGCGACTAAAAAAGTGCACACACTTGCATTTGGTGGATTTGTACGTGGATAGAAATTATCACCTATAATTACATGTCAAACCATGACTACATTAAATTGTTCAATTTGTCATTTTGTTGCACAAGTGTGACTAGGTATGTATCAATAAGAACGCAAGTAACGTTGTTCTTAGATTTCCTTATTTTTTTATTATCTTTGGATACAGTTGACTAAAGATTACATTGCTAACCCTTTTAGAGTTAAGAATTCTAACGTGAGGTATATGAACATGATTGTTAGAACTCAGCCATGATTTCCTCATTGTTAACTTTAATGAAATTCTGTTCTACCAATAAAGAACGATACTTAAGCTAAGCTTAACACATACCATATATGGCATTCATACTGTCAACGGTAACATTATATTACAAAAAAAACATGAACAAACCGGACAGGTGACTGGAACGGATGTAAAACGTACACAATGTGTGTGGCATAAGGGAACTTGAATTTAATTAGTTCCGTAACGGTTTCTATTCAACTTTATGCGGTGAGAACAGCTGAAGATTCGATGCTTTCAACCATTTCTCATTAAATATGGAAATGATACAGAACATCAGCACAGAAATGAGATATCAAACGTCTTAATCACTGCGGCATGCGCCTATGGAATCAACGACTTAAAGAAAGACTACTTACCTACTTCGAGTCTGTCCATCTGCATAATCCATACATACACGAATATACTCATCATTCTATTCTATCTTATGGTAGGTATTTCAAAAGCAAAATAAGAAATAGAGATACATTTATATGATATACTGCCTACCGCCTATATTAACCGTCTGATTTGCATTTTCCAACGAGGAAGGGATTTCCATTTTAATAAACAATATCCTCAACCTTATACTATCTACACACTTAGCGCACAGCAGGTTTTTCAAAAAATCTGGCTAGGATTCATTACAACATTGGGAACGTTATTTTTTTTTATTTAATTAAGTGTATCTTTCATATTAAAGAGTATATACATTTTGCATACGCTACACGCGTCGTCCTTACACAGTTTGTCACATATTTCGCTTCAGCACACGAATTATGTGACACGAAAAGGTTCTTAATTAAACTTCTCCCATGTGTTGAAGCAACAAAAAGACCTGACCTAAAAAGGTGGAATGGAGACAAAACTTCAACATTAATAGCTCGTGATTTTTAATCAACGCATCAAAAGGGTTACTCATTCACAAAAAATTCCCAAAAAAAAAATAACCACGAAGGCAAAAATCGACACACGAGGATAGGATCTCATCGAAACGGTGTTTTTCTGACGTTAATCACTTTTCCCAGGTGGGTAAATGAGTCAACCAGACGCTTTTGTTTTTTTTTTGTTTTCGTTTCCCTCTCGCTTGGATGGTGTTATTTACCCATTTTTGGAAAAATGTATATGCCTTTGGCCTCGGGGATATATAAACCGCACCATATCGCAGTAGAGCAATGCCAACACCCTCGCAGCGGGATTACATAATTAAGAGTTACTTTAATAGGGTGCCAAAAGAGTTAGCATAAAAATGTTCATCAGGGCTACACTTTGAACACCTTGTTGGTAGGTTAAGGGTTTCTTTTTCTGTTGAAGCTTTTTATACCAAACCAACCGAGCGACCCCTCCATTCCAATTGCCTATTCACCCAGAATCCCTTAATCATATCTGCTTAGATAGATAGGTATACCTGTATTTATGTTGGGTGCTGGCTAAATGATGGCATTCAGGAGGTGTGCTGATGAAAAACAATATCTCAGCGATTAGATTTTGATTTGATCAAACGAGCAAAGAGCTCTGCGCTAGCTTTTGGGTGGAGTAATGTGAAAATGAGAAGGGGTGCTGGGGTACTTAAGCTAAAAGGGTTCATAAAATGAGTCTTTTGTGAGAAGGGAATAGTCAGGGAAATCGATTCCGTATACATACATATATTTTGAAAACGAAACTGTTTTTATCTATATATGGAAATGACTGTGATAAGGGAGGGCTTTACAAAGAAATGGTTGGTAATAGTTCTGATGGAGTGGCAAAGTGCCTTTTTATCTTTTATGATGTTGAATGCAATGCAGTACATATGCAGATCTGAAGAATTGAATAATAATATTGTTGGACAAAAGCCAATGTGGCTTAAGTCTAGCTAAATAACTTCAACTAGAAATGTTTGGTTTTTTAATTAATTGGACTTGCTCTAGGTTGTGTGTGCCATAAATCAGTAACGAATTCTAATGGAATATTGAATACTTAGTTAGCCATTCCGGGATGAATCCGGGCCTCAACTAACATGCCCCAAAGATTTGCCCAGTCTTTAGGTAACTGCTTTCAGTTATAGACTTTAAGTTGGTTGGTTTCTAGTTGTGCGCCCCACTTTACGCGCGGTCTTCTTCTACTATTTCCGCTGTCTGGTTGAGAATCAAAGACTGTGACCTGGAGGAATAGTTTCCAATATCTCTACATGTCCGACCTGTCTTCAACTTCCAATGCGAAGTTTTTTGACCAAGTCTATGTAATTGTACAGCTCAAATAGCTCCCATTCAGTTTCAGCTTTGCCTTGAAGGACTTGTATTTGGCAGCATTTTTTATCAGATCATTGATGCAAAGGACCAAAGATTATAAAGTAATACAGATGACGAATGGAGAACGAAAAACAGGAACTTTTACTCACCAGCTTCATGGTGCGGGCGGGCGGTGTGCACGTGAACACATGAAAAACGAAATCCAAACATATGGCGGTCTGTGCCAGTACGGTCCGTCATAGAACAATTTTTCTTGTATGCAGTGCGTCATCTGTATGACTTTAAAATCTTTGAAGCGACCTAGCACATCAATTGCGGCAGATTAGCTTGTCCTTGGATATCAGATACTGGTGGTATGAGTTTACTTGAGAGTTTAGAGATGTAAAGGACTTGGCGATCTCTTATTGCTATTGCAGCCTTTTAGCTTCAAATTTTTGAAGTTAATCTTCTTTGGGCTCATCGGAGTAAATCCATCTAACAAACGAAACAAAATGTAGACCCCAAAACTCAAGGGTAACGAAATGCTAGTCGGATGGAACAACAAGCAAAAACTTATGTTACGCTTTCGCTCTCTTTTGCTAAAACAAATGAAGACGAAATATGTGTTTTGTCGCATGGTGTGTGTTGCTTTTGAGGTTTGATATGTGGAGCAATACATATGTTTGCTTTGAGGTGATGGGACATTTCAGAGTGTATTCGACATATGTATTGCCTCATGCGTGAAGTCAACATCACTACTTTAGCTAATTTTTTTACTTTTGATGAGGAAGGACTTCTGTTATTTGAGGAACGTAGATGTGGTAAGTTTCACTTCAACCTCGTAGCACTCAACGACCTTTTTTCGCATTTGTTGTGGAGTGTCTAATATCCGCATTCTTATGATGGCTGCAACAAGGCAATGGTCCAAATCGATGTTAGCTTCCCAGAAAGTTCAGACATCCAAAATGCTGGAAGTACGTCTTTTGTGTATTGCAACATTGTGAATTTGATTGACCGTTTGTTGCTCCAGACACAGCCATGTCACTTTATAGATGTCTGAAGCTAGTTGTTGTGTAGAGTGTTTTTTTTTTGACAATAATACTAACGCTGTCCGATCTTTCTAACTTGGCATTTCAATTACAAAGTTCTGTTAAGTAGTCTATCATATTTTTCTTCGAATGGAGTATGAAGGCATATAATGGTTATGTCTTAGAAGTAAAACACTTTTTGGCTTTTATTTCAAATCCGCATTCAATTAGTACTGATTCTACGTTCTATAACACGGAACGTATTAATTGTTAGTTTTTCATCGTCATTATTTCTTGAATGTTATCAGATGAGACTATTGTTCAATGTAAACTATTGGGATATCAAATAAGCCTCTGAGCCTTTCAGCCCAAATCCTACAATTCAGATCCAGGAAATAATACTGCCATATAATACATTTCACTTCTGGTATTGCGATACTGAATTCATTTGCTTAAATGTATATCAACAGACAGTCGCTTTCCCATAAGGTTCAAATTACAAGAAAACAAACAAAAACCAAAATTGTAATGCCGAAAGAGAATTCCTTTCTACTCTTTTTAACAGTTGCAGGTTGAGGTATGTCTGTTCGCTGTCTGGTGGATGTCTGTTCGCTTTTTTAAAGAAACGGTTTTGGAAAAAAAAACTAAAAAATAATTACATATATTAATGACTTTAACAACATTAGTGCATTCTTTTAATTTGACATGAAGCAATCACAACAAATACCCATGCAGAATATTTTTTAACCACTTTCGGTATATGTACATAATCCCCCGCGAGCGTTTCCCATTACATGTATGTTTTAACATTCGAATCTCTTCGAAGTTCCCATCAAACATTATAGGTAGGTATCTCATACAAAGAATCCGCATTTGTATGCACTACCGCACATCCTCTCATATTCAATATTTCATTTTTTACATTCGCCAATAACCGTAAATAATAAACAATATCAATTTCGGGAGAATTTTTCGGAAATATATATAAAACCAAAAAAAAACACGTTGATATGTTATAAGGAATCCTCCCTTGTTATTGGTATCCAACCAATTTGAAAAAATAAAAATAAATGGAAAGCAGTAAATTTGTAGGCAAATTGCTAAAACAAACTGAAGCCATACGAGATACGAATATGTATACGCACACATGTCCCGCTTAAGCCCTTGAACATATGCGAACCATCGAGTATGGAATAGTCATCTCCATGAAGAAAGGACGTAGCTATACACCATCTACCCGTATATGCATGAATGGGAGGAATCAATTTTCAAATTTAAAATTTGCTTCCATAAAATTCATCGATACGTGTCGAGTGGATATCTGTACTCGGTCCTCCGTAACTAAACGAAACGAAAAATGGCAGAATTTTATAAAATATGAAATATATAAACCCTCTTCGTTCACCTTTATCCTTTTCCATGCGTAACCAAATCGGATTCATTTCGTTTATATTTATCTGGCGTGCATGTTTTTGTGCTGCCTTTGAAAAATATACGCACATACACACACACAGCAAAACAACCGAAATGTAATGTAATTTCAGGAGTACGCTCAATTTCCCTTAAATCGCTTACTTTTAAATTTGTTTCTATCCTGTGCGCGTTTTGCTACACCGTTGATTTTTGAACCCAAAAAAAGGTCTTAAGAAATAAAAACTAAATGAGAGTCTTAGGGAAATTGGAATAAAGGAGGAGTGGAGAAAAGGAAAATGTCTTTGGTCGGTCCCCATCTTGAAAATATGCTTGAGATACACGGATAGGATAGTATGTTTTTTTTTCTTTATTTTTTTTTTCAAGGATATTTACTTATCCCTTTTTTCCGGGAAAGATAATTTTCTTAAGACTAAACAACCGAGCAAATGACATTCGACGGATTTTTCTTCTCCTGTTTTTGTTTTAAGGCAATGGAATTGTATAGGGTATGTTGGAACAGAGCAAGCAATTGTAACGCACATGATGTAGAGGAATCCGTTATGTTGTTGCATTTGGTTGTAAAATTGGAATGGGACTTAAAAAAACATGGCATAATCGTTGCATATGAGAGTGATTTATTATGAAATCTTAACATATCAGATGGAGGTCAGATATAAAATGAAAGTAATTTATGCTAACATCGTAAGTCATTGTGTTTTATCATCAACGACGACAGGTAGACGAATTAGGAATATTATTACTGCTCATTTGACCAATTTTCGATCTGTTGTTTTAACGCAGCGTGAATTCTTTTAGACTTCTCCCTTTCTTCCTTTGACTACTTTTTAAAGCGTTAAAACCGCGTTTACCACAATAAACCACAAACCTTACAAGCCCAACATCGAAGAAGAAACAACCAATTTGTGATCAGATGTAGTCTTTTTACCGATATCAGTTTTCAAAGTAATGTCATAACCATTTACTTACTTACTTAAGTGGCGCTACAGTCCGGAATAAACCAAGGCCTCAACCAACATGCCTCTCCAAATAGCCTGGTCCTTAGCTTACTGCCTCCAGTTGGTTGAGGACCGTCTCAAAATCACATGAAGAAATCTTCAAAAATCAGGAAAATTATTCGAAAAATCTTTGGTCCCGTTTGTGTCTATGGGCTATGGAGACGAAGCTCCAACCAACAACTATACGAGTTGTACAGCTTTACTGCTGAATTGCCTTCTTAGCCCGAAGAAACAGCGGTTGACGAGATGTTGTTGTCAAAAATAATAACGGAACCGCGATAGACAAAGTCAAAGTACTCATTTACTGTAAAACCCCAAACGTGGCTATGACATCACATTGAGTCCTACCAATGATGTCAATATAGTCGGTGCAGATTTGGCTTATGAGTTGGTGGATGTTACTTACCAAGAGCTCAGCGTGAAGGCCAACATTTCCGGCAGCCTTATTAAGCAGGTCGGGTGGTTTGCAGTTTTCGCAGTCGTTGCCAAAATTGAATGGTTGGTTCTGCCTGACAGCGGAATGTTGTCCGTCATCGCCGTTTAACAGTCTGCAGAAGTGGTTCTTCCATATCCTCAGCATCGACTGTGTCAACTACGATATTTCCTTGTTCATCTCGAGATGTTTCTGTTCGCGCCTTGTATCCTTGGCTTTGACGTTTTACACTTTGGTAAAACTTGCGAACATCGTTCCTGGAGTGGCGCCTCTCTATATCCTCGATCGTGCGCTTTTCTGGCTCTTTTTCTTTTTTTTGAAAAGCCGGTGTTCTTGCCTTCTTCTCTGCCTATATAGCTCAATGGCAGCTCTCGTATTCACCTGCAGCTTAGCCTTGTATGCCTCGTTCTTGGCTGCGTGCATATTTCGGCATTCCTTTTCAAACCAGTGGGCGCGAGAAAACGAATGCATCAGTTGCGGCTGATCTAATGGCTTGTTGACTTCGTTGCCATTGTTCTTCGACATTCGATGCTGGTAGTATGGTGTTAATCGATTGGTTTAGGGATACGCGTTGCTCGAAGGCCATGGCGGTCTCTTGCGATTGCAGCCTTTCAACATACATTTTTTTCACAGTATTTCTGGATTGTTGTGGCTGGTAGATATCCCGTTCTTACCTTGGCTGCAACAAGGTAGTGTTGCGAGTCGAAGTTAGCTCCTCGGAATGTTCGGACATCCAAAATATTATCGCAATGTGGTCAATTTGTTCGACCATAAAAATGACTTCTCTTATTAGCCTTGCGTTAAAATTTCCCAGCAGGATTTTAACACCTTACTTCGGTAGTTGCTCATGGGTTTTGATGGCTAATGGGCAATCCTTAGCTATATCATCATTTTCCTACGTTGGAGCGTGATCGCTCATAAGACATTTGTTGGAGAATTTAGCGTTGATGCGAATTATTTCAATGCGTTTGCTAATGTCTTGGAAATATAACAATTCTGATACATTTAGCACTTTTAACAAATCCACATCCAAATAGTCGCTGTTTCTGCTCACTATAACAAGGTCCGTAGTTGCTGTCAGAGTTTTTCATCCTCTTTTTGCTCGGCCCATCCCATTTTATTTCCTGGACGGCACTACACACATTGAGATGAAAAAGTTACTTCGTCTTAACAAAATCGCCGATCTCATTTATGTCTATGCTTCTAGGTTCTAAGCTGTCTGTTGCTCGTGTATTTGTAACTATTGCACTTGTTGCCTACTACTATTACCATTGTTTTCTTAGCTATTCGAATGCTTATAATACTTCAATCTAAGTAAAAGTATATATGGCTCCCATCCCCTTAAGCACACTTTATGATTGCAATACAAACTATCGCTCTGTGTTAGTTATATACATATAAGCTTACAATTTAACAGCTGTTTCCAACAAATGGTTTACTTGAATATCGTAGTTTCTCTTTAATCATCTGATTAGGATAAAAGGCAAGTTACCCCTTTTTGTCATACAAATATATTTGACCAATAAGTTACACCTCCCATTTCGGTATATATGCTAGTGAAATAGGGTATCCTTCAATTTCTCAACAACTATATCAACTCCTTGTATCTTTCTCATTCTTCTTCTTCATTCGCTGTTTTATTTTGCGTAGCGAGATCGTAACATCACGGTTAAATAATTTTCATGCTCCATAGCACCTTGCTGCTGGCTTCTATACATAATACCGATGCTAAGCTGGGTCCTTTTTTTGTCCTTATTTCTGTCACCAGAATGGCAAAAGAGATTATATTCCTCTTTCCGTATGGATATGCTCGGGCTGGAATTCATCTTATAGTTAATGGAGATGAAAATTAAAGGAGATATGGCGACGTCTCTGATTTCTTGTGTTTACACCATGCTCCATAACCTACAACTCCAGTTTTGAATTAGGAAAAAAATGAAACCGCCTCAGCGACGACATAACTTCAATAAATGCGCCCTCCAACTCAGAATGTTATTGTACACATGTCCTGATTTGATGTCATTGGTGAGTGTTTTCCTCTTGGTAATGCACCCTTGAAAACGATGGCATTTTTTTAATACCCTTAAAAAAATTTCTTAGCATTTTTTATAGCATGAACTCATTTGCAAAATGGTTGAAGTAGGTTGTACAAAGGAATAGGATTGCAAAATTTCAAATCAATATTAATATGCGAACATTTATTTTTATTGCAATATAATGATAATCGTTTGAAGGATTAAAAAGGAGAAAAGAAGTATCTTTTCATTTGCGATTTTAGGATATGGCATTATTATACTTATGTCTGCTTTTTGCAAATAAATGCAAATGTTTTTTTAATGATGTAGCTATATGAAGGGGGAAGTGAGAAAATAAGTTTAGGGAAAAAAATTAGGACGAGAAAATATATATTTTTTTGAATAAAATTGATATCCCAACGAAGTTTATCAGTATCTTTATAGCGTTATACCTTGGCTTTTATAGTTTATTAATGATGTTACGAACATCCACTGCAAATAAGAAAGTACAAAATAAGAAACCGGTTGCATCTCTATGCTCGATACAGATAACTTTCAAATTTTATTGCTAACGTAAATGTGTTAGAAACATAATTAAGTCCATGTCATTTGTTGTTTGTTAATATGTTTTGTATGTCAGATTTTGTGTTGTACAAATCAGGTGTTATATATTAAGCGAAATAAAATTGGAAACATTTTTAGAAAATACGAATTTCTTTTATTAAGATTAGGTTGCACGTATATGAATAATGCAATGCAGACCAGATTCAACTGAAAAAAATACTTCAAAGTGTCATGTTATCTGTAATACATTAAAAAATAAAAAAATAAATGTGTATTTGCACATCTTTATCTCAACTTACATGGCAATTAACACAAATGATACCTTCTCCCTGACAATTTTTTAACCCAAACTATAAAGAAATCCTTTATCCACTTTTGATAAAGTCAATGCCCCAATTACGTAGACCAGAACAGGGATTCGTTATAAGAATTAATATTAGAGCTGAGTTAGCCAAAGTCTCATACTACCTTAAAGATGTGCCTGTCGATTGCGTCGTAATGTGCACCTGATAAAGGTGGTCTTTAGCTCATCTACTGTTATATCTTTTTTCCGCTAATACACGTGGCTGTGACTTATCGCTAATGATCTCGATATCGTTGGGGTGTACTTGTAAATGAACTGTTGGACAGAACGTTACTACTGACGGATAAAACATTAAATTACGTGCCTTTGTCCACTTCGGCTTCGCTATTAACTCTGACAAAAACATCTTTTCAGGAATTAAACGAAGAATTACTCCTGGCGTTGAGCCAATTTAGTAGTAAAGCCCTCATGCAAACTACTGAGATCCTTTATAAGAACCTGATCATCGAAGTTCTGCTCTGCAGCGCTGAACCATGGACCGTATCAAAAGTGGATAAAGACATCATTGGTCGTTTTGAGAGCACACAATTTTGAAAGATATTTATTCGCTCCGGCAAGTCTATTCATGATGAAAGGGCAATACAAACTGAATTAAATCGTCATATAGACAAGTCAGTTGACAAATAGTAACTGCAAAAAACAATCCTATTGAAAAGTAACTCCTATTGGATCACCTGTTGCAAGTAAGATTATAAAATACAACCGCCAGCTTTATGAGTCCAATGCAAACATTTTTAGCTTGCTAAAATATATTGATATGGACTACTGAAGTATTTTCATGTAAGCCTTAAATTTACAATTCTAAGATGTTCATGTATCTGCTTTCAATTCAATTATTTGCTCCTATCATTTTTATATAGGAGGGATAGTTTTCAAAAATCAAAATACAAATTACAACAGTTTCCTTCATACCCATAGCCTTGCTTTTTCCCACGCAACCATTCATGTGTACTTGTTTCAAACATCCAGTTTTATGCAGTGGTGTAGCGAGGGTTTGGTAAGGGATAACAGTCCCGGGCATCACCTTGCTAGGGGCGGCAATTCGGAGCGGTTAAAACATACAAAATTTGCCAGCATTTGCCCTACTTTACAGTAAGTAAGTAATTGATAACTACAAAATTCAATGAACTCTGCTCCCTCAGTATGTATGCAACTGAATTATATCAGCAATGACAAGCTTGGGTACTTATCCCCTTAAATTTAAAATGATTATCGTTGACCATAGTGCAGGAGACTACGTGTTTTTTTTATATTGAATTGAGTGTGCACATGTATATAAATCACCTTCACTTCCTTCACTACCGTCAACGATTATAATTTTAAAAGTAACGAACATACAAATTTCATTGTGGGTACATATCAAGTCTCGTTCGTTATAGTCAACGATAATCATTTCAAATGTTATGGTACTCATTCCGGGATTTTTATTTTTGGATTAAATTAGTTGCATACTAGAGGGCAGCTTTCATTGGACTTTGCTGTTAAGCAACACGAGATATATTACTTACTGTGAAGCAGGGCTAATGCTTGTAAATTTTATACAAATTAACCACTCAAAATTGCCGCTTTATTTAGTTTAATGTTTGCCACATATGATAATGGATCGATTATCGTAACAATCGAACAACGCGTTAAGGTTAAAATTAAGATTAAGCCACTTTTCTCGCATTACGCGATGGTTTTTGTCGTCAAAATCGAGACTACGCCAGCAATCGGTAAAATTGTGAAAAAAATTGAAAAGTGCGAAAGCTTAACTGATGTCGTAATGCCTGTGCATCATTGAAATGTACGCTCAGTCGAAAATATTTTGCACCTGGATTTGCATCTCCATCCTTATAAAGTTCAAATTACGCAACAATTTATGCCAGTTGCTGACCATTCAGAACGCCGTAGATACGCTTCTTGGGTATTGGAACAACACCAATTTTTCCAACAACATTTTCTTCAACGATGAGGCACATTTCTGACTAAGTGGGTATGTAAACAAACAAAATAACCGCATATGGCGCTCAGCAAACCCACAAGTGACCGAAGAGGTAATATTGCAGCCAAACAAAGTGACTGTTTGGTGTACTCTATGTTCGAAAGTTATCATTGGTCCATATTTCTTCGAAGATGTCAATGGGAAGACGGTAACAGTCAATTTGGAGCAAAGTGGTCAATATTTGGTTCCAACAAGACGGGGCAACCGGCCCCAACCAATTATGGCTTTATTGCGTGATAGGTTTCCTGGTCGCGTGATTTTAAGTTTTGCCGGCGTCAATAGGCCACCAAAATTATTTGATTTAACCCCGTCAGATTTTTTTCTGTGGGGGTGAGCAAGTGACCGTGCTTACGCGAATAATCCCGAACTCTAGACGCAATAGAAACGAACATTACTAAAGTTATGGCAGAGATAGCTCAAAACAATCGCATGCTGCTAAGCTTTCCGAGGTGGCCATTTAATTGATATTGTTTTTCACACTTAATGGCAAAGTTAAAATTTTTAATGAAACTATCCCGGGTACAATTTTAATGAAGCAAAGTGTAATTTCTGTCAATTAGATCTCGAATGCCAATACAGCAATTTTGAATATATAACTATAGCATTCCTAGTGATATGCAGAACAAAACAAAGAAAACCACATCGAAATCCATTCAGCAGTTCTTCAGATAAGCGCATTCATAACATTTAGGGACTTTACTATCAAAGTTTATAAAAGCATAATGATGACGCATTGAGCACAAAAAACAGAAACTTCATGCACTTGCCCTATGAGAATCGAGATCCCAACATATGGCGGGCTGTGCCAGTACGACCTGCCACATAACAATTTTTCTTGTTTGCGGTGCGTCATCTGTATGAATTTATAATCTTTGATACTATGTATAGGTAGAAAAGATAGATAAAATTTTAGTCAAAAATATATCGCTGTGTGTGTTTTATTTAGCTTTACTTTCGAAACCGAAAAATGAATGACCCCCTTTATGTGTATGTATAACTGATTGAAACCGAAGATAACGTTTTTTTTTTCATTACTAGGGGCGGCATAAATTGGGTCTGTCCCGGGCTGCCCCAACCCACGATGCGCCACTGGTTTTATGCCGAATTCAAACGGCTAGGTCGAATGTCATATTAAATTCCAGGTCATCTGCGCGGCAGTTCATGGCACTAAACATGGCGCCACTGAGCCCTTGCTTTTCAAAAAATCTAAATAATTCAAAAACCAGTTTTAACATTCCATCAACAACTTAAGAAATTAATTTGAATGAAACACATGTAACAAGTTAGCCTACTTATTCGTGCACCCATAGACAAAAAATTTCAAATTATTCAAAAAAAAATAAAAAATTATCAATCAAAATTATTGACAGACTTATTTATAATTTTTTTTTTGTTTCTTATAAAATTTCAGTTCTGAAAGCAAATATGTGTACGTGTGCGCGTTCGTCGGCATCTCTAAACGGTATTTTTCGGTTTCGGTGTATGTTTTCTTTTCAACGTTTCTCTTCAGTAAAAACGGATGTTAAACTCAATGAGCCGCAGCAACAACTTTATTTAAAGGTATGTAGGCATTTCGTATGTGTTTTTGAAAAAAAATAATATCTATGTGACATTTTCATGTTTTTTTTTTGTTCATTACAATTCCTGTGGGAATATTCTCAAACTAATTTTATATACGATTAGGTGATAAATGCAAACGTAGACGTATACAGAATTAGTTTGTGAATTAACCCCACGATACCATCTTTTTAATCGATTTTACTTTCAAGCTTATGGTGCTAAATTATTTTAAGTATCTTAATTATTAAGGGTGGTATGATTTGCAATCACTGTTGACTTTTCTTACTTTTAATGACTATCACAGTCTGGTTTAAATCATTGCTTTCCTTATTGCTACAAGTGTTTTTGTAAATTTTTTTTTTGGTTATTTTTAGAATTTTAAATTAAATGTTTAATATTAACTCCTGAAACTATTAAACTAAATTATATGAAATCTATACAGCATGCTGTCAAGTAAAACTGTTTTTTGCACTATAACTCTATTAACCTATCAGATTTTATTTTTTTTTAAATTCATTGCTAAAACTAATCCATTGATAAAGTTTCACACTGAAAAAATGATATGAGCTTTATATTTTGGTGTCTAATGATGTTAACATAAAAAAATGTTATATCGCATATAAATTTTCAAACTTTTTAAACTGTTCAAAGACCGTCAACGCAAATATTTTGCAAACAAAACAAATATTTTATAAAATTATATTTTGGGTCTAGTTTTTTAGCCGTATCCATAATATAAAATATAAAGTTATTCCTAGTTTAATTACGGTCAGTAGCGCCACTTAAGTAGGTAAGCAAGGGATATTAAACACTGCAAGGCACGGTTATCTTCACTTTTTCATGATTTTAAAGTTTTATGCCGGTTTGAAGAAATGGATTGTAGACATAATCTTTCACAGAAGGGGAGAAACTCTGGGAGGCGTGTTGTTATGTGAGCATAATATGGGGATATGCTTGCGTTGGAGATCCTAGTTTTGAACAACGTAACAGTGAAATAATTGGTGTTATTCAAGCTACCATATCACGTGCTGTGAATGCAGTGGTTAATATCATAATTGCACATTTTTGTGACTGAATTAACTTTCCTACTACGAACATAGAAATAACCTAGGAAAAGGATGACTGGCAAATGAAGTATACCTTTCTGACAGCTTTTTGTGACATCGATTGTACACACATTAGGATACTGAAGCCAAAACTCCATGGCAATGACTAAATAAATCGAAAAGGTAAGCCAACTCTATACGACAGGCTACTTGTGATTGAAGTGCAGTGTAATGTGATTAAAGTTAAAGACAAGGCTGTCTTTATATATGGTCCCTGCTTCGTAGAAAAGAAATGGGAAGATAAGGGACCTAGGGCCCAATTAAAGCTATTATTGAACAACTTCATTGGAACACAACACATGATGGAATTCTTACTGGAATTATTGGAAAATTCCGTTTCAGTTTGGTGGAATGGCAATCATTTACTTTATAGAAATATTTTCTGCGGAAACTATTATTAAAAATTTAATTATTGTTGGATGATCGTTTTCTATAATGCATTAGCTTTGTTTTGACAGCAACTCGCTGTCATGATTGAATTTATAAAAAAGTCATAAGAAATAAGAGAAAATTTGCGATGGTGGTTTTCAATGAAAGCTATAACTATGGCCCTTATAAGGATTTCCTCAGTAGTTTGAGTGAGGGTTTTACTTCTAAAATACCTTCCTATCCCAAAGAAACACTACTTGGCAAGAGTAATTCCTCGTTTACTTTCAGACAGGATGTTGTGGTAAGAGTTAGTAGCGGAGCCGAGGTAGACAAAGGCCCATAATTCCTCAAAGTTCGAAGTTGTGCGTCATTTCATGTTGACAGCATACACTTATTCAGACACTCATTAACTGCTTAACCCATTTTTGCCGCTTCTTTCTCTATATTCGCAAATGTGGTTATGATATCACATTAAGTCCTATCAAAGATGTCAATATCGTAGGCGTATTCTAGTAGTTGTGCCGATTTATGAAAGATTGTGCCTCTTGTGCTGGCTCGGGAGTTTTGCACAATCTTCTCAAGAATCAAATTAAAGAAGTCACATGGCAGTCCAGGGCCTTGCCTTAATCCTTTGTTGGTTTTCAATGTGTCGGCGAGATGGTTTTTGGCCATTGTGAAGCAGCGGTAATTCTCCAACGTCATAATGCACAGACGGATGATTTCGAGCGGTAAACAAAAAATAGACATTTTTCTGTAAAGTTCGTCTCTATAAAGTCTGTCATATGCGGCTTTAAAATACTATTCATCAATTTAAAAGCCGATGGGTATCGACTTGGACTTCTTGAGTGTTTTCCAGGATCTGTGCCAAAGTGTGAGCATTTGATCCAGTTGTGGACTTTTCTGGCCTATAACAGCACTGGTAATTGCCGATCAGGTTTCTGGTAAACGATTTCAGACGATCATATATCTTTCTGGCGATGTTGAAGAGACTTATACCTCTGTAGTTGACGCAGATCAGAGGGTCTCCTTTTTTGTGGATCGGGCAAATGATGCTGAGGTTCAATTCTTCAGACATAATTGGGCTTTTAAGTTATAAAAACATTCTGCGATTCTGACATCCAAGTCATGAACCCTCTTTGTGCCATAGAACAAGATTCCAGAAGATTTATTAAGTTTTGTATTTCATAATTTTCATTATAATTAACTTTACATGTCTGCATTTTTCTTGTCTGGCTCAACTTATTAGAAAAATAAGAACTTGCTGAATTCATGATTGTGAATCAAATTCAGTTAATTACTTACTTACTTAAACTTACTTTCATTCTTACACCGCTTCAATATCAGCATCGATTAATAATATTCTTGTTGTACTACACTCGTGCGATTCTGCTGTAACAGCACAATACTTTGGAGTTCTTTTTTGTGGGGTTTCCACATTTGTCCGTTTTATACTACTCTGTTGACAAGTTTCATTTTTGTAGCAGCAATACTGGTTGGACAGGCGTGACATTACAACTCAGGAGATGCTTTAATCTCTCTGTTGTGGTGGTGATTTGTTATTTCGTCGCTGTGAAATTGTTTTCTTCCATATCAACACCAATCGGCATTCTGGTAAAAGTACATCCTTGAAATCATTTTGAATTATGAATTTGGAAAAGGTTTATCCTACGTTTTAGGAATTAAACTATTTGGATCGAATGATTAAATGCAATGATTAGTTTCTTATATAGGACCGCCTTACCGCTAATAAAAGAAATATTATTGGTTTTATAACTCAGCAATATTTTTAGCCCGATAACGTTTCATTTCTTTGAAGTTGCAGATATTTGCAACCAAATTTGGTAGGATGCGTCGATGTAAAATATTCTGGTTCTCAGAATACTTTTTTGGCATTGCGTAGAGGTCTTAAGTATGAAGCGGTAAGAAGAACTTGATTTGTTGCCACATTTCTTATGGCTGCTGACTATCCACATGTTAGCTGAGGTCCAGGTCGTTCCCAAACTGTAACTGTTGATTATCCACGTATTTTGACTGAGATAAACACTTGTGACATTGTATCCAGTACCTTACCTCATTCGACAGTTTCGAGTATATGCCAAAGTATCTTATGTATGTATTCGAATTAATATTTTCAGAGTCTATATCAATCTCCATTTACTATCCATCGGTGTAGGTTTTTACCTGATTTTCACTTGGATTTATTATATCGAAATCATTATAAAGGTTGATCAGATATTTCGTCCTCATATGCCACTATGCGAAAAATTGAAAGTTTGTATTAAGTTGTTTAAAGTATTTGTTGGCTGCATATTTGATATATTACCATAGTTAACTGCTAGATACACGTAATCCACTTGCTTCTTTATACTTACAAATACTGCATCCACATCTAATTAAGCTCGATCAATGCTGGCAATATCATGCATGGTAGTAGATGCACATATTAAAGTGTAATCTTAAGAGTATTTCACAAACCTCTCAAACAAAATGTTAAATATATCAAGTAACAATGCATTACCTTGTCAAAGAATATTTTTGTGTTCGTCTGTTTCAGAAAAGTGATTGCCGACGTATAGTCTAGTTGGTACCTTTAAATCTTATCGTAGTCGGCCTTTAAATAAATTAATAGATGTGCATTCGACTTATTCGACGTACTCAGTGGTGCGATGGTTAGTGCGATGAACTGCCGTGCAGAAGGGTTGGGTTCGATTCCCAGCCGTACAAAACCTAAATGATTCTTCACTGGCCCTCCTCTCGTGATGATCTGAAAAATCATCAGAGAAGTGTCAATTGTGAAGCAAAGCTTATCTCAAAACAGTACACACGCACAAATGAATGGTCGTGAGAAAGCTCGGCCCTGGGTACTAACGAGCCTGTTTTGTTGGGCGCAGTGGCACTTTTTATTGATTTCGAAATCTTGAGTTTGTAAGGATCTGCTGATGTATGAAGAATTAATTAGTTGTGGATTTTTCTGTTTCAAAACCATGGTGGTCAGATTGTTGATATGATTTCAGGCTTTCACAACATTATCAGGCTCTGTTGAGGGGACTTATCCCTGCCGAATTGCCAGTTTTAATGTATAAGCTACCCCTATAATACCCATTACCCTTAGCTCATTCTTCACTTTTTATATTGCAGGGAGCTGACTGTATTTTGTCCAATTTTGTTTAGAGGAATTGCGACTATTTAACGCACCGTTACAGAAGCCTTTTGTAAAAGGGAAAAGTTTCAAAGAGAGAGTTATATCGATTGATTCAAATTTGGGTTATAGCCAATAATAATTAGTAATACAATACAAAAATGCTTCACTGAATTAAAGCCGAAGACTGTCTCATATTATCATTCATAAATTACATTCTTCTTCTTTAGTCTTCAGATAAGATAGGTAATAAAAAAAATCAAATAGAATTCGATATCCATTTCGAAACGCATTTCAATAAATTCGGTTGATGTGATAAGTAATCCTTTTGTGTGGTCCACACCGATTTTAATCATGTTTTCACCATTAAGTGGTAGTAATCTTGTAAGCTCTAACCGCCTATTCTTACTTTGCTTGAAGTATTTCCAAATAAAAACATAGATATATATATTTTTTTATTTTTTTAAGATGAAATTTTGAACTACTTATTTAGTATCAAGAAATTCATCTTAATTGGATAAAAACAAGCAGAAATCACACAAATGTCGGGTCACCAAGTCTACAATAAGAGGAGTAAAAAAACTCACTGCTCCCAATTAGATTCGTCATTAATGATACAAAATATCAAATCCTGATCTAACATACATATATTCATCCGTTCAATTTATCCACATCTTACGATATAAATTATGAATAAACAAGATATAAAATCATGACAGAAACAAGAAACAAAAGTAATAATTTAATTTTTTTGTTCGGCACAAGTATATAGATACATAAATAGATACACAGATATGCTCGACAGCTTACAAGATATGACAATTTATTCCAATTAAAGAGGTTAGACGACATACCGTCGAGGATGTTTACATCTTCTTCGTATACATGTCGTCTTTCCTACCCCACACAATTTGTTCCGATTTTATTATTTGTATCTTTCTTCCGCTTCCATTGTTTTTGTTACTCGTTATTATTGCTACGAGTGTAAATATATTGATGATGTTTTTCTGTAGTCGCCATCATTCGTTGTTCATGTCAGGTTTCCTTTTTTTTTTGTAAACATCGAAATTTATTGGTCTCTATTATTTGAAGAGGATACTCTTACGCTTGGCTGATGTTTCAAACATGAAGAAAACATTTTTCGCAATAACCATAGCTAGGAATGGGTATCCTTTCGAGCAAATACTATTTTCTGATTGCAGATTGTTGTTGTACTATGTCTTTCAATGAAAACAAAGTTGTTTTAAACATGAATGGAAGTTTTATGTTCTGAACAAAATAAGATCATTTTAAAATGAGCATAATTTAATTCAATTTAAATAATTTAAATTCTATATTCACAAAATAATATTTTTCTATGACACATATACAAATATTTCAAAAACATTAATAAGTTGATAATTGTTGCTCTTGTTTTTCTTATTGTTCTTAAATAAAATTACTTAAATCGTTTTAATTTTATTATAAAATAAATGCTGTTTCATTAAACTCTGAAAATTGCATAGGGGTATATTAGTTTTGACATTTAGCTTGTAACATAGAAAAATATTTTCGATAGCTATAGACACCTTAAAATATCGACTTAGAATTGCTAGCTGAGTCGATCTAGTAATATCTGTCCGTCCGTCAGTGTGGCACCGATTTTTGGCCTTAAATTTTGAGCTAGATTGATGCAATTTGGTAAAAAGAGTCTCTGCCTGACGAAGCAGTACTGCTTAATTACTTAAGTGGTGCTACAGTCCGGAATCAACCAGCGCCGTAGAGCAGGACTAGGATGATCAAAGTCTAATATAGGATCTCATTAGTAGTTCGAGTGAGGGCTTTACTACTGAATTGTCTTCTTAGCCCGAAGAAACATCGGCTGCCAAGAGTAATTCTTCGTTCCTGGCGAGATGTTGTTGTCAGAGTTAATAACGGAGCCGAGAACGTCAATAATGACGTTCTGTCCAATTCGTCGATGTTGTTTGTTCTTTCGTGTTGACAGCATATACTTTGACTCGTTCCATTTACTGTTAAATACATTTTTGCTGCTTCCTTCTCTACAATGGCAAACGTGGCTATGACATCACGTTGAGTCCTACCAATGACGCCAATATCGTCGGCATATGCTAGTAGTAGCACCGATTTTTGGAAAATAGTGCCTCTGGTGTTTTGCACAATCCTCCCAATAATCAAATTAAAGAGGTCACATGACACCGCATCTTAGGGGTCCCTTGCGATTGCAGTCGTTCGACATTAATTTTTTTCACAGTATTTCTGGATTATTGTGGCGTGTTGGATATCCGCATTCTTACCTTGTCTGCAACGAGCCGATGTTAGCTCCTCGGAATATTCGGACATCCAAAATACTGTATGGCACTGGTTGCGTGCCATTGCGTGATCGCCATGTGATCAATTTGGTTGTCCGTTCGTTGATCTGGAGACCTTCATGTTCCCTTATGGAAGCAATCCTTAGCTATTTCATCTTTTTCCTCCGTTGGGGCGTGAGCGCATATAAGGCTTAACATAAAACTTCTTGGCGCTTATAACAAATCCGCAACCGAATAGTTGCTTTTTCCGCTCACTTTGCACGGTTTTAGTAATGTCTGCTTTGTAGCAGCTCAGGGCTTCCTCTAATTGCTCGCTAGATACCGGTAGGACACCGGGACATCAGTATCCATTACTAGATTGTGCGCTGCCGTTGGCCTTTCGGTTCATCCGCCACCATCTCTGTTCAAGGGGCCTGGCTAACCATTGAAATTCCTAGACAACCTGTTATCCGAATATGTCGAAGCAACTGTCTAGGTTTGCCTGGGATAGCAGGCCGGGTATTCATTCCCTGCCATTCTGACCTGGCTGTTTTTCGTCGTCTTATCAACACTCGCGCTTATCGTTTAGCAAGCCAAATCCGGTTAGATGAGACCAGTACCCGATGGTTACCACTTGGAGGTTAATAGTACTTTAGCACCTGAGCATTGGTGCTTATGTCCCAAATATATAAAATATTTTTTGCTTAAAACGACAAACGATTTCTTCGCCCGCTTTTAAAACAGACCATTTTGCAGCGCCGTAAGGAATGTATATGAGTCGAATGATATTCTCATTTGTAGTTTCAATTTCTGAATTGCGTTTGACATTAGTCATCTTCCAGCCATACCGATATTCCAATATCGTATACGTATTCTAAAAGTTTTATAGATTTTGTAAAATTTTCTCAAGACTTACCGATTTGTGTTCGATAAGCTTCTGATTTCAACAGCAGTACGTTAAGCAACTGCAACCATTTGCAAACGTTTTTTTTTTTTTGAAAATCATAAGCAAAATGAATTTGCACAATTGTGATCAGAGCTATTTACATATATCACATATATTTCAAGTGAATGATAGGAATAAGAATATAAATATATTTCGATTTTATTCCGCTTCACTCTAGTATTCATCTTACATTCGCATGTTTATCTATCCTCCCCTCAAAAATGATTTCCAAAAGGGACAACAAAAAGTACTTCCGTATCTACCTGAATTTATTATTTAAATTCTCGCATTCCATTGACTAGATAGCTAGGACGCAAGAGGCAAAAAAAAAACTATAACATATTACCTAAAAAATCCACCCCAAGAGTCACAAACCATCTGACCCAGGAGCAGCAATACGAAAAATAACCATCAACCTTCCGAAAAATTTATTTGCAAACGTTTTACCTGAAGAGATAAGGTACGCGAATATATTATTTATACTTAGACTAAGGACACGTATCTGAGATATAGCTGGAACAGCACTTCCCCGAAACTTTTTCACTCCCGCCATGATATAGGTGGGGCTACTACACAGTCCATAAGGTAGAGCAATTCATCTACCTTTAGTAAAAGTTTGTGTGTCTCTAGAGCTCGCGCTTTATTTTCTGCCCGTCATACCGTGTATACACAATAACTTCGAGAATTTCTGATCTTCCCTACTTTTGGCAATAAGCTAAATTCGGTGACGACGAAAATGAAGATGGCTCCGTCACGAAACGGTGAAGTTTTTCTTGTCATTCATTCAGGTCTTCTCAGATGATTACCAAGGGGTATCTGCAGAGTTTCCAAATATATATAACCATACCACCACTACTCCTGGGCATGTCCTTGTGTATCAACTTGCTTCTGCATAAGTTTTTCTTTTATTAAATGGAGCAAACATCTTTCGTTTTTTTTATATTTATCGCCATGAATGTGGGATGGATGTGTTTGTGAATAAAAATTGCGATGTGAGGATTGAGCATGAGCGCAGAAATCATAACATTCGGCTCTATGGATTATTTCTAAGCTACATATCCTCCTGTATAGATATGATATGACATTGGCTGTGGATGGATGTGGACTATAGATGTCCATGTCCATGGTAGTAGGATGGATGGATATTATGCATCTTTCTAGGACGAAGGAATATTGATGTTTCTTGTGAGCTCTGTGCAGCTATATAGGAGATAGAATAGTATACTCGTGTTATACCCTAGCAAAACTAAATTAAGTCATAAAAGTTCTGTGAAAGTTTTTCACTGGATTAGTGACTTTCATTGGTTCTATGTGTAGAGTGGTGGTAAAATACACGACAGAACATGGTACATAGGTACGAGTATCTGCTCTATGATACGAAGAGACTAAGTTCTTAGAATTATTAAAATTTTTCGCTCGCATTTCTTTTTTGTATGTTTGTTGTTTGCTCGTGTTTTTCATCTTGATTTGTGTCATCCCCCCAAGACTATCATAGCAAACTGGGGGGATCAACATTTCACCAAATGGATTCATGACATAAAAGACGGAATAGAGTAGAGTTTGCGTTCTTTTTTTTTTGTCAGCAGCAGCTAGGAAAATAAATTATATTGCTAGGGTCCTTTTGTCTGAGGTTGTTTTCAGGACATCAAAAAACTAGAAAATTAGTCGAAGAAAACAAGCAATATTCAGTAGGATGATGATATACAGTAGAGATACGTTTGGTCCTTGGATCATTTCATGGGGTTTAAGCGCACGTATAACGTAGGTATTCATGTTTTTGAATCTTAAAACATTTGGATGAATTTGTTTTGATGGCAGTGAGAGCATGTGTCATAAAAGAAAACTCATTAGTTGTCATGAGGTGGACGACTTATCATCTAAGAAATACAAGTTGTATAGATGAAATATGAAACAATGTATTTATTTTGTGAATGGATGAAAGATGCGATAAAGAAGATAGTAGATATCATGGTCAATTAGTGATAAGATGTATAGGGAAGAGGTGACAGTTTTGGACATAAGTGATATAAAGACATCTGTTGTTAATACAATAAATTTAAATTTTTAAATTGTTTATGCAGTATTATCCCACACACTATAATCTATCTGAAATTCATATTTCCAATCTCTCTCTGTTACAACACCATTTGGATGAAACGAGACAATGGAAATAACCCAATGGTTATCATAATGGTCCACATTCAGCTGAGTGTGAAGAAAAAAGACTAACACTATATATATTATTATATTACTTTTGACATTATTGCATTCCTCTCATTGCGAGCATTCTTCTGACTTGCCTTTTTTATATTCACCATCCTCATCTACGACATGACATTTTTAATTATTTTGTATGGATGAACTTCTTTCCTGCACTTGTTTCAACATAATACGAAATTTATTGACTGTATGATCTATCCGCAATATGCAAAACAAATATTTTCGTGTCTGTTAGTTAGCTATAAGCGATTTACTTGTATCACAAGAAAGATCAACCGAGTGTCAGAGTAAGAAGAATATAATTAATAATATAATAGTCAAACACTTAATATTTCTAAATGTGAGTAAAGTCTCAAACCAAAAATGATCGAAACTAATTTACGCTTTTATACACGAGTAAAGTTTTCTACCAAAAACGTTAGAAACTACTATACGCTTTTATAAAAAATTAACTTGACCTAAGATCACTGTGGAAGTGCTATATACAAAATCAATCAATTGATTCCAAACACGATCGCTAAGATCAGAACCACTTTGGAACGAGAAATTGCGTGAATATCGGCCGAAAGTGTGATCAAGATTTTTCTCCTAAGCGTTAATAAACGCAAGTTCTTCAGTAGTGTACAAATCTAAGGCGACAACTTCCATTCAAAATGGTAAGTGATGTGCATTCAGCCCAAAAATAACTTTTTTGAATTTTTTGTCGTTATTGTAGATTGAAGACACAGGGGTGTAATTTGATCAGTTGCTCTTGATAGTATTTGTCGTCCGATATTTGTGCTCTGAATTTTACTGCATCACATATTCATTCCTACAAATATTCTGGATTGATGGAGAATGTGTGGCTCCTCTTGCGTTAAGACAGATTGCTTCTGTGAACCAAACAGTCACTTTAAAAAATGCTTTTTAAATGAATTTAAAAATATTCAAACACTTAGTTTAAACGTGTGTAACATCGTTTTCTGCATATTCTGAACGTTTGTGCAACTTTCAACCACTTTTGTTCAATTATAAGCTAATATTGTGGAAATATTTCTCTTAGAATGTTTATAAATAAACAAATATTGTTTAAATACAAACACCTTATGTATTTTACTCATACAACAACGATTGGGATTTAAGCATTAAATATCTAAAATTTATACGCACGTACAAATACTACAATTGTGGTAGGGAACTTGTTGCCTCGCTTTTTGATTGTAAAATTAAATTAAATGTAGAACCTTATTTTGTTGTCTGCCAAGTTTTTGATGATCGATGAAATTTTAATGGAATCAGGCTTCGACATTGTAAAATGTTATCCGAAGATATAACGCGAAATGCTTACTTAAGTGGTGAACCTGGGTCTAAAGCAACATGCCTCTTCAATTAGCCCAGTCCTTATCCTACTGTTTCTAGTTGCTCATTTCCTTCAGCTTCATTTTCTTATTTTGGTTTCTTCTGAGAGCATCAATTATTTGGGCTTTGTTCTTATAGATCAGGGATGGACAAAATTAAAGGCGTTCAATTGAACGATCTCAATTCAACGTGAACGACTTCATATGATATAAACATGTCCTTAAGTGCTCGTATATGTAGAGCCATATTGTTGCAAATAAAGAACTTGTTTAACAACGAACAATAGCGGACACTCTTGAAGGTTATGGCAATGCAAGTTTTAGTTGACAAATCCATTTATTCAAAAAGATAGATCAGAGAAATTTTGGGTCAATTTTCAACTATGTTTTTAAGCAGAATCATTGAACCCAAAGTGTTGTATAAATTCGTTTACCTTAAGTTCTTGCATCAGCTAGACTTTGTACAGTCTTGATTGAAAATTCGTAAATAATAGGTAGCAAGAAAGAGAGGAAAAATGAAATGATTATTTACATTTTTATAAATATATTTAAAGACTCAATTACTAGGCTTGTTCCAGCCTGTAAAGTAAATACTAATAAGAAAAAACCTTGGTATGATAAGAGTCTTGAAAAAGGCCTACAAAATTTTTAAAGAGTAAACCCGGATTATTTTACCGAAATGCAATTGGTAAACAGAATTAAAACACAAAGCACAATGCAGTTTTGAGGTTGATGGTATTCATCCTATTGTTATAAAGAAGAGTGGTGGGTGCACGACTGGGTCGTACGCAATTTTGTCTTCCACAGGGAGTTAATTTGACGTTTGTAATAATTTGGCCAAAATACACAATAACATTTGTTTCGATTTATGATGCTAGAATGATATAAATAATGTCGAAATGATATTATATGAACGTTTGTTCCGTAATTGAAAGTAATCGGTGTTCATGTGAATAATAATGATTTTCCGTTATTGGCGAAAACTGAAAATTGCGTTTGAGGATAATTGGGCCAAAACCAATTATTTGGAACTCATGAAAACAGTAATAGTAGTAAACAAATTAAATTTTATTCAATTTGGCAAAATAGTTTTCTAGAAATTGGCAATTTTCTTTATATGGCCTAAATGCAAAAATCCGTTATATGGATTTTCTCGAGAAAAAAATGGGTATGCAGTTTTGTTGGAACTAATACGAAGAAAGCATATAAGAATTTTAATCAAAACTGAGTAATTTAGGTAATGTATGATTTTTATGTGGTAGGTACCAGTAATAAAATGGCTAAAAGCAAACAAACAAAATGGCCTAGAATTATGACCAAAAAAACGCTGGATACGAAGTTTGAAGAAAGTGGGTCAAGTCGTTTAGGCTGGAGAGAATTTTACGGACAGACAGACCGACGAACCGACGGACGGTATTCCAAAAATCACTTTTTTTGAGTTCCGCTATCATCGTAATGTAAGAATCAATAAAAAACTCGAGGTCGAAATTTTCACGAAAACAATATCTTTCTCTTTATAAGCAAAAGTTAAGAATATTATGCACTATTAAATCCATTGCTTAAGATTTTCAATTTATTTCTTAAGCCAAGCATTTTCCTCGATGATGGAAAGATTGATTATATCGCTCCGAATTTTAAAGTTATTAATTACTTAAATATTTCAAAGATTTCAGTTGTACCAAACTACTGAAAAAATAGTTGCAGCCAGAATGTAAAGGGTTTTTCAATAAGAGCGCTACAAAAGTTTTTTTTTAAATAAAACAAAAACGGTTTTGGCTATCAATGAATTTTTTTATTCCTGTGAAAGTACGTTCGATGTAATTATGTATGGAACTCGATTTCTTTTGCATGGCCAACATGGGCACGCTTGCCGAAGTCCAGACGCTGAACCCAATTTTCGACGGTTTTAAAGCATAAATCGGCCGATACTGCTGCGATTTCACGTTCGATATTTGTACGAAGTTCATCAATCGTCGCTGGGTTGTTGGAATAGACCATTGACTTGACGTAGCCCCACACGAAATAGTCTTACGGCGTCAAATCGCACGACCGAGGCGGCCAAGCGACTGGACCATTTCGTGAGATAATACGTTCTCCAAACTTGATTTCCAATAAATTGATTGTGGCATTCGCTGTGTGGCTTGTGGCACCGTCCTGTTGGAACCACATGTCCTTCAAGTGCATATCACCCAACTGGGGCCAAAAATATTCGGTTGTCATTGAATGGTAGCGATTCCCATTCACAGAAACGTGCCGGTCTTGATCATCACGGATTAAGTACGGCCCAATGACGCCGCCGGCCCATAAGCCACACCAAACCGTAATTCTTTCGGGATGCATTGATGAATCATGGAGTACGTGTGGATTGCTGCCTGACCAATACCGCATATTTTGTTTATTGACGAAGCCATTCAGCCAGAAACGAGCCTCATCGCTGAAGATGATTTTTCGATGAAAATCCGAATCATTTTCAAGTTGTTGCTCAGCCCAATTCACGAACATACAACGCTTCTGGTGGTCAAGCGGCTTCAGTTATTGCGTCAATTTAATCTTGTAAGGATGTAGGCCAAGATCTTTTCACAAAATTCGCCACAACGACGTCACAAAGATGCCCAACGCTTGAGAACGACGTGTGAGAGACACATTTGGGCTTTCTTCAACTGGAGCCTTAGCGGAGGCAATATTCTCGACACTACGGGCACTTCTTTATCTTACTGGCACGAGAACATTTTGTATTGTGCCTGTGGATTCAAATTTTTCCACTAGACGCTCAATTGTTGATCTGCTAGGACGATTATGACGACCATAAATTGGACGTAGCGCTCTTAACGTTGAGGCCACTGACTCTGAATTTCGGTTGTAAATTTTAATAATTTCGACTCGTTGTTGGATCGTATATCTATGCATCATGAAGCGGCAAAACTTACTGAAGAAAAATTTTGAAGGAGCGGCAAGAAGTATGGCGTCGTTTGCTGTCCCTGTCGCTCAACTTTTGTTGCGTCCCTGTTGAAAAACCCGATACTTCCACGTCCAAACGGCATTAGTTAACCTCAACGTGGGTTTGTTACTGGTAAGTCCACGACCAATTATTTAACACATTTTATCAAATGTTTACTGAATATACCAATGAGATTTTTTATGATATTTGTACTGATTTCTCTTAAGCATTTGATAATTTGGCTCACAAGAAAACTTATGAAAAAATTTAATGCTTAAGGTATTCACTCAAGACTCTATACGTGGTTGTCCTCGCACTTGAAAATTTGGAAACAAAAAAGTCAAACTGGGTAATTCAACACATCTTCCTTTCGTTGGTAATAATGGTGTGTTTTTGAAGGAAGTCACTTGGGTCCAGTTCTTTTTATTTTGTTTACAAATAACATTCCTTCATTCATTCAATATTCCAAATGCTTACGATATACCGATGATTCGAAGCGACTGTGAAAATCTTTTATCTGATTTTCACAAATTAAATTTCGCTGATGTGTTATAAAGTAGTTAACTTTTAACGTAGAGAAGTAAAGAAGTGGCAAATAGTAACTCTGTTTTAGAACGAGTTAAAAAAAAATCATTCGATCACGGCATTCCATTTGATAAAATAGTGTACATTCACTTCACATTATAATGTGAAATTGAAGTCAATTTATTTTTTCCTAGTTCGATGAAGACAAGAATACACTTCGATTGTTTGTTCTCCTTACCAGCAAACGCATAATGATAGAACTAACAGGGTACATCAAAACCAGTAGCCATTAAAAAATTAAACTAGTATAAGAAATTACTCGATTTTAAAGTTCGATGTTTGCTACTTGGCCTGCAAACTATTTTAACTCGAAGCAGGCACCTGTAAGACATCTTCGCCCAACAGATATTTTTAAGCCAATAAGCAAAAAAACAGCTTTTTACAAAAATGAACCAATATCTAGAGATATCACATACTTCAACGAAACTTGTCAGAGACAAGATTAGAATTTAAAAATTACCTTTCCATAACCTTTTACTAAATCAACAATTTTATATCCCAAATGCTAATAATCCTTCGCAAAGTCTATCGTCTTAGAAAATGTTTTTTTTAAGTAAAACTTCTTTTGGGAAGGTGTCAATTAGATATTATGAAACGAAAAAGCGTCACGAAAAAGGAAATAAATTCCGCAGCTGGTTATGAAGTGTCGTGTGTATTGAAAAGGTGTACCTGTATCTTATATTTTATGAAACGAAAAAGCGTCACGAAAAATAGAAAACAAATTCGCAGCTGATTCTGGAGAGGTATGGCTGTTTGGCTGGGGTGCAAAAAGGGATCTGTTATAGAAAATGCCAGTTAACTTAATTGGCGGTTCGAGCCTGTATATTATTTGGAAAACGAGGAAGAAGGTAGACGAAGTGTGTATTTGTATTTGCAACCAAAGAAAGTGTGGTGGTGTATAGTATACAACTGAAAAATTTTGTTCAATAAGGCATACAATTCCAATTTAGAGAACCAATTTCTTCTATTAAGCTTGTTTGTACTTGTGCAGAGGCGCTGAGCATGTATAATAACTGTTTAAAGTAACTTACAGGTTTATATTTATTGTTGTAAGACTTCTAAAACGTTTCCGGTATTTACGTGTGACAGTTGAAAAGCATAATATGTATAGAGCTTGTGACTTAAGGCTTATATCAGCTGTGACTACTCATTTTGTTTTGCAATGAACTATACCACACAAAAGGTTCGGGTTCGATTCCCAGTTATGGCAAAACCAACATGTATTTTTTCCACTTCCAAAAATATTTTCCATTTTATGTGTACATTTTATTGATCCCTATAAGTGATTCCTGTGATTTGTTACCATAAAAATTGAATGTGTAGTGCACAAATAATACAATCTGGTTTTTAGAGAACACTTTTCATGTGATATGTTACTGAGGCTACTGTTGCATGTTGCAGAGAACAGTATAGTGGAAGCGCAAGAAGACCTGAGTTCGGATCCCAGTAAGAAATTTATTTATTTGTTCACTTTTAAAATAGCATATCATACATAATACTGTTCACATTAAAACTGTTGCAAATAATCATTGATTATTTGCAATCTTTAAAACAAATACATTAATTGAATTTTGTTCGTTATTTGTGAATTTTTGTAGAGCATCCGTAAAGAAACATTATATAGTACCGCAGAGTGCACCAAACGTGTTTCCATAAGACTTTTGCTCTTTCGAAGCGAAATTTTTAGTTGGGTAATTACAATGTTGGTCAGAATGTAAATTTGGGTACGTGGACCAACATTCTTCGTTGCAAGGATTGTCTTTTTATGAATTTCAAATAAAACTATAATTGACTAGTGATAATTGTCAATGAATACCAAGCGCGGAGCCCAAAGTTACGTATCCCAAAATGTGTTTGCAATCACATGTCGCCTACGTTTTTTTTTCACTTCTAAACCTCTTGCGAAATTCAGACAAACATCGAAGCTTAAGATAGCTATGAGAAGCTTTCCATATTTGCAGGTTGGATTGGGGATGTGATATTTCTTAACTAAAAAGATGTAACGTGTTTTGGAATCACACTCGATTCTTGTTAAAATGGTTTCTCTATTATTATAGAGTCCTTATGATATAAATATTTTTTCTTAGAAGTTTTTTGCATCAATTTTAATGTTAAATGAGTGTTTTCTTTCAGAATTACAATATTTCTTAGTACTGTAAATATTTTAAAACGGTAGATTGAATAAATCCACAAATAAATTTCTATACCATTCTCGTACACAAAAACTTTAAACCTAATAAAAAAAACTTAAGTATGTTGCATTTTCTAAAAAATATATCTTAATAGAAAACTATTACAAAAAACTTTAATTGCTACTTGCACACTGTAAAATTACTTTGCAGTTTATGATATGACCAACTTGATATTGTGCACATGGTTATGAAAAATAAAATAAAATTGACAACACAAGTCATTACTTTATGCATATATACTATAAACCTCACTCCCATTCCAGAATCAAACACTTTGTAAAGAATTTATTGCTTTTGCTATGCAATATAATTGATCGTAAAATAAGCATTATCTTCATAAAAATAAATTGCTGCTTTCAATTTACACGACAATGTTTGCGCGGCAATTAATTATTATTATAAATAATTGCTTGTTACTGGTCACTTTTATTATCTGATTCTTCCCCGTGAACAAGGTTTTTTTTAATGTAAGATACTTCATTATATTTTATTAATATCACATCAAAAATTCAAAATATAAAAGAAATATTGAACGTCATTATTTAATATTTGTAATCAAATAAATAAAAAAAAATCCTAATGGATCTGCTGATGTTGTCATAAGGTTGGCATAGATACATATAAGTATATCTACCAATCCTAGCAATCCTTTCATTGTGATGACAGCCGCATTTATAGTTTTAAGATTATGATGTCCACAGCGTTAGAGTTTTTTTTTATAGCTGTGTGATACGTGTTTTATATTAAAATTATGTTTACGACCCAGGGTTAAGCGTATAATTCGTTACGAGATTTAGTAATATGCCAATTGACCTGTCATCAGTGTAATAAGATCATTAACACATCTATACCGATGTTAATACAGATGTGTTAATGATCCGACTATACTTTAATGCATTTTGTGCTTCTCGATGAGACAAATCATTCAAAAAAAGGTACAAGAAACTTAACTATGCATAAACACGCCTATATTATTTGAGAAACTTAATAACCGTTGTCAACAACATCAGATGGCCCGGGCTCGACAACTGCAACACATCGCGTCTTGTTTTGATAAATCAACAATAACCGATCTGAGTCACTATTTCAAACGAGGTGGAATACTACCTCAATATTAATCTTCGACTGTCATTGGGTGGTAATTTCCTGAAACGTTTTCTGCAGAATCTGTAAATACAAGGTGGAAGAATATTTGAGATAGAGAAGAGTATCTGGAAAATGATGAATACATTTGTAACACTAAATTAGTACAATGGTGATACTAGAGTGTCATAGATTTAATAAATCCGTCGCTTCTATATTGAAAAACCTATTATTATTCTAGTCGGTCGTTTTATTGCTTGAATAACTAAAAAGAGGACACTAAAATTACTATCATTCGAAAGCTCAAATTAAACAAATCTTATTTAATAGCAAGTAATATATAATCATTTAAATTCTACCTACATATCGACGAATTTTCATATACCTACATTTCCCCTTAGAATTCAATCTCAACAATACATCTTCCTTTGTTCTGCCTCAAAGCCATTTTAAAATAGCAAATGATATCCCCAAATGGAATTGCACACTCCCAATCGGGCTACACCCTTAATGCATTCCAATAACGAGAAACCAAATTCAATTTATATCCTTCAACTTATGCGCACACCCACATTTTCCGCCAAATGATTTGGCGTTGCAAATATACGTACTTATACAAAGCACATCACTGAAAACAGGCACAGCGCAACAACAACAAAAATAACGAACATAACAAGAAATCCATTTATACCCGCAACAGCAGCGCCCAGCAAAAAACGAAGGATATTTTCAAATAATGAGCCTTATTCCGTATTCCAATCACATGAAGAAATCTCTTTCACATATCGAAAATATATTTCGTTTTCGTAACGCAAACGGAGCAAAACGTTAAATGCCATCGCACATAAAATAGCATTCACAACAAAATAGAACTTTTCCTCGTCATCGTTGTCGTTCCTAAATACGACGACGACGATGACTATACCATAACCCAACCCATCGCACCCCCAACAGATGGATGTGGATTATAAACGAAGAAAAAAGAACCCATCTAAATGGGATCAATGTCGTTGTACATATCAAATAGGTAGCAACGAGTATAACTCTTACCTACGTATACTCAACGAAAAAAATCCGAAAGTGCACTTTATTCTAAAACACAAAACGAAATGAATCTTCTATACCATGCCTGGGTAGAATCATCCACCCAAAAAGCAATTTACTACGAAAAACTTTTCTTTCAAAAAATTCCTACAATTCCATAGGAAATGGCAAACACCAAGAAAAAAAGGTTCCTTCCTGCATTTCGTGTTTCTTCATACTCTTGGGGATATCATAAAAATCCTGAAAAGTAGAAAAATGTAATTTATGAAAAGCAAAAGACAAACAAACACTCAAACCACCATATACACCCGGGGTATGAACGGCAAGAGAGCAACTAGAGAACCGTTTTTTCTTATTTTCTCCTTCACGAAAATAAAGAAGCATAAACGCTACAAGACCGAGTGAAACTAAATAGATAAAAAGAACTTTTTTTCCTTTAAAGTTAAAAGGAAAATACGCCCTACCTACCCAAGACAGGACCCTACCCAGAATGAATAAAGCGGGCTATTTATATGGTATGGGGACACGGCACCTCTCGTTTCTATATAAAACCGGAATATCTTATTTTCGAAAGGAATTGAATGAATTTAAGAGTGAATGTCAGTTGAGCACGGACTTAAAAAAATACAGTAGTAGGTACAACAGCGACGATGACGAAGATTGCTTTAACATACCGTATACTACAGCGACAAAAAAAGCAAATATTCTTCGTCGTCCTTTGGGGCAACATTTTCGAGAATTTAACTGACAGCTTAGATACATTGTACACCCCGCTACACAGCTCAGATATATAAACATGCTCCCTAACCGATCCGAGTCCCAGCGACCTATAAACTTTGCGCTCCCCGCCATATTCCAACTTATACAACGTCTTTGAAGTTGCATAGGAGAACTCATCAAGTTTGAGGAAATGTATGTATCTATGAACGTACACAAAGTATCTATACGTACGAACATAATATCGTCGAGCAATTTCGTCCTAATGGACATATCATTCCGCCTTCGCCTTGATTCCGGGACACAACACACACACAAAGTGGATGGATATACATGTTGGGCGGGCGGAATGTCGGGTCATGCAATTACCTACTAATACATTGCTTAGGATAGGCGTGCGTATCTTATGCGGATCTATGTGCTTCACATGAATTTCTAACGAAATTCCATTAGGTTTCCATTTGACTTGAGTGGCTGTTGTTGTCGTCGTCGTTTGTTGGTCCTCGTCATCACAAGGGGAGTTGGTTAGGGGGGTATCACAACCAAAGTGTATTGAAGGAGGTAAATTGACGTTTACCCACTTATATCTGAAAATTGCCTACTTCCTTGCTCCACGCGTCTTCCATAGCTCCATCTCACCCACCTATCAATTGAAGTTGATTGGTTTTCCGTCGTCGTCGACAAGCACAACCGATTCACGAACAACTCGACCTTTGTGAACTGCTATAGGTATGCGGTGTATAGCTTTCATACGGAGTATACAGCAAATGCTACAATATCATCGGATGCGAGATGACAGATAAACTCTGAATAAAAATTACATTTTTATGTTAAAGTGTAAGGAATATAAATATATATACGGAATAAATGCATGCGAAGGAACAAAACGGTTGGCATAATTATTTCGAAACAATGATCGTGATTTGGATGGTAAAACGGGAACGGCAAGTGGAATGACGGAATTAACATGGATTATAGTAATTGGATTGTTCTTCTGGAATGTGCATAGTTAAAAGGGACGGGACAGAGAGCAAATGTTTAATTAAGGAAACTGGAGAAATAATGGAAGCGGTTTAGTCAAAAGAGGTGGTCTAAGTTGAAAATGATGAAAGGTGTCAATGACAAGTACGCGTTTTAACATTTTAATTAAAAATTCCAAAAAGAGAAGTAAACGTCGTTGGTAGGAAACTATTGATATAATTCATTACAGTAAGATGGGCTTTTTACGTTAAAATTGTATTGAAACCCTAGTAGCATATAAAACTTTTGTTTAAAAACATAATTCATATGGGATCGGTAATGCATCCGAACATTGCCGAAAACAGCATCGCTTAAAAAGATGAATTTAAGATAAAGACAGAAGTAGAAGCGAGAAGATGAAAGATCAGCACGAGGAACACGATTCGCGCTACAAATGCGACTACAGGCTGAATTATCTTAGTTAATGAACTAAACTAATATTTGTGAAAATTAAAAATAATTTGAATTAAACTCAAAACTAAAAAAATAGTTAAATCGATGATAACTTTTGGTCTTAGCAAATTATGATTTTACGTATATTAGTGTTCAATGAAAGGTTATTTCCATTACACCATGAGACTAGAATATATAAATCCGCAACTAATTCTAAAACCCTTCATTCCTGTAGACTCAGGGCAGACTATTTTCTTTTATTCATTCTGAATATATCTATGGCCTTACTTTTCATCTAGAACATGGGTTTAGACTGTATAACCGAAACAAAATAACCTACTTATTTTAGAATATCTTTTCTATAATAGCATATAGGATCAAATATTCATCATCTTTACTTAATTATTTCATGGCTTCATAGTGTCCAGTTCACAATGCTGAAGTGAGTGCAGAGGCCTAGTGCCAAATCCCGAAAGAAAAACACTTAAGTTTTGTTACTGTCCCACCTGTTGTGAAACTCTGAAAAAGATCCAAGAGTAATAAACTGTTATGAGAGCGTTCGGAATCGGTGTGGAAGTGTCCCATTCAATGGTTCAAACATATATCACTACTCCTTGCACATGTAAAATGATAATCTCGCATAAATGGGTGTGTTATCATTTTTTTGTAATTGCTGTTAGTCATTTGTATTTGTATTTTTTTTTTTTGCTAACCTGACATAAACTTTAAACTGTCTGAGTTGACCATACAAATACAATTGCTTAGTAAACTATTCGTAGCTAGTTAAGCTAACAAAATAGGTTATACACTTGCAACCTACTCCGAAGGTCCCAATCAGATACACTTTAGAAGGCGAAATCCTCTGTCTTAACCGATAACGTCTCGTTCATATAGGAGCCGACTATCTGGAAGAGGTGGTAAATAAGCGAGATGGTAGTTTAGCGAGGTGGTAGATTAGCGAAACTGCCAATATATCCTCTATCAGCCCTCGGCTATCTAAATATAGGAAAGCGTCAGACGGCTGGCTATCGCTTAAGCCAGCCGTATGAGCACGAATGAGTTTTTGTAGAGAATTCGCTACTTTTTTATATAAGCCCCGTTGTATAGAAATTGTTTTCCGTGTCTGGTGTTCTGTGTACTAAAAGGCACTTGCTTAACATTGCTTCTCAATAAGCCGCCGATTTCCAACATTGGCAACGTTGAACCACACCGTACCTCTTTAAGCAATCTACGGCTTACCTCTGAAGCAAACTACCCTTACCCTGCTATCAAGAAAGATACAATATAACAATCGTGTTAGCAAGGCACATGTTTCTCTAGCTCTGCTCAGAGGAGCATCGTCATGGTAGACAAAAATGTAGACACTGATCTAGCGAGAAGCCAGTATCTGTCGATTTGGTCACACGATCATCAGCTTATGCCTTATATTTCTTGTTTCTCTTGAGGTCCTTAAAAACTGAGTTAAAAGCCGAATAGTTTCAGATCGCTGGTTTTTGTCAAAGCCCATTGCAGAAGATATCAAATACCCTCGACTTTAGAGCGCTGATCTGTATGCGATATGATCGTCAGCATACGCGATTGCCTATCATATTGCTTGTCAAACGCGCTTACCAATATCTCACAGCAGCCTTGGATAGCAACAAAAAGACAGCATGAGACTTACTTACTTACTTACTAAAGTGGGGCTACAGTCCGGAATGAACCTGGGCCTCACCAAAATGCCTCTCCAACTATCCTGGTCCTTAGCTAACCTCCAGTTGTGCACTTCAAGTTGGTTGAGGTCGGTTTCTACTTCTGTGCGCCACTTGAGGCAAGGTCTCACTCTTATTAACTGCTAAACCCATTTTTGACGCTTCCTTCTCTATAGAGCAAACGTGGCTATGACAACACGTAGAGTTCTACCAATGATATCAATACCGTCGGTGTATGCTAGTAGTTGCACCGATTTTTGGAAATTTGTGCCTATGGTGTTGGCTTGGGAGGTTTGTTTGGTTTGGTTGTGGACTTTCCTGGCCTAAAACCAAAATGAGAAGGGCCAATGAGGTTGTTGGTAAACGGTTTCAGGAGTTTACATATCATGGCAGATAGGGTCTTGTAGGCGAAGTCGAGGAGACTTATGCCTTTGTAGTTGGCGCAGTTCAAAGGGTCTTCTTTTTTATGGAAGCATAGGACTTCCTGCCTGGAAGTTTCTGGCACTTATAAGAAATCCGCATCCGAATAGTTGCTGTTTCAGCTCATTATAACACGGTCCTAAGTAGATGTCACAGTATTTCATCCTCTTTTACCTGGCTTTTCCCATTGTATTTCCTGGATAGCACTTATGTCTACTTTGTAGCAGTGTAGGGCTTCCGATAGTTGTTTGCTTGTGCCTCTCCTGTTTAATATTCTCACATTTCAGGTGCAGATATGAACGTCATTGTTCATGAGACCAAGAGCTTCATAACAAGTGAAACCCTCACATTTTCGACCCACAAAAAATGTACATTACAATATCATATCACTACCCAACTCTATTTCCTGTGTAATTTCCCAACAAAATCGTAAACTTGTAATGGGGCGCGGTTGAAAATGACAACTCGATTTAGGGTTGGCAGGACACAGAGATATTCCAGAGAACTGGAAGGTTAAAGAATTTGACGTTAAACTAAATATTAGGTATGCTCTGATGCGCCATTTGTAGCCCAGTACTTACACTGGATGTTATGGAAATGCAAACTGAAGAACGATAAACTTCTTGTCGTGTGCTACCAAGAAAGGTAATTCTGGGATAAATGCTTTAAAACACATAACACGATATTTAGGAGAGTAAATGCGGCATTTAGCGGGGATATGTCTCGGTAATCGCACCAAGTCATAATATTGCCTTGTATAAACATGAAGCGAATACAGCTTACATATTACCAATGAATCACTTTTATATATAAAGAGTTTTACCTGCAGTCAATTAAAATCGGTGAATCTAGTTGATTGGTACAAGGGACTATTTTGAGGTTAAGGAATAAAATCTTCATATGAAAAATCATCCGAATAGTATCAGTTGTCGGGAAAGTCTTTTACAAACTCAGCCATTCGAATAAACTACAAAAGTGAAAGAAATACACACACACAAATGAATGGATGTAAAAAAAGGCTGGCCAGGGGTACTAACCAGCGCGACGCTGCAAAGAATTTCAATTTTTGTGTCCTTATCGACTGGATGGCGGTAATTTCTTGACCATTACTCTTTCGAATTTATATCAACAGCTACTGGGAATACTGCTACATTATATCTACAACTGCCTTAGTATATGCTACTAGGTTGCTATCATTTTTTTAAAACTTGCGCACACTCAAGGAGTTATTAATACCCTTTATATATTTAAGCATAGTGCGTGCGTTAAGGAAATTCAGGATTAAAAGAAAGGAGGTTATGGTGTACACTGGTTTTACATGCCTTAAGTTATAATGGAAAGGAAAAACCTAGTTTTCTAGAGAATTCCACATTTATGTTGTTCGGTTTATGTACGAATCTCTATATCGAAGATAGACTTAAGGGTAAACTGGTTTAGATTCATAGCAAAACGAGTATTGCTAATGAAATATTGAATTGGAGGGCAAAAAAGCGATAACACAATTTAAGGCAGGGATAGTAAAACTATGTTTGAAAGAAATTAATGAGATGGCTTTTTCCGATGTTGATTTTGATGCACCTGACAAGATGTGGGCGTTCTAGTTTAGAGCCTATAAAAGCTTTACATATTTTCTCTACATTAGAAGGGATTAAATATTTCTTATATCGATTAAGGAAACCTAGACATTTCGCTGCATTTTGAGTGACTTGGAATATGTGGTCGTTCTAACGTTACTAACACACATACCTAGCATGGAAAGCTTTTCGATTTCTTCGAAGTAGGTGCCAATCATGAATAAAAAACAGAATTGTGTTTTGGAAGCTTTGAGTTCTACTCTGTTGGATCTATCCCATTTGATAATGCTGTCAAGGTAGGAATTCAATAAGCTTACAATATATTGTCGTTTAGAGTCCACACTCGAAGATGAAGGACGCGGGCCTGAAAACGAATATGAAAAGCTTAGAGTACTGTCGTCAGCAAAGAAATGGATAAGATTAGAAGCTGCAGACAGGAGGTCATTTATAAATTAGAGAAAAAAAGGACTCGGAGACAAAACTGACCCTTGAGCGTCACTAGCATCCATTTGGTGAGTTGCAAACTTCAAAACCATCCAAAACAATCTAAATTGAATTTTCGATAGATAATTTCGAGTAATAATTATTATTTTAACAAAAAAGGGAGTGATGCCAAACTCTGACAAGTGCAAAAATATTACTATCTCAACTAATAATACCTATAGCCAGCGTTCCAGTTTTTAAGCCTTCTATATTTTTGAACTTGTCCTCCATGTTGAATTAAGGGATGTTATTGTAATCTCATTTCTGTTTTATTGGCGGATTTACTCCTCTTTTCTTTCACGTGAATGGATTTGTTACCGCGTTGGCCTGATTTTGCATCGTAGCTTTTTGATGTAAGCATTTTATGTCAATTATTCTTCCTAAGCCCTCTAATATCCAGATAAAGTTGATGAATCCAATGAAAAAATAAGCCCCATGAACGCGGGAGTATAGCAATCCATACAACATTCTGTTTACATATAATCCAAATTGGTTATGAACTATTTGTGTTAATATTACCCGATAAAGTGGTATTTTAAAATTAATATCTAGAATATTTTTTAAAAATGTTAAATATGATTGTTAAAGATTTATGTAGAAGCTTAAAAATATTAAAACTTATTACTTCACTTTTTTTCTCAAAACGTTTCATTTTTGCGATGTGCTCAACAAACGGTTGCTATCATCCTTAAAATGTTGAAAATTTCAAAGACAATAGAAAGTAATATTAATCTCCAGGTCAATGTTATTTCGACCTTGCAATGAAAAGGGTTATGAAAATATGCTATTGATATTTACACTAAAATTGAAGGTCATTATTTTTTATTGAAACATAGTGTATAATTTAATCTACTAGCTACCCCTGTGGTGAAAAAAAATACATTTGTTTTTGGCCTTCGAAAATCTGCACTCATTTATAACGAAGTAGGTCAACAATTTCATTCATATTCTCAACCAATGTAAAGAAAAGGATTGCGACCTTTCTTCCAAAAGTAAATGGATGCAATAAACTCATAAAAATATAATAACCGTACCCAAGACGATGCTCGTGCTGTGTATCTGGTGCGACACATTGTGTGTTGTCCTTCATTTTGTGAAATTGACACCAACATCATTTTGTATCTTTATAAAAATTTAACTAAAAGATGAAATACTAGATAGGTATTGCACGAATTGCGACAAGTTTACGAACGATAGTAAAATATTTATGATAATGAAGATAATGGAGCAATTTAGGAAATTGTAACGAGAAGTTGTATTTTTAACAAGTTTCTGCTCAAAAATTATATCTGGTCAATTGAAACAAATTTGAAAAAAAATTGTTAATATTTTCGGTGCTACATTAAAAGTAAAACCATATGGTGTACCTAGTTGTATACAACATTTGGGTTCTACATACTCAGATCTTCTACCTATTTGCTGATTATTTTGAATCCTTACCTATTTACTTAAGTGGAATGAACCTGGGCCTCAGCCAACATGCCTCTCCAATCAGCCCGGTCATTAGCTATCTATCCCCAGTTGCGCACTCCAAGTATTGAGGTCGGTTTCTTTAAAGTGTTTTTTGTTTTTTTAGAGACAAATAATTTGTTTATATAAATAACAAAACAAATTTAATGGAATGATCAAATTGTTGGCTTCATTAGCTCACAAACATCATAGCATTGAATGTTAAAAATTTATTTTTGGTATATGGTTTCCTCGATTGCGGTTTTGAACGCCATCCTGTTATTCCATTTTTTCACCAATTTTTCGAGCATACCTGGTCTTATATCGTAACAGCATAAACCAGAGATTCACGTATCGCCACAAAAAAAATAATCCAAAGGTGTCAAAACACTCAAACGAGGTGGCCAATATACAGGTCTATTTCTTGAGATGATTCAATCACCAAACGTTTGTCTCAACAAAGTCATGGTTACAGGCTCTGTATGGCATGTTGCGCAATCTTGTTGGAACAATTTGTCATTCAAATGATTTCTAACGACATGAGGAATAACAAAATCATGAATCATTTGTCTGTCGAGTTCGCCATTGATGATAATGTTGACACCGGTTTTGGATTTAAAGGCCGATGACGACTTCGGCATGTAAATCGCCCTAAGCCTTGATTTTTTCGGGATGTAATGGAGTCTCATGAGGATTATACCCACTCCAAAAACAAAAAAAAAAGTCTTCTTGACACACCTGCAAGACAGAAATAAGCCTTATTGCTGAAGATGATTTGACGATAAAAATCTTGTTCAACTTCCAGTTGATACTAAGTCCATTCACAGAACACATGACGCAATGCTCCGCTGGCTTTAAATCTAGATCTTTCCTCTTAATTTTCAACATATTGGGCGGGCAGAGACCGAGTAACTGGGATCGGCGCCGGATCGATAAATTCGGGTCCTATTTAACACTCACGTCTACGGCTGCTATCTTCTGTGCGCATATGCTCGATTTGTATGAATATCATCAAGAAGAGTAAATGTGGCTATGAATCGATCCATAGTAATGCGTCTTAGCTGATGGATGATCAGCTGGATGGATTATGCTCCCCGTAAACTTTGAGAAATGCTCTATAAGTTTGGCGGACAGAGAGCGAATTTCAAAAAAAAATTTCTACGATTAGTAAACGTTGTTCTGGTGTAAGTCTTTACATGGTCCGCTTCATTTGTATAACACCTAGTGTGGCAGTTAACCCTATCAGTAGTTCTATACCACTAAAAAAAACTTTACCTGTGCTCGCCACGTAAGGCGAAGTCGTTGTCTACTGCGAAATTGCAGACTCTGCCAGCTGGAGTATTGGCATCCATTCGTTCAACATATTTTGTGTTTTATGAAGAGGGGTATGTAGCTGTAAGGCTCATATATTTCTTGGTGCTATTTTCGTCTCCGTAGCCCGTCAACCGAAACCGGCCCAAAGATTTTTCAAAATTTTTTTTGGTTAAACTGACCAAGGATTTGTTCATCCACTTTTGAGTGGATCTTGAGTTTTGAAAAATCCTCTCAGAAACGTTCTTAAGCAAGTCACATGAGAATTCTCCATAGTCGTCCTGCACAGTCGGGCTATTTAGAGCAGTATACTAAAATTAGACATGCCTCCTTATTATTCAATTTCCTATTAGGGTATTAATATACCCCATGAATATATAGATGCTCAATATTTTTGAAGCCGATATCATGCACAAATCGCATTTTGGTTAATATGTTGGACAGAGTAGCAAGCATAAGCTATTGAATTCCTTAATTGTTACTGCTTCACCATCCAGTTGGATGGAATATGTGCCTTCAGGAATAATAAAATATGTTTTATTTAAAATTGAAGCATAAAAACTCAAGTGTTTCCAGCCAAAATTTTCTTACGAAATTTCCAAGCCTGGTTATACTTGCATCCTTCTGTCGGTAGTTGCTTTTTTATGTAGTTCACTAATGCGGTGCACTTTATTTTTTGATGTTTTCGAGAATGGTTTTTTTTTATTTATTCCTAAAATGTAGTAAATTTAAGTCAGCACTTGTAGTTCAAGCATATAGGAAAATCATTGGCATCTGCCAAATTCTATAATTGAAACCGATGTGCTGCATATTATTTCTATGCCAGAAATGGAAAATCAGTGAGAAATGTCAAGCCTCTTACACAATAAAAGGTCTTAAAAAAAACGCATGATGTTAATTGTAAATAAAACCAAAAGTTTTCAGAGAATTATTTTAATATTTTTCCCTATAACAGAAGGATCTATGATTTTTATGTGTGATACACAATATCGGCCAAGTGCTCGCCACGGCTTCGGTGGCATACTTCTATACATATTTTCAATGATTCTGAGATATAATTGAGGTTCAATATCGGTAATATGCTGAATTATCTCCTCCTTTACCTCCTTTGAATATCCCCAAAGAAAGAAGTCCAACGATGTCAAATCACGCAATCGTGGCGGCCAATTACCATCACCACGATGTGAGATAAAACGGCCTTTGAGTATCTTGCTCCAAAGATGCATTGGTTAGCTTTGAGACACCATCCTGTTGGAAGCACATATCGTCCATATTCTCAATTTCTGGCCGCAAGAACGGCGTTTTTATCTCGCGATAGCCAACACCATTCATGAAAACTCTACTTGTTAGCGAATCCACAGTACTAAGGTGAAAGTGTGCCTCGTCATTCATTCACTTCTGTCTGTTCAAACAACAATTTGGCGTATTGACGATGCTGGAAATGGTCAGTAGACTTCAGCTCCGCAGAACGCACAATTCTCCCGATTGTGGACACATTTGGTCGATTATGTTGAACAAAAAATATCACGAAGTGCTAGAAACGCATTTTGGTTTTAACGCTCGTTTCCGTAAAAGGCTTTAACAATCTTAATGCGCTGCTCAACTATACACCTCTCCATGGTTGAATTTGTCAAACACTGAAACAAAGAAATGTCAAATTAAGTTTGGCAGTTTTATTATCACATCATGGTTGGACTACCCAAGTACATATGAATATTTCTGATAACCGAAAAAGCAACATTTCCTTACCTGAAGGTTGTCAAATATTAAAATTAAAAATAGAGTTTTTAAATAAAAAAATGTTCTTAAAGATTCATGGAGCTTACAAATTGTGGTTATGTATGGAATGGCACATCGGATAAATGGCCGCCGTGGCTTTGCTGGCAAGTACGTACTCCTTTACGAAATTATTTTGTATAAAAGTCCAATTGCGTTGAATCGCAGGATCTGGGTGGTGTATTCTGATCGCAAAATTTGCGAATTACACGAACAGTTGTCTTCAGTTGTTAAGTCAGTTAAAATTTGTATGCATGAAGTTTCAAGTCTTTAATAAGAATTCGTTGTAGAGTGCTTCTCGAAATGCACAATTCTTGACTTCGGTGCCGAATACGTGTTCTTGGACATTCGTTGGCAACACAGTACTGTTAAATGATGAAAAATTAATAATTTTGCAGGAATTATGTTACCCATTTCGTTATTGAAAAATATACAAAATGAAATTATTATATATATATCATCGTCATACACATTTTCTCAATTAGGGTAGGTAATTGAAATCAACGAACGCAATACCAGGTATAGTCTCTTATAACATATTTCATTGTCTGACAAGAATACGAATAGCGTATGCACAAACTGCGTTTCAACTACCAACGCAGCATAAAATCGTACCACTGTTTAAGGTGAATTGTGTGTATTTGAAATCCCAAGAATTGCACAACGCAATAAATGCAAACTACTTCCGTAGTTATGTCACGTATTCATTAAGCAGAATTCGTATGCTTTGCGGTTGACTTAATCTAAACAATTTCAAACTGACAAGAGGAATTTCATTTCAACTTCTTTACACATAGCTTTAGCAAAAACTAATTAGAAATTCCAATCCTCTCTAGCCGCAAATAAGTAGTTAACTACAACCCGCATATCCGTTTAATCAAATAAAACTTCTGATCTATCGTTCAATCCTTCGAAACCCCGAAAACTTCCAATTACATTCCTGAAGTCGTATCAAAACTTTTGCGGAGCCCGTACACAAAAATAGTTCATCTTATTCCCATTTGGGCGGAAAAAACACACACATATACACATATAACATCCTCTTCAAGGATATCAGAAGATTAATGCCACAACATACATGATGGTATTTCAACCGAAATAGCCGTTTTCCCACCAAGGCTTCAAATATAAGACTTAACATTCAGAGATTAGCAGCAACCTTACCTCCTCTACATAGAGTTAGGAAAACATCTTGTTGAGGTTTCGCCTTGGATTTTGGTATTTTTTCACATTTTCATATCCCTAAGATTAGGGATTCGTGGTACATGCTTTACAGAAATCGTTCATAGCGCACATGATCCACCTATGTCTCCCATAACGCAACAAACTCACGTACCTATATATACACGCATAGGTTTGTGCGGTCCCAAAACTCTATAGATGCTCTCGGAAGGAAGGCAAAGATAAATGGCGTCAATAAAATTGATACGCACCCGAGAGCGCTACACCGAGGCATCAGCATCACCATCAGGCAACTGTAATGGCATTCTATTCCAAGTGACATTTAAGTTTTGATGGCTCACCAACCACTGCCACCCCAAAAATGAGGAAAACTTCCGCCTTTCTGAATCACCCAGTCTTTGGGGACCCTCATTTGCCGTCCGGGACTTGGGAATTTCTCCAAAGCGAATAAATGAAATGAATCGTAGTCTTTTGCTTCACAGCTCCCTCACATGTTTAGTGTCCTTAATTGCTTTGCCCTCCCAAAAAACAGAGGGTATACCTTTCGATTAAAGTGCGCTCGTTTACTTGTATACGCTTTCAAACTATATATAGAAAGTGTTATTTTTTTGTTTGTTCTCCTCCGTGTTAATTTAGTTTTGTAATTTATTAAGTTTTCCATTTCGACTCTGTGTAGGCTTAGTTTTGACGTAAACGTGCGCGTGTTGTATTACAAAATAAACAGCAAAGCGGTTTAGGGAAATAAATTTTCATTTCCATTTTCCCTGTCCCTTTCACACCAATCTAAGAGAACGGGATTGTTTCCATTTTCTATCAAGCAGCCATATTTTTCTGGGTGATGGCGAACAACTGCTACCCTAGCATAGTCCTCAACGTGTAGGTGTTTGCCTCCATCCTTCAAATGTCAAATATCTTGACGACAATGGAACACAATTATTATGCGTATAGATTGTGTCGGGGCGACCTTGTTATAACACGAATTAAAAAAAATAAATTCTATTTTTAACGTAAATTGAAGGTTACACGTTGTTTTTTATTGGGATATTGTATTTGGAACTCTTTTATCCTGAAAATGATTCTCTTTAACCTTCAAAAAAACTGCACTTATTTAAAACTAAATAGGTCAACAAATATTCTTCAAAAAAAAAAAAAGGATTGCGACTTCTAACGAAAAGCGAAAGGCGATGCAATAAACTCATAAAAATATAATGACCATAACAAAGACTGTAGGCATGCTGAGTAACTGGTGCGACAGACTGTTCCTTCTCAGAAAGGACGACGACCAACACAATTTGTTTCGTTATGGAAAATAAAAAAATAAAATATACTTTCCCGACAAGTTCATTGAACTAGAACAAAAAAATGTCTGGCGTAGAAAATTGGAAATCATTAACAGGCTGAATATGCGGTGGGTTTTATCTGAAAATAACTGCATCTCGAGAGGATTGATGGTGGATACGCAGAGAGCGAGTGCAGGGTCTGTCGAGAGTTGAAGATTTTTGTTTAAATTTCCATGGATTTTAATTGAGGAAATTGATATTGAAATGTTTTAGAGAGAGGAGGGTATTCTAAAGTGGGATACCATGTTGGAATTCAACAAGAGATTGCTTTGAGTGCCACAGAAATAATATTTCTTTCATTTCATGATTAAAGGTTAAATGCTTCGCAGTAAATTAGGATACAATTGAAATTATTTTTTAAAGTCATGGTATTGGGCACGTCGGATGTAAATCGCTTTAGTCTTGTGAGAATGGGTTTATTGGAGTTCTATCAGCACCGCTTAAGGAATATTTATACAGACTTTTGGATTATGTGTAGATTTGCAAGTGATTTTTGAAGAGGTTTATTTTTAATCACACAAAGAATGAGTTCCAAACGGTTGTATGGTGGGAATATTTTTGGAAGTAAATAAGGCACTTGTACGTATTGATCCTTTGATAACAGCTTGACAACATCGAAAAATGAAGAGCACTAAAATATTCTATGAGTTTGGTGCTCCGATACATATTTAAGGTTCATATCAGAATGACAATTTTTATTTATTTATACGTTATGCTGTTCAACTGCGCGTGAAAATTCGTAAAAAAAAAAAAATACAGATGGTGACACTACATTTACAAAAAATCAGTTAAAACTTTCTGCAGAAAAGTATTTCGTTTTGTATGCTTATATGTTTACATTATTTAATAAAACAAAATAAACGATAATTAGTTTAATTTAAATGTTATGCAATTGAAGCGCTTAGAAGATGAAGGGGTTAATATAAGAAATGTTATGCTTCAACTTCGAGAAGGCTTGCAAATATTTTCGGCAATACTTGTAGGCTTGTTAGGCTTAATACAAATATTTAAAAAAAAGTCATATAAAAATAAATAGCTTCCTTTAAGAGCGCCAAATATTTTTCCATAATACTTAGGTAATTTTGCTGGAAGGAAAATAGCTTCGATAGTGCTTTATCGAAGCGAAATTATTAGTTCGGATGCTCAATTAGCACAACTTAAGTCTTCATAAAGTATTCCAATTTTTTATTTATGAAGACAATTCATTAAACAATTTTAATCTTCGATACTTATGCACGTATACAGTTAAATTCTGAAATGATAATTTTATCTTAAATTGTGAGGTTGACTGCTACCAGCATAGAAGAGGTTTGATGTTAAATATTTACAGGCACCAGGTTATTTTTCAAATTATATACGAATATTAATGTGTTGACATGGACATTGACATCACAGTACTTCGCACATGAATGCAACGAACTACAGACACATAACAGCACTGGCAACTGAAGCCATCGGCTGGGACAGATCAAGACATTTATACAACAGAGAGAGAGACGGATAGATACATAGAAGGAAAGACATATATCATAAACCTACGTGGCACAGAGGAGGAGACATAGATTTATATTGTCTCATATTATCGCACAGGTGGCCTCAGATAAGCTGGCAATTTTCGTAGAAAACAAATGCTGCCGAAGTTGGGGCTTGAACCCGCAGCGCTTGGCTTAGCAGTCAACTACGCATTTCTCTGAGCCATGGCCACCTGCTAATGTGTTGAACGTTATCCTCTGTTTATTATTTAACCATCTAAGTTAACGTAGCATCCACAAGATTTCTGAATAAAAGTTGCATTATTTGAGAATCGTTGAATTGTTAGTGTTGAATGATAGAATTTTTGGACAAAATTCAAAATCGGGTTTGATAAATGTGTTATAAATATTAACTACACATTTTGTGGTTATGGTTTTACGTATACGTTTTAGGAACCCACATTTTTCGACACTTTTTTCTGCTATATAAAACATACGGCTATTAAAACATAACATACTGTCCATTATAACTCCTAAATGTTTTATTTAATTTAATGTTTAATGATTTCATCTTCAATCGATAAATTAATAGAACCATTTCAATTAATCACCATGCATTTTGTCTTTTTTAACATTAATTTTGAGTCTATATACTTGTAACGAAGTGCACAAGTGAAGTAAATGTTCACAGATATTTTGTCAAAAATATAAAAAAAATTCGGCCTCATCATCAAAACTGACAGCTCTTTAGACAAAGCCAATTTGCTTGCTGCGCATTTCAGTCAGTTCTACATTGACATTGGGTACAGTCTCCTCCTGTACTTGAGAACGTATATCATTCTATGGGACAAATTCACTTTCGTACTCGTACAGTTCCAAGAGTTTTATTTAATCTTGACATTCATAAGTCCGCTGGTCCAGATGGTATCTCCCCCCCAATTCTTCAGTGCTTGCAAAACTACTGCGTTAGCTTTTCCATCTGTCTTATTCATCAGGACTCTTTCCGAGTCGATGGGAAACTGCATTTATGCTACAATGGAGATGAACTAAATGTTGATTACGAAATCAACAAACGAAGTCATAAATAACAACTTACTTAAAGGAGGGCATATAATGACACTTCATACCAATCAGATCTCTCCACTTCGTTTGGATATGGAATTCCCTGATCGAGGCCCCTTAGCCTTATTATATATGAGGAGATTAACACCGTCAGTGGTGAAAAAGATGGTATCGTTAACTCCCTTCATCTGTCCGCCCTTTCCAAAATGTACAATTACTCATACCTGGACACTTCTTGACGGGTATTTCACCTTATAGATCTTCATATTGGCACTCATCTTGATCAGACATTTAAGTTGTTCCAGAGGTTGACTGCAAGTATATTAAATACTATCTTTCTGACATCACCTTTAATCCGACTATAGTCCATAATGTTATTTTGATAAAATTAAGTGTCATAGTAGATTTGTTCATACATAAACTGTGTTTGAGAAACTCAATACTTTTTGTCAATATGGATGAATATCTACCTAAACGTAAAAACGAAATTCAAGCTAAACTTGATTTAAAAATTTAGTATGCCATCCTTATATACGTACTTTTTTAAGCATTTTGTTTTTTATTTGTACTTTTACTTAAATACATATATTAAAAGTAAATTTAAGATAATTGTGAATATTTAATGACACGCAAAAAAAAAACAGATACATTGATAGATATTTGAGAAATGTCACAGATATAATTTCCTGGCGTATACATTTTTTTTTCTTAAAGTCTCCCAGATACCTTAATAAAGAGATTAAATTGACGTTCTGCCAACCTAATTTGGATTTATTGTGAATTTAAAATCAATAAAATAAAACTTTTTATTTCTTAATTTGTTTGTATAAATAAAATATCGGACAACAACCAGTTGCTGTCATATATTGTTAGTGGTACACTTCTTATTAAAATATACGACAAGCATCTGTTAATTTAAATTATCTCTATATTTCATTGAATTTATTATATTCTTTTTGTTTCGTCTTCTGGTTTCATTGTTCAGCCACTGCTGACGAAAATCTTAGGCTATTTCTATGGAATTCGAGGCTGACACAGATTTGTTAAAATTTAAGTGGGCACATTGGATAAGTACTATGTATATACAGTTCTAAGTCAATATTTGTTAAACTATTTTGTTAAAAAATTCATGAAATGAACATTGGCTAATCTCTTAATAGTCCTATAATTATTTAAAGTTATGTATGCTCCAATGAAGAAAGATAAAAAAGTATCTCAAGCTGACCACATGTATTTTTATAAGTTGACGCATGTTCATGTATTCAAGCATTTAAATAGAATTACATAAATTAACATTTACATAAATTTTCATAAACAGAATATTATTCTGGTTATTACGGTCTGCTTTACTGTTAAAAATGTATTGTATCTCTAGGTATGTCTGCCGACCTGTTGGCACTTCTTTGATGTACGAATAAGACATCACATCGTACGCTTATGCTTATTTTTAAATTTAATTTTCATTTTTTGATTTCCTTGGAGATTTCTTTTTTTTACGTTTTTTTATTCCTCTCAACCCTGTGTATTGCTTGTTTGTGATCCAAATACGAGTTTATCTTTACAAATAAAATAGAATGCAAAAAAAATCAATTATTCTCGGTATCTTATGACTTTATTTGAAACAGCAAGCATTTCAATTATTTATAAAATATGTTCCAAAATATGAGCCACAAAGCATTTTATGACCTTAACTTCTGACCTTAGGTTAGGTTAGGTTAGGTTGGTGGGTTGATGAGATAGTCGGTGTTACTATCAGATCAATATAGATCCATTGTATGAGCCACACCCACATCCTTTTGAAAGTTTTACATATGGGGCTGGAGTTCCACTTTTTTTTTGGCATTATTCAGTGTTTCAGTCCCACCAGATATTTGAGATCATATAGTTGTGGTTTGACAGACTGGTCTGCCTGGTCAGTGCTGGACGCAGACTTTTTCTGTATGCCTTTGTGTCCGATGACCCAACAGAGCTTACCATTACGCCAAGAACCTTTAGCACTTCACGACAATGCTTCATAATCTGAGATCTTATTTCGACAGCATATATGGCTTTTATTGCAGCCTGATACCTCTGGTGGTATAGCCAGCATTGAGGTCGCATAGGCTGTCTATGCTACTGTCATTATCTCGGCTTATAAATCATTGCTGTGCTCAGGGTGACGAAAAGTGCTGTTTAGCTTAACTGTCTCTGAAAACACTCCAACTCTAACATCTACATCCATTTTTGAACAATCAGTGTAGATGGATATGTTTTCGGTGCCCAGTTACTTCCATTCCCACTCCTCCCTGATATTGATATTTGATAATGATATTTGAAAGCCATGGTGAGGCAGCATGTAGTCAGAGGATACAGCTGAGCTTAGATATCTTTGTAGAATTTGGGCATTTCCTCCTGAGTTCGTTTTCCAGCAGTTGACCTGGCTGATTCTTAGAGCACTTTTGGCTGCAGATTCGTGCATGTAAATGTATAGCTGTTGGTATGGTTTTTATTGCCGTAGTAGCTCTCACACATGGTATACTTTGTACTTTTGTCATATTTTCCAGATGAGTGACTTTATTTGTGGATTGCCACCAACCAAGTAAAGAACCGAAAAAAGTTAAATATCAGAAAATAAATCATACCTAGCTTCAAAATCTCTTTATATGTTTAAAGGTTATTCTTGCCACAGAGAATACTGTTTGAATCCAACTTAGCCAAATATAAAAATCTTCTAATGACACTTTTATGCATTTGAATGTTTGTCACATTTTCGCAGTATGTTATGAAGTGATGAAACATATGTAATGATACAGTCCTGTCTCCTAGTCTACATCTTATTAATACAAGAATTTGTAAAAATTCTAAGCTTTGCTCTAGTCAACCCTCCTTGAAAATTATATGTTACTGAATAAAGTTATCAGTGAGTAGAATGTCTTTTATAAAATAAATAAAACTTTGTAATAACTTGAAAATTTCTATTCAGTCGTTAATTAATATAGTCTCCGTGTTTATATGGAAAGCCTGTACCTATAAGAAAATACATACAAAGGCAAATACCTATTATGTCTTCAAAGTCAAAAAAAAATTTTGCAATAATATTGGCTTATACATATTTGTTTTCTAACATGTTTTTCAGAGCAGGATTTGATTATACGCGTAATTCCTAAATTCGAACCCCCTTAACAATAAGAAAGTCCTATTCCATGGTTGATCTGCGGACTTATTAGTCTGTGAACAACCACTTTAGTACCTTAATCCATTCTTTTCATTAATAAACAGCAGTCTAGCTGCTACAGAAATAAGTGAAGCTTAGCTAATGACATTTAAATATTTTCTTTCAAATGATGAGTTCCGCCACTGTTAAATTACCTTTACTCCAGGTTTAGTTAGTCCAATGTTATTTCACATCAAAGTGATTACTAATAGAAAATTAATTTACAACCCGAATAAAACGCTATTTTAAAAATCCATTTTCCTCATTTATTAGGGATATACATTTTTCCTTAATTAAGTTAGACAAATTAATTATTAGTCATACCACTCGTAAATAACTCTTCGCATGTGTAGTACTATACACTAAAGGAATGTCGCTTTCTGCAATTTATTTCAAAACCTTTTGTTAGTTGCCAAACTTGCGTACAAACTAAATTTAAATCCTTTTTAATGTATCAACAACAAAAAAATAGTCGATTAGACCGTAAACTTTCATATGAATGAAATAAAATGAAACGCCTCCTTTCTGTGGCGGTAACTATAACAAAAAGAAGAAACAAAACAACAGTTTAGCACTCCTTAGTGGCTTTTTGTTTTCGCATAAAAGTGCTAAATCCCAATTTTGACCATTCGGCAGGGATTTCTGTTTTGGGATCACAACCTTTTCACTTTTAATCACTTTTTCCTACCCTAGAGTTGAAATGTTGCGCATTGTTGTTGTTTTCTTTAAATGCAGAAATCGTGGTTAATGAATGATTTTGTGGATTATTTTGGACACAGATCAGTAAACATTCTCTACATTTCGAATAAAATTTTGATTTAGCAGCATGTTTTCTATCGGCTCTTGCTCTTTTACTGCATCATCACTGAATTAGATTTGTTTTTACTTTGCAACAAATGAATATTTTTTTTATTAGGTTTATTAATTTTGCTTATATTTTTTATATCAATTAATAAAACTTTTTATTTTTTTCTTTATAGGTAAATTGACTTAGTTTATTATTTCTAAACGATTCATGAAAAGGTAAGGTATTTACAAATGTAATTACAAAATTTGATAAACATTTTGTACCTAATAGACATAATTGATAATTCATCATTATGGTACCTAGGCCGTTTTAATAATAACAACATTTTTAAATTAAATTAAACTAGCTGATTTGGCAAACGTTGGTAAACGTTGGTAAAAGGTAAAAGGGAACAGGCAACATACAATTGACCATGCAAGAAGAATCGATTTTCAAGTTTAAGGGTCCAGTTAGAGCTATCATTGAACAATTTCATTGAAACCAAAGAGTATAGAACTACATAGAGTACGAATCACAGCTAAAAATGTTTTAGTTGTTAAATGCTGGCGGTAAGTGCGAAGGTGAAATTTCGTCCATCGTATTCGCCGTGGGAAATTTCCGTTTCATTTGACTGGAATGAGCAAAACATTGTTGATCGTTAAAAAATATAAAGTGATTTCCGGCGAAATTTTTAATCAAAAATTAAAATATTTTTGAATAATCTCCTTTTTTTATCATTATTTACTTTTTTTTAAATTCAAAAGCTTTGTTTCGACACCAACTCGCCAATGATTTGAATTTATAAAAAAATTTTCAAGAAGTTAAAGAAAATTTCCAATGAGGCTTTTGAATGAAAGCTATAACTGAACCCAAATGTCGCAAACAGGCAGTGACTGCCCTTGAGATTTGTTAATTGTCATTGCGAATGCAAGCCATACCAGAAACTGCAAGTGTTCCAAATGAAATGGCAAGTCAATCGGAACCATTGGCATTCATGGTACCAACTCGTCTTCTGCGCTCCCACTCTCATTCAAACTTAGCATATACCAAACTTGAATAGAATTCCAATTTCAAATGGCAATTACACCTGCGGGTGTTATTGCTTTTTGGCGGTGGGGCTTATTTCCATTTTGAAAAGGAAATAAACAACGTGGGGGCTATTTTCTTTATTTTGTAAAATAAGCCCCATGGGGCTCATTTCTGCGGGGGTTATTACACTGCACTGAAGATATTATCTTGGGAAATAATGGAATCCACCGATTTGTACGTCATTCAACTAATAGCGTTTTTTTTAAATTTTGTACAATGTTTGGAAGCACCTTTCGGATAAGTTGCGATTTTGGTTCGGTAAGCTTACAGAAAGCGACGGGAAATTAAACACAGTCATAAGAAATGTTAACAGGGATTTTTCGTTGCTAATTCCCAGTAATTGCTTTGAAAATACTTGTCCGTTCTGCAAATCGACACGCATATTCGCAGTTAGTTTGAGTTTCTTAAAGTGTTTCCACAAAACGGACGACTTCAGTCGGTATTGATGGGAAGCATGTTAAGATGTGTATTAAAAAATATAAAAGAAAGAACAGCGTCTCCGAGGGTGTAATCCCATTAATGTGTGTCATTCTCTAACAATATCAAACATCGAAATAGAAGCACTCGTCTTTTTTTTGTGAACTATTACAAACATTTTAAAATATAAGCCAAAATGGTCAAGGTAGGCGTAAGAATGGGCGAGGTTTTATTTTTTCTAAAAAATTGGATTACTACGAACATATTAGACAAATCGGTCTAGTCGTTCTCCGATTTTAGATAAATCAAAAAATGTGGGCGAAAAAGTTAAAGAAAAAGTGATAAAGTTGTCTCTCCATAATAACCTAAAAAGAAAATTGAAGCATTCGCACTGACTAACCACGGCGCAGTTGCAGCCAATATTTAAAATGGATCATATAAAAAACTGAATATCAAGACTAGTTCTTGAGATTAAAGATTTCACGATACATTTGAGAATTTTGTGTTGCTTCACATTTAAAAAAAATTGTCACCTATTATTATTCTTTAAATACTGTCATCAATTTTTTTTTCCGATTTTCTCTTATATTGTAAAGAAAACCATTTTTTACGGAAAAATCCACCAAAAAGTTGGCGTAGCTAAACATTTCACATGGATAAAATATAGACAGAAATTGTGATTGCCTAAACATGTTATTCTGAAACTTTTAAAAAAATTGTCAATCGGTTAACCAAAACCAAAGTTTTATTGAAAACTGGGCATGGCAGTGGGCTGATTTTAAAGATATTTACAATGGTTCACTGTTGCTTAAAATTTAAGGACCAAAAATCGTTGACACACAGACAGACGGGCAAACAGATATGGCTAGATCGACTCAGCAAGCGGTTCAGAATTGATCCATATACTAGGTGTATCTATAGAAATTATTTTTCTATGTTACAAACATAACATCAAAACTAATATGCTCTAGCTATGTGATGGGGTGTACACAAATGTTGGCGCAATAGGCTCATTGGTACTCAGAGCGTACCATTTTCTTACAACAATTCATCTACCCATTCGATATTCTTTTTTACAAAAAAATTATAAAGGGAATTTTTTTTCAGTTCTGTTGCCAAATTATTAAGACTGGTGTAAAAATAATATCCCATTTAATTCAATTGATAGATAAAATTTAAACCCCATCTTAATGCATTTTGCACACTATCTTAAAACTAAACTCAAATGGGATACATAAAACTGACCCGCATAACTTAACATAGCTAGAGCAATACAAAAACTGAAGTAAGTAACAATAAAAAATAAGAATAATTGGTTTGGTCGATTCGACAAAGAAAGAGCGTCTAACCCTAACAATTACAATGCATTATAGGTTTTTATAAATTCTATATGTAATAATGATATGATTGCCATCAGGAGTCTGGAGACAGGTGGAATGATGAAAATAAGTATGTGGTGTAACACGATTATTTTAAAGGAGATAGAGTACTCAGATTTATTTAAAAGCAAAATGTGACGTTTTGTAAGAGATTTTCTTCTAAAAAAATTATATCTTTTAAAAAGCGCTTGTTTCTGAAAATGACTCATTTTACTCAGCTAACAATTTTTTTTATGTTTTTTTCAGATGTCATGTTTTGCTTTTTCAAACTTTGATTAACAGCAGGTCGTTTTTTTACGATGACTTTTTCATAAGGATGAATTTTTGATAAATCGCGTTCATCCCATATTTATACTCACTTTCGTTAAAGTAGAAAGTTTTAAGAAAATAGCTATATGAAATGAAAGTGATTCCTTATATTGTAGTAAAACTAAAATCTATGTATACTGATATCAGATTAGTTTAGGATATAATCCATTGTCATCTGACGGTAGATTGAAGGTTAGATAAGAAAACTCTTGCTATTTGCAATATCTATAAAGGCAATCATCCCGCAAATGAACTCGGCATTAGCTATAAAGGTGCAAAATTAACGGACGAAATATATTGGCATGAATTCATATAAATAAAATTTAAATAACCAAATTTCTCAAATTCCGCTGAAACGAAACTCGAAACCAAAGTATGGTAAAAAAAAAAATTAGTAGGTATACTCAAATTAAGCGGTTTTTAGAAATTCTGTTAGATCATGCACATACAAAATCAAATGTACAAGCTGCAGCATCCGATAACAATCAATATAATATTTCAACTGATATGACAACTTAAGAACAAATAAGCTTATTGTTGATAAGCTCTCCATCTTTTTTCTATCTTTAATGCATGGTCTTCGGCAGAAAATTTGTACAACTTGAATTACTTATGTAAGAAAAAGTAATCGGCATTTGTTAAGTATCCAAAACGCGCTCGAAGGGTAATTCTAATATAAAGATTAAAGGTTTCCTCGACTAACATACACTACATCCATCCAATCTTACACTATATAATAAAAAAGCATTCCGAAAATTCCATTGAATTTTAAAAGGAAGTCGAAACAATTCAAGTAACCTTTATAAAGTCAAAGCAGACAATACTTTCTGAAGATATATTTTATTTACTTCCCACCACGCGATGCAAGGTTGAAGAAATTGACTTTGAAAATTTGCCCTATTCCCTTTGACAGCGTTTTGTCAAATTGGGTTATTGAAATTCAAAATATAGTAGATGCATAGTACTGGATTTAATAATTTTTTCATTGTAAAAGGTCTGTGGGCCTTTGTTATTTAAGTTGAAGAACGCTTTCATCTTTTGTCCAATCCTTCTCTGGTCATTCTAACAATGAGGGAGGCACTCATTATAAATGAAGCAACACCTAGACTAACAAACGAACCCTACGATATTAAAAATAATATTCGACTATGTGTATCGCTCAGAACACCATTCGAACTTGAAGTCGCGATGGACCCGCTATTAACTAGATACCGGTAAAAAACAGCATGTAAGGAGTGTTACCTTGAGCAGCAAACTAGTGAGTTACAGTAATATCATGTACCCCGAGAAACAAAAGATTTGGTTACAAAAAAGAAAACTTTGTAAAAGAAGGCAACAAACTCGTGTACAAAATATCACTTTTGTGAAAACAGAAACAAACCTAAGAGTCACGTGATATGTACTGTTGTCCCACAAAATTATAGAACAGCGTAATTTATTATTGTATTCGGCTTTCAAATGTTCGTGTAGGTTAACAAAATGTAAAGCATTTTGGATATTTTAGCATAAACATTAATTTTTTGGCGCATCCACTTCCAATCACAGATTTAATTAAATGCTTTTCACTTTTATTGTATTAAAATTGAAGGAACACCGTATACCTACTAAAATTGCTTGGTAAAAAAATGTATATATCAGTCCAACATTTATTTTAAAATGCTAGACAATAGAGGAAACATTGAAAAAAAGAAGAGAAAAACCAGTTCAAATTCACAAATTCTACCATTGCTCTGATAATATTCATATTAATCGATAGTGGTCTGCTCATTTGCCGTCGCTTTTTTCAATTTTGTGTCTCTCAACACATCTTCCGTGGCCATATTTGAATGTTACACGTACCAGAAGCCATCATCCAACATTACGCAAAACTGGAAACAAGATGAAACATGTTGAACCGAACAAATTCTTATACAAATCCGAAAAAAAAGTTGAAACCACTCAACACCCCCACTCAAATCATACTTTCCATACATTTTCCATACATTTTCATACGCAAAAATGGCACATTTCTCCGCTTTTCTCTACCATGGTGTTACGGCAAAAAAAACACACAATTGCGGTGAACTATGGCGTACTGCGCATAGTTAGTGATGGCTGCTTACTCGGCAGACATGCTCGGTTGTTTTTTCTATTCGAGTGAGTGAGTGAAAGATCTGATCCACCATAGTGTTAAAAGAGCAAGCGGGATGGAAGACGGGAGGAAAAACTCCACCATTACTTTTTTTTCGGTAGTTTTTCGGCAATGCTAACAACGTGAGGATGAGAAAATAAAAGAGAACGATTGGATGGAAGGACATCTATCGAGCAGATGAATTATTAGCCAGGACAAGAACCTTTGTCAACCAAAAGAGTGGAGGTTTGTACAAAATTGTGTCTGATAAGATTTAATTTTATTCCTAGCTTTTCTATAACGGCTAATTTTACATTTACAATTTAAAGTTTGTGTTTGGCTTTTAAGAAAACACATTCTTAAACATTTTTATTTAAATTCTAAAATTTGTAATTGTAAACGTTTCTCTTTAGTTTCATATGAGATTGTGTGCGTGAGCAGTTCTCTTAGAGAAAATGTCTCTCTTAATTTCGAAAGTTTGTATCTGCGTTAGTGTGTGTAACTTCGAAAGAGAACACAAACCCAATACACCTGTTTTTTAATTGATTCTCTTCAACCTGGAATTTCTCTCTGTTTTTCATGGTTTGTTTTGTTACGCGTGTTTTTCATTCTTTTTGCTTGTTCGGCTTTTTGGCACATGTCAAAATATCCACACTACTCTTTCATTTCGTTGTTCATATTCACAAATGATTGTCATGCTCATGGTGGGTGAAGGCGATTTTCATTTGGAGCGAGAATGTCGAGGAAAATTGCATTTCTCAGATGGAGTAACATTTTTGGTGGGTGTAGTGTAGGTAGATATTCCGCTCAACACAATGAGAATCTTGTTAGATGTGTGTTAGATAGGTTGTTGTTGTTTCATCCAGTTGGATAGACGAACAACACACAGCGGTAGTCAGACTTTGATGTTACATTGTGAATATGGGTGGGTGTTAAAACATTTTACACACCCGGAAACTGGAAGCAGTGACAAATGCAATGATATAATTAAATTCGAATAAAATTTGTTATTGCCTTAGGATTTTTTTTTCTACACAGAGTTTTGGGTTGTCTCATTAGAATTGTGATGCATTGAGTTGGAAGTCAATGACATAGGAACACTGAATGCAACAACCCTTGTTGGAAAGGGTGAAGTATTGTTGAAAATTGATTGCATAGTTTTTAGATGAGGATAGAGGTGATGTGACCTATATTATGACTTTTAGTACCAAATGGCTCTTCTCCGGTTGATGGGTTTTTAATGACTTGTTTAGGTTTATTGACGATTTGGGTAATCGTCAATTTATAAATCATTTAAGACTTGGTGGAAATACAAGGAACATGACAAGTGCTTATAACTATTATTATTCTGATTTAACACCCTTAATATGTATTTGAATTCATTGCTATAACTACCCTATGCCCGAGTATTATGTGGTTTAATATTTTAAAAATGATTCAATATAATTTGGTATTATTAAGAAGTGTATTTCATCGAATACACAATGGAGACGATATGCTTAAACACCGCTTGATCTATTTAAGGCAGATGCGTCGTTTATTTAAAAAATTTGTTGGCATGTGTCGTTCGAAAAAAAAACAATTTAAAAGTAGTTACAATTATTCACAATTCGACAATACAGTAGACACTAGGAAACGGGAACAATTAAGACCCAAGGGAGTTCACGTCTGCGGGAGCGTTCACGTTTGCGAAGGTTGAATTTCAATAAAAGAATAGGCAATCCTACTGTATTTTTATTTTATACAAAAAGTAAGGTATAGCATAGGAACATAAATAAAAGGTTATGATGTAAAAATTGCCATACAATATTGACTGACGAATATTAATGGACAATACGAAATTTAATGGACAAATCTGATATCTGTTTTTGCATCTTCTCCTCCTCCAAAAGAATTCTCACTGCTTTATTCCTAAGGCGTATTAATGTCATTTTGGCCAACCAGCTCAACTTCAGTGCATTCCAAAGTCCGGTTAAAAAACAGCAAAAATCGAGCAGACAACCAGAAGCAAAAATTGATATTCATGTGGTAGAGTATTCATGATTTGTTCACGTTTTATAGATATCAAGCAAAAACAAATCTGTTCATGTTATCCGCTTTTCACGCTAACAGGAGTGAGTCTACTGTATAAGCTTAACTAATAAATTGTAAGAAAATGTTAATCTAGAAATTGCAAGGAACATTTTAATTCTATGAAATAAAAGCTTATCTCTGCGTTAGTAAAACTATTGCTGCGATCATAGTGACATAGTGTGACCACAAAGGCATCTTCGAAGAGGCATGCTCATAGAGGCTCGGCTCAGTTTTGTCGGATGTAAAATAATGTTCATCCTACTACGCAAATATTGCTAAAAACAATTTTTCTAATAAAGGGTGATCCATTTCGAGGTTCCCTACTTTTTTTAAAGAAAAAAACACAGAAAATTCAAATTTAATGGAGAATGTTTATTATCATTTGAAAGAACATTCTTTGGCATTTATTTTTTGAAGATTATGTCTATCAAATGTTGGCCGTTGCTACGTCGCAGATGGTCCATCCATTAAGTCCAATTTTCGATCACTCGTTCGAGCATTTCGACTGGTAACTGGCGAATGACACGCGTGATGTTTTCCTCCAAGGCCTGAATCGAAGCGGGTTTGTCGGCATAAGCTTTTGACTTATCCCCACAGGAAAAAATTCTAACGGTGTGATATCACACGATCTTGGTGGCCAATCGACCGGCCCAAAACGTGAAATTATGTGCTCACCGAAATGTTCTCTCAATAAGTCCATTGATTGATGCGATGTGTGGGAAGTCGACATTGACGGATACGTTCGCACCGGCCCACAAACCACACCAAACCGTTGTTTTTTCTGGATGAAGTGGCAGTTCTTCAATCTCTTCAGGTTGCTCTTCGTCCCAAATGCGGCAATTTTGTTTGTTTACATACCCATTGAGCCAGAAATGGGCCTCATCGCTAAACAAAATTTGCCTCGAAAACGTCGGATCTTCTTGGAACTTTTCAAGACCCCATAGAGCGAAGCGATGTCGCTTGGGAAGGTCGAGCGGCTTCAGTTGTTGCACAAGCTGTATTTTGTACGCTTTCAATTTAAGATCTTGACGTAAAATGCGCCAAGTCGTTCCATACGTCAGTCCGAGTTGCTGCGAAAGGCGCCGAATCGACTCTCTACGGTCTTCATGTACACTCTCAGCTACGGCCGCTATATTTTCTTCACAGCGTGCTGGACGTGGCCTATTCGGTCGAATATTATCCAATAATGAATGCTGGGTCTCAAAATGGGTGATGGTGTTGCGAATAGTACGCTCAGTAGGCCGATTATGTTGACCATAAGTTGAGCGAAGTGCACGAAACACATTCCTCACAGAACGTGAATTTTCATAATAAAGTTGAACAACTTGTAAACGTTGTTTACGCGTAAGTCTTTCCATTATGAAATGCCAAACAATACTTAACAAAAGTAACATGACAACATGACACGACTCACACGTGATCTGTCAAAAAAGGCTATTGAAAAAAGTATCTCTACTTGGATCACCTGTTAAAAACAAAAAACTGACCAACAGACTGTCATTGTTTTGCTTTAATTTTTTTGGTTGGTCAAATTTATGTAACTTGCCTTTCTTTTTTTCTCTTGGGACTAGCGACATTTTTGTTAAGCCGGAGTTGCGTAATGGGATGAAAGAATGAAAAAAAAGAACGACCATTGGCTATCTAGAGGATACAAATTGAAAAAAATTCAATAACGTACCCAAATCAAAATCTTAGGATAAAATCTGGAAAAGAATGAAAAGATGAACGTAAAGTCTCACTAAAATAACAGGTGACCTAATAAAGGGTTATTTTTTTAGGGTAAAAACGTCATCTGTTAAAGTGAAAAGTTTTCAGTATACTCTGACATTTACTCATGGAAAGACTTACAAACGAGCAACGATTGCAAATTATTGCAATTTATTATCAAAACTCGTGCTCTATGACATTTTTCCTACCATATTATGGCGACCAGCGTTGAGGCATATTTCTGACTGAACGGATACGTAAATAAGCAAAATTGTCGCATCTGGAGTGATAAACAGCCACATGCCATACAATAATTATCAATGAATACCGAAAAAACGACAGTTTGGGGTCGGTTATGGCTGGTTGCATCATCGTTCCATTTTTCTTCAAAGGCGACCGTGGCAAAAACGTAACCGTCAACGGCAAACGATATCGAGCCATGGTACGCGACTTTTTTTTGCCCAAGTTGGCTGAGTTGAACTTGGTTGACATGCGGTTTCATCAAGACGGTGCCACATGCCACACAACTCGTGAAACAATGGAAATGTTGAAGAATGAATTTGGTAAGCAGCTTATCTCTCGAAATGACCCTTTGAGTTGCCGCCAATATCATGCGATTTACCGCCTCTTGATTATTTCTTGTGTGGTTATGTAAAATCGTTAGTATATGTAGACAAGCCGAACACGATTGAAGCCTTAAAGAATAACATAACACGCGTAATTCATGGAATACAGGCCTAAATGCTCAAAACAGTGACGCAAAATTGGACTTTCCGAACGGACTTTTTGAAACGGAGCTGTGCACAACATGAAGTTGTCTTTAAAACATAAATTGTAAAGGCCTATTTATCGATAACTATAAAAAATTTTAATATTTGATGCAAATTTGAGTGTTTTACTAGATTTAAAAAAAACTACACTTAAAAAATCGCCCGTTGGAAGGTCCTTTTTTAAAAGGCGTTGTTTTGAAATTTACTATTATTTATTATGCGTATAAGATCCAGCTTGTTTAAGAATTGAAGCTGACTAACTTGGCTCATGGAATGAAGCTTAACCAAAATTGTCATATTTAGACCGATGAACAGCCAGCCAGCAGCAAACCAAAAATGTTCTCTTTGGTGCAGTTTATTGGCAGCCGGCATAATCGGACCTTTCTTGTTTATGTTTGCTGAAACCACATTCCACATGGCGCTACATGCCATACAGATAACAAATCAATCGTTTTATTGACGAAAACGTTCGATATGAAAACATCATCCCAAGAAATGATCGGGCCAATTGGCTACCAAGTTCTTAGGATTTGTATGATATGTAAAATCTGTTGTTTATGTGGATAAACCCAAAACGATTAAAGCTTTGGAAGTACACATAATTTTATAGATTTATAAAATTGTTTACATTAGAAGAAATCAGGACAGCAAGACCATAAATGCCGGTCTAAGATAAGAAAAATAATTTTATATTCTTCTTAAATTGAGAATTATCTACTTCAGGAAATAAATTTTTATATTAAAACAAATATTTGAAATGTTTTTAAACATGTTGTGCAAGGTTTTTGCTTCTTTAATGCGCTGAAAGGATCGAACGTCAGATGGAATAAGTACTTCGGCTAATTTATTTTGCTTATCTTCCAAAGAATTAGTGTTTATAGTTAGGCAAGAAATCGTACAATCGGCAAAAATATGCCAAACTGAGATGACCACTCTAGAATGTTTGCACTCTTCTGGGGGTCCTTATCGTTAGTAAAGCAGTTTTGGCTAGGAAACAGAGCCGCCAATTTTTTGAGCCGAAAAATTGTTATGCATTCTTCTATTGTTAGAGTTTTGTTGTATGGAATTCGAACATATATCGAGTGATGTTATCGAAGGAAATTATGCCATTGGGCCAGGAAAATTCCAGTTCTTTATTTTCATTGGAAATGAAAACTTTCGGGATATAACTTTGAGGGATATAAGGAAGCTCACTTGAATATATGGATAACGTGTCGCTTTTTTTTGCTGCAGTATCTGAGCCTTATTTCCTGTAATGCCAACATGGCGTGGTATCCATGCTAGAGTTATATGTACGTTATTATGGAGGATATTTCAAATGCATTTGAGAGTAAAGCAATTTTTGTTGCACTTTTGATTCCTGTAAGAATAAATAAGCTATCAGTAAGAATCAAAGTCTTAACTGCCTGAGTTTGTGCCAATAAAACAGCTTTTCACAATGCTGTTGCCTCTGATAGATAGCTACCAGCTGCGTCTGGAAAAATACCTAGGCAAATGATAATTTCTTCATTGCTTGCTTCAGTTCGATAACTGCATAAGTAGTGTCTTATCCTTATAGGATCCATCGGTGTATAACATTCTCAAAGGATTGTTAAGTTCGATTAATTCACGGTTAACGTAAGAAATTGTAGATTTGAAGTCTTTTCTTTTTCTGTGGGTGGAGAAGCTGGTGTCGATGTTAGGCAAATGTCTTTCTCCAGGGGGGAAATTGCGCAGGGGTTCCCTGATGTTTCTACAGTAGAACATCCGTGAGCCGAAAATGGTGCAAGTATTTTTCTTATTGAAGTTATGGAGTTTTTCTTCTTCTGGTTTTCCCTGGAAAAGGTTTCTTTGGATGCTGTGTAAGGAGGATGAGAAATATCAGTAAGAGATTTGCTCATTAAATTCTATTCAAGACATCAATTTTTCGTGTTTAATTAAAAAAAAAGTCAGAAAGCCCTTATTGGATCGCTCTTTATATTGAATTCATTCATAAAGCACAAAAACAGATAACAGGCATCTAGTGCAAATTGCAACACTTAAAAATTTAAGTAAGTACCTACATATTCCCAATATCCATACTTTTTATTGCGGGTTCACCTAAATTAATCCGTACCATGTTCTTGTTATAGAAAAGGCTTCCTACCATTATGTTGAAAAACAACCTTCGCTGTCACCCTGGATGATATTACGGACGAGTGACAAACTCTTTATGTAGTTTATGCCACATCTATGGAATAAATCAGTCATGTTGACATTTGTTAAATATATAAAATTACATTATATAATAATGTGCCTGCAAAGGGACGGTCTTCCCAATGAAATCACATACACGAGACCAACCGCCATATAACATAAGAGACAATGCGGGGAAAATTAGGTCTCCTTTGTAAGGTTAAACAAAAAACAATTATTTAATTTTGTATTATTTATCAAAAAGAAATCCAATATTATAACTTAAGTTTAACAAATTTAACTTTTCTACCCAGGTAGGTGCTTGTGGGGTTTTCTTTTCTTATATAATCAATGAATCCAATTGACTTACATCTAACAATAATCGGTTACATAGCGTTATCGTAACTGAAGAGAGTAAATTTATGTGGACATACATAATAATATCGTAAGCTAACGTGTGTAGTGGGCTAACATAGGTCACATTTACCGTTTTCTTAGTTCTTGTTTGTTCTCCTTGAAATATTCTAAATACCAAAAACACGTCTTCCTTAAAAAATACGTTTTTAGACAACTAAAAAAAATTGAATTTTGCTTTAAAGGGTGAGGGTTAATTGAAATGAAACATTTGGGAGGTTTTCAACATCTTTTTTGGAAGAAATCTATCATACTTGCATGTTTTGACAAAGTTTACATATCCTTTATAATTTTGATAAGGATATCAAAGGACCTTAGAATTTTATCGTCATAATCGTTTCATCGTTATATCCGGTACAAGAACATTAAATTCAAAAATGAAAGCTCTATTAAAAAATCGTTTTAAATGTTCTTGAAAATTGTTAATAAAAGAAATCACTAATATGTGACAATTTTGTATATTTCGTTGAGTTTTTTATTTTTCTAAGGCAGTTGTCCAATATTTGAACTCCAACGTTTGGATTGGGATCTATTCATTGACATGAAATGGTTTAGTGTTGCCACAACTGTATGTGCTTCTCATCTTCAATGGCATTATCGTCATCGTCCTTATGGAAACCATAGCGTGTCGAAAGCAGGTAATTATAGTGCACATTTACACCTCCTCTCATCCCATCAAGAACCGTCATTTTATAGTCTTACTTGGATACTTAAAACCTGCAGATTTCTAAATTGATTCATAAGTGGTTTAATGATCTATAGGTTGCAGTACAGATGTGGTATTCGGTGGCAGAAATCCCAGTTTTATAGCTTTTGCTGCTTGGATGTGTTGATGTGCAGCACAATGATCTAGCAAAGGTTAAATTTTCCTTTTCTTCATACAAGTTCTTTGTCATTTTCTCGCAATACATTTTCGATATAACAGACGTCATCCATGCTACTTTATTATCTATATATTCAATATACATAGTATAAACGTGTATGAATGTGCTAATTTCGAGAACTGATGAACTAATTTCGATGTGTTTTTCACTGTTATGATCTGCATTTCCCTTGGAATGCTGTAGGAATGCTAAAATTGCCTGGCACTTACTGGAGCTGAGCATTCGAGGTCTAAGTGGCAGAAATCAAATTTTTGTCATTAAAATTGGACCTGGGTGAAGTCAAGCCGGGTTGCTAGTTTTCAAATGAAGCAGGTAAGGTTTTTGATATTCTTGAAACAGCGTGCAGTTTTAGAATTTTTCAATAACCAAAAGCTTTCTTTTATTTTTGAGATATGCCAGGACTTTGAAAATATATTCTTGTATCAGGTTCATAGATATATCAGGTATTGTTATAACCGATTTTTGCTGTATTTATTTAGGTTTAATAATTTGTTCAGTATGCCTACCTAATCTTGTTTAACATACTGAGATTCAGCAGATTCCAATTTTTAATCAAAATCTGAATACTTACTTTCAACCTGTTTTGAGAAAAATTAAAAAAAAACAAAAGTACACTGAAAGATTCTTTCCTTTTATGGATCAATTTGTAAGGGTCTAGCTTTTTCTGTTCGTTCTCCCTGACAGCGGGAGATTGTACCTTGCTACTGTTTAACAGGCTGTAGGCCGAATTCTGTTCTGGACATGTGTCACGGTCTTTAACGTTTTACACCCTTGTGAAACTTACGAACAACATTCCTAGAGTGGCTCTTCTTTCAATCATCGATCTTGTTTTTTTCCCTCGTTCTATAAAACAGTTATTTTGAGGACTTAGCACATGCTTCCTGTAGTTCCGTAGTTTTCCTCTATAAAATTCAGTCTTATTTGCATATATATGGGTCCTTTAACCCTTAAATGCCCAAAAAAGAAGATTTCAGAGGAAAAATATTTTGAATGTAAAGTAACGTAAAACCGTTATTTAAAAAAAAGGCTGAAGAAGTTATTGATAAAAACGTGGTTGTTTCTTTACAGATACACCAGGCGCTAGGTTAAGTTATGTAAGAGTGGCTGCCAGCGATTTGCCAGAACTCATACACCAGTTGTTGGGCCATTGTGATGCCACTTGGGTCTTGTCCATTCTCCTTGTTACCTGTAAGAAAACCAAATTGAGATATGAAAGAAACGGAGGAGACTTCTTACTTCAGTGTTTGACAAATCACAAATATTTAAAAAAAAAAGTTCCAAGATGAAGTTTCGTTTTATTTGATAGGGCCGGGCAATCACAAAGATGAACAATTATTTCTTCGTCCTCTTCGTCTATACAGCTCCTGTAAAAGTAGTTTGAATGACGGCCCAGTCTTCCTGCGTACCTACACCTATTAGACAGAGTCCAGTGATGACGCTAATGTATGGTCTAGTGAGCGATATCAGTCCCTTGGATATTCTTAATTCCAGCTTTGGCCAAATTTGTTTGGTTGTTTGACACATCATGACAAGATTCCATCTAAGAATTGATTTGTTGTGAGCATGCTGCGCTAGTGGGCCTTTACATGTAGCGATAGAAATACCATGTGTGTCCTGTCCATGTCTTGCGAGTTCATCATTTCCAGTTTCATGGAATACCACTATGACCAGGTACCCAGCTGAGGTGAATGTAAAGCTGCCATCTTTTTAAAAAATGAGCCGCAATTTAGGTTTGATGAGTTTGATGAGACTGATTCCAAAGATTTGATGGCTGCTTGGTTATCCGAGAAGATGCTAATATCCTTTGTAGATATTACATTCTCTTTTAACGAAGATTAGGCTTTTTTTTATTGCCATGAGTTCCGTCTGGAACACACTGCTATGATCAGGAAGACAGAAAGATAGGTCATAAAATCGATCGAGTCATTTTCTGCAGGTTCGTTACTAACCCATGGCGACCTGTCTGCGATTGTGAACTGGAAATTCTTATCGATGTTTAACCTGGTAATCGATTATTCGTTGTTTTCCAGTTTGAATATTTGACCATTGGTGAATGGCTTTAAGTCGGATGGCAGAGTTAGCTATCATTTGCTTGCCAAAAGTATCAAGGGGTAGAAGGTGAAATAGAAGCCTAGTGCTTCTTTTTTTTCTGATTCCGCAAATTTCAGAAGCTTGTTGTGACAGTGTTACATTAATGGATATTTGTCTGACTTTTGCAAGGGGTGGTGAAAAAACGTAGGTGTTGTTTCTTTCGGGATTTAAAGGAGGAATACCTACTTTATTAATCTAATGCACTAACTAATAGTCTACTAAAAGAATACCAATAATATATTTCTTGGATAGTAAAATACCGAACTCAAATCAAGAAACTAGCGATAATGTACACAAGCATCTTAGAAAAATACACTTCAAACTCCTTTTTTAACCGTTATAAGAGATATAATTTTCAATTAAAAAGAATATATCTCTTAGCATACTAATCCACTAATGCCATTAAAACCTACGATAATCTAACAACACGCAACTAATACAGATAACTCTCCGATATCACCAGAAAACTCCATTACCATTATGAAACAAGAACCATTGCTCCAGATCCCTCAACTGATAATATTGATAAAATAATTTTCCCTACACGTTTCTGTTTTTTTTCTTTTCATTTACACTTCTTCTGAAGAACTCAACGTCAACTCATAAGAAACGAATATTTCATATATCATGACCTAGAATCTTATCGATTTTTCCTAAGATATTGTTCCCTTTTCATCATGAAATACTCGTCAAAGAGGAAGCACCATAATAATGAGTCAATTCATTTGTTTTTGTATACCATGAGTACGAACAAAAAATTGGTGTAACCTTGATGTAGCTTGTCCCTGCAACATGCATGCAACGTCTTACTCCTTCTTCTTCTTGTTATCATAATTTGTATCTCATTATGTTTATTTTATTAACTCACATGGGTATTTTTTATAGCTAATGTCTAATTTAATTCAATTATTTTAACATTATAAATATATTTGCTATCAAAGATCCAACTACTGGATTTCAAATTTTCGGTTCTTCCCAAGGTTTTTTTTTATGAAACCGGAATCTAGCGAATCTAATTAAGAGAAAATAATGGTGGCTACAAAATATAAATTCATAAAGCTGAGGTTCTCATTTTGAAAGCATGTCCAGAACGGGTTGATTAAATTAGATGTTCAGCTGTAGATACAAGTTAGTAAATAAGATTACTGATACACAGGCTATGGAGTTAGGAAAAGGCATCGTCGTTTGTGTTTTTGTAAGCTGATGCAGCTTGCAGTGTAAACAGGTGGAACTAGCCAATGCATATTTACCATAAATTCAACTTTAAATGATCGTAAGAACATACCAATCAGGGAAATTATTAACCACTCACTTGAATTAATTTGTTTGCCTTCGACAAAAACTATTCCCATGGATGATAGGAATCTGCGCAGCATGATGGAGATTAACTGAATAGTTAGCAATGTGCAACTTGAGAAAAGAAATTATACCTTGTGGGTATGTCCAGGAACCAGAAAGCCTTTACTCCACACAATGTAGAATTTTAGTCATATTGGAGGACATGGTGCAAAAAAAAGCGTTGTCATGCGCGTTGTAGATACATGCATTTTCTCATAGCGTAGTGTATAATAAACTCATACTCTCACCTTCGTGCAGGGAAATCCGCTCGGATGGCTGAAAAGGACACGGATGGTGGAAATTACACTGCTTGGTGGTTGTTGGTGTGAGGTACCATGTGTATTAAATTTGTGTACATTTAAGTTTGTGTGGACTCAATGCAGTTGCTTGTAAAAATTTAAGCAATGAATCGACAAGAATGTAATTTAGTTGTACCTACCTACTTCCTTATGAAAGGTACACAACAAACTAAAAAGAACAAATAGTGTGAAAATTGTGTTTTTCTAGTTTCTTAAATGTATAAGCTTTCCCATTTTGGAAGTATTTAAAAGGTGGATTCAGTAACCCAAACAAAATATAAAATAGGGATTCAGTAATATGGAGTGGTTATTTTATCCAAATTATTAGGAAACTGAAAGCTCGTATATATTTCGCCACCTGCATGTAATATAGGACCAAAATTGATCTATAATGGTGACATCTATTTATGTTGTATTTATTCCATATGAAATTTGTATCTTAAATGTTTTTTTTATAGAAAAATTAACATTAAACTTAGAAAAAAGCAATGCGTACATAGGAAAGTTACTGGCCTTGACACACCAGTTCTGTGTATAAGATTTTGTTTCAACGAATTTTTCAAGTTGCTGGAAAAAGCGGTTACCAAAAAGGAAATCATTTACTTACCTGAAACTTACAGATACATTGATTTATTACCGATACAATTACGACTGACATTATTGATTTACTTAGAAAGAATGTATTTATAAGAAACTTTAACAAATTTATGAACAACAGCAAACAACTCATCCGGCTGTGCGGAATAACGATGGGGAATATTCCCTGCTTCAACAAAGTCTGCGTCTACCTTTACGGAACATTTGTTTCGAAAAAAGAATTTAGATAAGGTGACGCAATGGCGTGTGATTTTTTTACCACATTTCTTGAGAGGATTGTGGAAAACTCCTGAACTAATAACAGAAGCGCAATCCTCGATGAATTTTTAGTAGTGAATATCAACGCTCAATATTTGAGTAATTTAGTACTAAAAACCCTTACTTGAAATACTTAGAAGCTGCAATATAAAGGCACTGATAATCCCAATTCTACTCTACATCGCCAAAGCTTGTCATTTTCAGCTAAACATTTTAAGAAAAATCGTTGGTCCCTTAAACGGTTTCAGGCGTTCACATATTATGGCAGATATGATTACGGCATGTGGATCGGGCAAACGATGCTGAGGTTCCATGCTTCAGGCATACTTTCTTCCGACCAGATTTGGCTTATGAGTTGGTGGATGTTATTTACCAAGTCACCACCGCCGGCTTTATAAAGCTCAACCTTATTGAGCTTGAGTTAAGATATTGCTACCCTCCCTTGACTCTTGGTTGGCAGTTTTCGCTGTCATTGTCAATATTGACTGGTTCGTTCTGCCTGACAGCGGAATGTTGTTCGTCATTGCCGTCTAACAGTCTTCAGAAGTGGTTCTTCATTATCCTCAGCATCGACTGTGTCTCAACTGCGATATTTCCTTGTTCATTTCCACAGGATTCTGTTCGAGCCTTGTATCCTTGGCTTTAACGTTTTACACGTTGGTAAAAGTTGCGAACATCGTTCCGGAGTGGCACCTCTGTACATCCTCGATCGCGCGTTTTTCTTGCCCTTTTTTCTTCTTTCTGAAAAGCCGGTGATTTTCCCTTCTTCTATGCCTATAGAGCTCAACGGCAGCTCTCGTCTTAACCTGCAGCTTGCCTTGTAGGCCTCGTTCTTGCTTCCGAGTATCTGTCGGCATTCCTCATAAAAACAGAGAAACCTAGCACATCAATTGTGTCTAATCTAATTGCTTGTTGGCATCCTTTCCATTGGTCTTCGACATTCGATGCTGGCGGTATGGTGTTAATCAAGAGGTTGAGAGATACGCGTTGCGCGAAGGTCTTGGCGGTCTCTTGCGATTGCAGTCTTTCAAGATTATCTTTTTTTTGCAGTATTTCTGGATTGTTGTGGCGTGTTGGGTATCCGCATTCTTACATTGGCTACAACAAGGTAGTTGTTTGAGGGTGCGTGCCTCTTTTCTTTCGCAATGTGGTCAATTTGGTAGACCGTTCGCTTATCTAGATATATCTATGGATATCGAGGTGAAAAAACAGTGTGCCGGCTATTGTGGCATTTCGTTCCGTAGCGAAGTCAATTATTAGACTAAGTTCGTTACCAGACGTGTTGTCTTGTAGGCTATTTTTTCCGATACTAATACTGAAGGTGTCTTCGCTTCCTGCACTAAAATCTCCTAGTATGCTTTAAACATCGTACTTGCGTACTCACTCATAACTTTTGTCATCTTTTTCCTCCATCGGGTTGTGAGCACGTATATTATAAGACTTATGGTGGCGAATTTGTCTTTGAAACATGAAACTACTTTCCTAAGTTTAGCACTTATATCAAATCCACATCCGAATAGTCGCTGTTTCTGCCAACTACAATACGGTCCATAGTAGTTGTCACAGTTTTTCATCCTTTTTTTGTGCTGCAATCACATCGTATTTCCTGGATGGCAGGAATGTCTTGTAATTGTAGCAGTTGAGGGCTTCCCCTAGTTGTTCGCTTGCACCTCTCCTGCTTAATGTTCTCATATTCCATGTGCAGATATGAACGTCGTTGCCCGTTTTTCATTAAGCAGGGTAGTCAAAAAAAATATTAACTCTTTCCGAGGTTTTTGGTTGCTTTGTAGCATATTGTTTTTTAATGGGTGGGTAGTTAGTCCAAAGCACAATCCCCAACCTGGAGGGCCAGTTCCAATTTGTTAGAATACCCCCAGGACACGGGGCCATCAGTATCCACTACGGGATTGAGCTCTGCCATTGGTCTTTCAGTTCATCCGCCACCATCTCTGTTCAAGGGGCCGACTAACCCCTGAAACTCCCAGAAAACCTGTTTTTCAAATATGTCGAAGCAGCTTGTCTAGGTTCACCTGGCATTTCTGACCTGGCACTAGCACTTATCGTTTATCAATTAAAATCCGGTCGGATGAGACCAGTACCCGATGGTTACCACTTGGAGGTTGAAATTTGATTTGTAGTCAGAGTTACAACCACTGGTCATCGCCGAGTTAAATCCGATCTGTTTCTAATCTCGTTCTACAACAGCCAACTAGTGGCTTACGAATTACGAGTTTGGTTAATTCCCATCGAGTCTGGGCTATATCTTGTCAGCAACCCTATACATAATCAGACACTTACCTGAATCTTAAGGATCTAACGTAAGTGGAACTATTAGTCAGTTTTACTTATAGGAGATCGAATACAAAGTTTGCGATACCGGATTTGATAGAGTCAACCCTCTCAATTTTAGGTAATACTTGACAGTGAAAAAAGCAAACCATCAACAGATGTAACAGAACAATTTCTTCCATAGTCGGATGGAATAGCATGAAAAAAACATATAACGGCACTAATAAATGCACAAAGTGTCACAAAATGTTTTGAATGTCCACAACAGGTTTCGAATCGCCTTTTACCATTTCTCTTACATATCCACATTACACTAGGAAAATGCACAGAATAACTCAAAAAGGGTTACAACTTCATAAGAAAAGCCTATGCATTACACTGGAACTGCTATTTCGTCGAGAGGCTGGTTAACATTTTATAAAAGCGCTGGTGAAAAGTGGTTTGCGTTTTTCCTTTTACTGGATCATTTCGTCAACTTTATGTCCTGTATCTGTGAGCTGTGAATTTATTTTCATAGAGTGTGGCCATTACAAAAGGACCTAAACTCTGACTTCATTCCATTTTTCACATATTTCTGCTGGTTACTTGAGTCCTAATTAGTACATGTGCAGTTCAACTTTGTGATATTTTTACAAATTTAAATATCTGGGATGTCTTTTGCAACTTTTTGTGTTAGTTTTCTTCCAGTTCTGTATATTTTCAGCAGAATGGACGTCCATAAGAATCATTCCGGGTAGGACCGGCACGTTTTCATTTAGTCTGAGCACTCTTAATAGCTCACTCCAGCATTCGTTGGTAGCCATTACGCTAGTCCGCAGATTGGATATGTGTATAGCGGAGCTGATCTTGGTAATCTAGAGCATTCTAAAAGTAATTTGTGTTTATTTATATGGTCAAAGATGTTTGGTAGCTTAGACGAGGTGGTCTGTAAATTAATATCTACTATCGATCATAATACCTATACTGCTGGTTTTCATGGAAGGGTTAAATCTTTTTGCTTCGTTATAAGAATTGCTGCAGTTTCCTATTTCCAAGAACAATGCCAGCAGTCTTCAAACAAGCTGAAAATACAACAATAGTTTTTTTTTTGTAGATGTTAGCACTCATGTATATTCATTTCCATATATTCGTGGGGGATAATATCGGTAAATACTACAACATTTACCGTTCTGTGGAGTCAATGATAGTATGTGACAGCACCATCTTGCATTGATTTCACAAAAGCTGACCCATAACGAAAAAATGCGTGACGTCTTTTGAAACTTTATATAGTACTCACCGTGTTCGCCAATATCGCAAGCATAATAGTTTTCCTCTGGTACTACTTAGGATTACTGGCTTTTTGTTGGACTTTTTTTTTTGTGATATCACAATAAAAAGGTTGCTGTAATTAGTAAAAAATACTAAAGAGATCATATCATTTCCCCTAGTATAAGGAGATTATTTTTATCTAAGAATATTTCAAACTGGGTACTAAAGACAAACAAGGAATAACCTTCTAAAAGGTATAAAAGGTGTTCTATAGAGTTGTAAAATTAAACAAATAATTATGTGTACATATACATAAACGTATATATTCTACAATCTTTTTATTTATCAAAATCAAAAAAAAATTGTTGTATGTGTAATTGATGTTTTAAAACACCATGATTTATTTAAAAAAGGCTTTCCCCTCATAGTAAGCCCAAACAACTTACCAATCCTTTAATTTATCGCCACTAAAAACATAAATCGTTGAGTTTTGTATTCACAGCTAATTACCAATTTAACAACCATCGCATAATGATAATAAAAAGTACACCCCCTCTATCGTCACATAAATCACCTTCCTACACCTGTTTCCACACATTTTAATGTAAAAAGAAATATTTTCCATTTGTCACCCTCGTCTGAATATGTATGGCAGAGAATACATTTTCAGTGATTTGGTATATCTTGCCATCATAGACTCAACTCAAGCCCAAACAAAAAAGTCCAGTCCCCCACAAGCCATTTGTCCACTTACCACATTAACACGCCTGGGTCTTCGCCTGACAATATCTCATGATGACATTCATTCAGAGAACAAAACGTCCATTTCCCTCATTATTATAATTCATAAGGACCTTAAATCCATATCATACCCACATTTATCATTTATCAAAGTGATTTACAGCATAAATTTTTTTAGAATAAATTCCCAAAAGAAACGAAAGAACAAAACTTCTTTCGTCTTGCATACAAAAATAGACTCGCACAGACATCTTGTTTTTTGTAAAAAAAAAAGTTTAAAATAATCTATCTAGACACAAGTATACAATATCCAAATCCCACAACGGATATAGACACGTTCGTTGTGCATTTGCATTTAATTTGATTTTCCAAATCCGAAATCTCCAGACGTTTCACATAAATAACCGTTGAGTATACTGTGTGCCTCTAAGACGAACGCGTGAACATATCTTTAGGATGGACATACGTAGGTACCTTACCCAATCGCGTTCGACTTGAGAGATTGATTGTTGATTGTACGACAGAGCTTGTATATGTAGATACGCATTAAATCGGTGTAGAATGTAGATATAGTAGATTTTACAAATCATCCTCTTCATTTTGAGTTTTCGCAAAGTGCAACTATTTTATATCCAATGCAGTGGTATCTTACCAGTCATTTGGCTAAAAGCATCCTCATCCTTGTATGAATTTTCTTCCGCACTTAATGCCCAGCGCACGGTTTTATTGCAATTGTCCACAGTGTACTGCAAAATAGATATAGATATCGTAAATGTGTTGTTCTTATTCGATAGCTCGTATTTTGTAGTTGGTAGCGATTTTTGCTGTATGTCCTCAATCCCAATTATTGCGATGAAAAACAAAAACACCAAATTGATGCATTTACATAATTCAATACGCCGGGGTACTCGCGTAGTGCAAGTATCTAAACGAAGAAATTTTACACAAACTACGTGTAATTATGTATATTTTGGGATTTTCGTTTCTTTTCTATTTTGCTTTTTGTATACGCTTGATAAGTTGTTTTCGTAGCTACGCTAAAATAAACAATGAAACTACTGTACGCTGTGCCGCATCGAGCAGATATTTGTATACCTATTACAGTTGACGTCATTTTGAAAAATTATTATAATGGTTCTTCCTGTTCTGTCGTCCAAAGGCGTCTCATTTGTTTATTTTTTTGTTCTCATTTCTGAATTGCTAATGTGGTCATAGATACTCTACTCGTCGCATATATATCTCGTATAGCGGGGCCACTTTGGCCTCGCTTATATCATTCGATTGAGGAATGCTTTGGCTCCAAGTTATCTCGACTCAGCTCTCAATTTAAATACGAAAAGTTCTGAAAGTTATTTCAAAATAATTTATTTTTGTTTTACATATGGATGTTGGTTTCTTGAGGATAGATTGTTTGTGCGTGTGTGATATAGTGAATGCATCTTATTTTGGTATATAAATATGTACTAGAATTTTCTTTTCACATCTTTCATTGTTTTCTCCTTGAAAACTTTTTACATGGTGGACGCATTTCGAAAGAAACTGCTTTTTGGCAAAGATTCATTGAGTCGCTTAGCGAAATTGTTTGTTTTTTTTGCCATTGTCGTTTGTTAGAAAACATTGAGATAAACAGTAAAAAATCAGAGAGGACAATTTGGTATCTAAGCTCATAAATTGAACCAAGAAATTATGCAAGAAATAGCATCATTGCAGTTTTTATTTGGCGTGGAACAAAATTAACATAAATATACAGTTGCGTGGATGCATTTTAGTTGATTTCGCATATTTTGATTGCACGAAAACAGATCCGATTTGCGGTGATACTAAAGCACATGTATAGTGTGTGGGGGTCTTGTTATGAAAGTGGACAGAACGAATTTTAATTGTTAGCATTTGAAAGGCTTGTATAGGATTGCTCAGATTGTTGGGGAATTGCTTTATTAAGTTTGTTGTTTGTCAATCAAAGTTATTTATTAAAGTTACGTGGATTTTAATATTGAAACGCAGAAATTGTTTTCACAGATACAGTTGACTATAACCATTTCCATCCAATCCAATCCTATATTCGGGGAATACATTATATGCCCCTGGATATCACAGAGATATTGTTGTAGGGATAGAAAAAAAGTGACAGGCAGATGATCGTGATTATAACTCCGTCTAAATGAAAAAAAAAACGAATAAAAGTAGTATAGTTTATTTGATTTTAATAAAAAAATAACATAAGATTTAATTAGATTATAAAGTGATTTTGTTATTCTATATATCAAAACATAAATCTTCTCAACGCCTACATTCAGAGCATTGTTTCAACGTCGTAACCTAAAAAAAAAGATTCAACAATTTCGCAACACAACTCCTGGAGTCCGGTATATTATCTTGTATCTTCTTTATCTGGTTAACCAAACTACCCGTTTTGGCTACATCATACAATATCTAGTGCAATAAATTATAAAAGAAATGACTCCGAGAGGACCATTAACCATCCAAGAATCACAAGCAAAGTCTTTTGTACTTTTGAACTAAACTGTGGTGTTTATTCAAATTTTGTTTTAAAATTATGCTGGGAAACTTCTAAAATGGCTACTTTGAGATAATCTCTTCTGAGGGATTTCCTGTTTTTTTTTTTTATTTATGCACATTTTTTTAGAAAAGATAACTGAGGCATCCATTTTCTTACATACATTTTCAAAATTTTTTTGAGAGTAATCTCTGTTCATACACAAAAACAATAAATAATAAATAAATAAAGGTAATTTTATGCCATCAGTAAAAAAACACCACTTGAAAGTTACACATAGGTACACTGGCAAAACTAACAGCAGGACAGAAATTATAATTTTCATAATCCCCAATATAAACCCCGTGAGAGAAAACTAAAAACTAAACATGATATACAACAAAATATAAATATCTTAAATTCGAAAAACAGTAAAATTACGATAAATCTTTGAATTTTATTTTGTGAAAAAAAACATATACAAATTTTTGGTGCAACAGATTCGTTAGTACCAAGGGCCTAGCTTTCTCACAACCATTCATGTGTGCCTGTGTACTTCTCGAACGATGGCGGGACCTCCTGTTTTATGCCGACTCCGAATAGCGAAGTTGAGATAAGCTATTCTTGACAGTTGATATTACTCGGATGATTTGTCATATTATCACGAGAGGAGGGTCAGTGAAAAATCATTTTCGGTGTTGCTACGGTTGGGGATCGAACCAAGATCTTCTGCGCGGAAGTTCATCGCTCCACTGAGGCCGTTTTTTTTTGGTCAAAGCCTGTAAATTAATAAAAGTCGTGACTGAATGGCTAATAACAATGTTTTCATTGAATAATGCATTTAATACATGAGGTGGCAGCATAACCCTGTTTTTTAAATTCCTACCATTCAGGGCTTATGTGTCGTAGCGGATCAGGGTTGGCATAATACGTAAGCCTTGCTTCAAAGGGATTGGTGAATACATTTGGGGCGAATATGAGTATTAACGTTCTATTTTTTTTATTCCTCATAATGACTTTTATTACTATTTGTAAAACTAGTTGATTGCATAAGAACTCTTGAAACGCGAATTTATTTCTTTGAGAAACACGTGTGATTCGCTTCTCGAAATCGTTGCATAGGGCTCAATTGGTGTGTTTAAGTAATGAAGCCCATGTTTTAGAAGGCGTTCGCTACTGGACTGACATCAATCTCCGAGAAGTCCATCGATGACCCTTGGATTTACTTAAAGTCTTAGTACTGGTGTTCAATCTACAACTTTGTGGACATGTAGGGCAAACATGATAGAGCAAAGACTCAAACTTCAGGAGCTTCTTGTGGCTAAGCGCATGTCTTAAATTTAAATATAATCAATTTTTGGGTGTGTTTTGTAAATCCCTCATTTTTGAGATCAGTAGTACAAGGACTACTGACAGCAACATCTTGTTTGAAATTAAACGATGAATTATTCTTGCCAATCGCTGTTTTTTGGGCTAAGAAGGCAATTCAATAGTAAAGCCATCACTCTAACTACTAAGAAGATCCTATATAAAACCCTGATCATCCCAATCCTGCTCTACAACGCTGAAGCCTGGACCGTTTGCGTTGACGGGCTATGGAGACGAAGATTCAACCAAGCACGTTTAAGATGGCTAGGAAAGGGACATGTAGAACAAATGAACACCAATACCCCCGCTCGCAGAGTCTTCGATTCCGGTTTGACGTCGGACCTTAAGTGGCGCGCACACGTAGAAACCGACCTCAACCAACTTGCAGTGGGCAACTGGAGGCAGTTAGCTAAGGACCGGGCTATTTGGAGATTCATGTTTGTTGAGGCCCACCTTCATACCGGACTGTAGCACCAGGACCGCGAAAGAGAGAGGGTTAAAACTGATGATTTTTAAAACTATGATAACACAGAAAAATAGGCATTATGATAACATATTGTTTTTGGGTTGTGGTACCGAAAAGAGCTATTGTGGATCTTTAGTTTAGTTAAAGTTTGAATCGTGACACACTGAGCTCTCTGCCCTTCCAAATCACAGTCCTTAAAAATATTTATAAACCGGAACTAAAATATTCTGTAGGGTTACGTTTTTGTATTGATCGGCTTGAAAAACACTTTACATAACATTTTTACAAAATTGGATCCACCGAGTTTTGATGAATTCTGGCTTCAATAAGATAATAAGATTCTATAGAAACACTAACAAAAACAATTCACGAAGACATTATGATTGGAAAATCGATTGCAGTGAGCAACTAAAGACTGCGTCTGACTCTTTGGTGAAAGCCGAAAACACACGAATACAAAAAACAGTTTTTTGGCGCAACAGGCTCGTTATTAACCAGGGTCGAGATTTCTCACAACCCGCATGTGTGCGTGTTTTATGCCGACTTCTAATGGCAAATATGATATAAACTTTTTCTTAACAATTGATACTACTCGTAGATTTGTCAGATAATCACGAGTTGAGGGCCAGTGAAATTTATTTTCAGAATACTCCCCGAGGGAATGTTAGAACGTTCTAGGTCTCATCGTTGTTTCTGTCGATTCGATCGCAGCATTAAATTGCTCGGTCAATGGTTTTATTTAAAATTGTGACAACTTTCTTTTAGAAGAAAACAAGGAAACACCATCTTACAAATTTGCCAAAAACAGCACAATTCTACAAAGATGTAAATTTAACATTTCGAACGAATACATTATGGTTCACAAATGGTCACTGAAAGCGAACATCGAAACATCTTCTTGACAGCCAAACCAAAACATTTTTGGAGACATGATTCCGTTGTTCAGTGATTTTCATCCGAATCTTTCTATTCGTCTGAGTTCAAAGGCAGCTGGCGAACTAAATGTGTTCTTAAAATCACCAAATTTGTGGGCACCTGGTAAGACCCACCTGCGCATTCAAATGATAGCAATGGATTTGTCATTCAAGTTTAAACTGTTGCAATTAATAGTCCATCTAGCCTTCGCGATTACCATTTACAAATCACAAGGTCAGTCGTTGTATATTTGGGGATCAACTTGAAATATTCCTGCTTCGCAAATATTATTTCTGCAAACCATCGTCATTGCTTGTTTATGCGCTTCAAAACAAAAACGAAATAAGTAATCTACCACAAAGAGTAAAAAACTATCATAACAAACTTTTAAAATATTCCGTTTACAGTCATCAAATTTGTTTGGGAATATAAACTTTATCGTGAAGATCAAACTACGCGTTCAAATGATTCCAAAGGTTTTGCCATTCGAATTTAAACTGCTGCTATTTCTCGTGCATCTATCCTTCGTGATGACCAATCATAAGCTCAGTATGTTTGGGGATTAACTAAAAATGTTCATGCTTTACACATGAAAAACTATATTTCTGCAAATCACTATCTTTGTTTGTTTACGATTTAAAAAACAAAAAAGAAAGAGGTAGTTTATCACAGAGAGTACAAAACTGTCATGAGGAGCTTCTAAAATATTTTGTTTAAGGTCGGCGTTAAGTTTTTTGTAAATGCATATCTACTGCATTAAAAGCAAAATGAAACACCGACGGTATAACATGGAAAAACTTAACCGTCGGTATATTTCATAAATTTGTTTATGTTTTATACAATGAACTTCGATAAATCGGGGGATCTCAATCCTGAAGGTATTATAAATTTAATATTTGTATATTGATAGCATAATGTAATGAGATTATTGCTACACACATTCTGTTTAAATATATGCAAATGATGGTTGTTTATATTTTAAAATCTCTGCAAACTAATCACAAATTACTTTCAAATTTTGACACTAACGTGCATAAGAATATTTGCATATCATAACAATGCATTGCCAGGTATTAATAAGATTCCTTTAACTGACTTTATTTCATGCAATGCAATTCAATTTATATTAAAATTAAAAAAAAAAAACTTAGATAGAAAATCACTATTAATATTTTTTTTAGCTTATAACCAGATACCATTATCTACTACAATTTATTGAATTAATTTAAAATAACTGCACTTTTAGTTTATCTACTTTGCTTAATTCAATCAAAAAATGTATGTTTATTTATTTATTAATTAATTATTAACACTACCTAGCTCCATATGTATAAACATAGGCAGTACCTACTCCAAGGGTTAATGTCCTACCAACACCATGACTAAATCCACTCCACAATTGAAATCTGTCGCGATCGATTCGCTCTTCCTCTTATTTTTGCACTCAAATATCGAATACATAAAAAAATCGTTTCGCAATTTAGTTATGTTTTATTACACTAATCTAAAAGGAAATGACATTATCTGAATTTCAGTTCGTTAATCCACTCCGCGCACAAATCCTTCCAATACCTCGACCGGGATGCACTCATGTTCGTGTCTAGCATATAAAACGTTGTCACCCTCTCGGCCATTACAATTTTTTTTCATGAAAAAATATTTCAACCGTCTGTTCATCATGTTGAACCTTCCTTCCCAACAGCGCAGTTATATCTCATATCCTTTTCCCTCCACCATGTTAATGTCTGTTCTCCTTTTTTCACATCCAAACATAATGGCTGCCTTTTCTCATCTAAAATGATAATTTGACCTGAGCACGGTCAGAGAGAAATGACACACAAGCAACAACAAAACTAAAAAAAAAGATGCATATTGAGGTAACATGGCGGATATTCATTTCATCCATAGGTTGAGCGCATATCCTACTACACTGCATGGACTAGTGCCAACCACTAGATATTGAATTCACTAAATGGATCCTAGTCTGATGGTTGCATTGCGATGCACATTGAGTTCTCGACACGTCTGCCAAGTTGCTGCACAAAACCAAATGGGATTACCTCGCCCTATGGGGGTATAGAAAATATTTTATTCATCAAATAGCATTACCCCGTTGGGAGACTGCACAGATATATAGATACCTCCTTGCTCTTCACGTGGGGAGGAATGGCGATGGTTAAAATATCTGCAACTAAAGTCAGGAATATTGATACGTGCGAACGGATGTACCTACCCAGAGAGTGCTGCTATCAAACAGCTTACCGTACACATGATCATAATTTATGCATTTTATATGAATATGCACATTTCGAGTATCTTGCCGTTGTCGCTGCTTGCCTGCATTATGTGACACTGTTGGTGGAGATAAAATATGCAGACATTTGAGCACCACCGAAGTTTGCCTAGCAGTCGGTAGTTTTTCAAGTTTTTTTTTTGTTGTTGTCGTGTTTGGTCCTTTTTCTTTGCCAATATGGCCAATTGAATGTACCGTCCAATCAAGGAGGGTGTATATACACACTAACTGAGAATCTAATAAAAATACAAGAAATATATCGGCACGGCGGCTTGGACATAAGTAAACAATTTTTCGTAGCCGCAACCTGGGTGTTGGTCGTCGTCTAACCACCTTTGGGTCCATTACTAATTGAATTAATTTACATTCAAAGTTCGTCTGGCGTATATTATGATTGGCATTACTTTTTTGCAAATTTGCTTCGTCACTTAAGTGGTCTGAGCACTTAAGATACACGATGATGTAATTGGTATTAGATGACATTCACACATTTTAGATTTACCTAAGACTTGAGTTGTTTTTTGTTTATAAAGTATATAAACTCCCTGCAGTCTGATGTGAATATGGTATAAGCCTTTAGAATTGATTTTTTTATTGGCGTCTTCGAAAAGATAGTACGTCGTAAGATATTATTTAATGTAAAGTATCTTTGGTTGGGTTTACTGGGATATTGACTATCTGGTAGGCCGCATAGTATGAATAGGTGGAATATGTTTACTTAGGCCTTGAAAAATATTTAGTTCGAAGAGGTTTTTTTCACCATAACAAATATTGTTACTATCCACTAGCGAATTGCTTAATCATGCTTTTGAAAACCTATACCTATCTATTTTTAAGTTTTTGAATTCTTTAAGTAATCAGATTTCTCCATAGCAATACTACAAATGTGGTTTAATCATTGTGTTTTTATAGCACCATTAATATATGAGGCACTGAGATCAATAGTGGCGTAACCATTATTTGATTTATTTCTTAAGTAAAAACTGAAAAACGGCAATATAACAAATTGGTGACACTTCTACATCGAATAAAATATTTTTATTCACCATGATGGTGAAACGAAGTCAAAATTGAGAGAATGAGGGTGACACCACTCCTGCTCGCAATGCATCATAAAGTCTACCCGTGTTTTAAATTAATTGCTTTTTATGATTTGTTTGAATTTCTTTTGATAATTAGAAGCTTAGTTTCATTTATATTACTCAATCCTTATAAATTATTCGATTTGGCAAATTTCCATTTTCTTTATATTCCAAGTTTTTTACACGATATCTTCTGTTGGATAGATAACTTCTGAAGTAATCCATTATTACCATTTTTGTTTTTCTATTAACAGGTAATTAAAATTGCAAAGTTATATTTAAAAAAAAAATAAGCCTATAGCTGTGAAGACTATTAGCTCTATTTCAAAGTCTATTTATATATGTTAACAATTAATATATATTTCATTAATTTTTCTATATTTATATGATGATTATTCAGTTATCCTCATTCTAAATATGGAATATAGATATAAGTGTTTTGAAAGAATGATATTAATAATTGTCTTTAGATGAGTACAATTTGTAAGTATATGTGCGGAAGATCAAATCGGTGGCAAGTTAACTCTAAATAAAAATCGTGTAATTTTTCGGCCAAAAAGCGATGCAACAAGTTGCCTACTATAACTGCAGTATTTTTACTTACGTATTAATTAATTAAACATCTAATGCATGAATCTTAAATCGTTATTGTATGAGTAAATTTAGTAAGGTATTTTCAGTACAATAATATTTGTTTATTTATAATCATTATAAGAGAAGAATTTCAACAATATTGTTTTATTATCGAACAAAAGTTGTTGAAAAGCAGACAAACGGTGAGAATATATGGGTGTTTGAATTTTGTTTACCTATTGTCATATGCATAAGAACTAGAGATGCCACCAATAGTAATTTAGCCGAATACCGAATAATTTACGAATATTTATTTAACTCTTGGCCGAAGCACCGAATATTCGGCGGCCGGATGCTCAGCAGACAGAACATCAAATTTGTTTAGAATGAGATCTTCACTACAAGTTGAGCTCAAAAAAGGGTTCAACTTTGATGAGAACGACAAATATCTGGTTGCGAATTTTCTTGAAACGCGTTTTAAAACTAGTTTAAGTCAAACGAAAATATCTAAACAAAAAAATTCTTTTAGAAACCCTAAAAGTTGGTTGTGACGAATCTACTTGCAGTTCTACTGAAAAAGATTCATCTCCAATGAGATATAAAAAGTAAAAAAAACTAAAATGATACGACCAATGAAATACACCACAGCTTCTGGGAATGTTTTTAGGAAGTCGATAGTTCTACAGACTGCATTCAAAATTATGAAGATACAGAAAAAAGTGTGATTTTAAACGAAATTGAAGTTTGTTTGAATAATGTTCGCCGAAATCGGGCGAAAGACGTATATAAATAGTGGCCAGCAAACGCAAAACGGTTTCAAGTCTTACACCATTTGCCAAGATCTATCTATCATCTCCTGACACTAGCGTATATATTGAGAGGCTTTTTAAAAAACTAGAATCATTTATAAAGAGAAGTGTAATATTTTTGTTACCAATATTTGGAATTTGGCCGAATGCAGCATTCCATTTGGCCGTATAGTGTTCGGCGGTGTAGCGTTCCATTCGGTCGTATACCGAAAGCATAGTTTTGAGATTAAAGAAAATACAAAAGATCCACGCTCACTAACTCATCTGGCACACGTTTGCCCTTATACGACGAGGAATTTTCTATTTCAATTTATCGCACGAGTTTGCTACAACAAAAGCGATTAAACATATTTAGGCACGCTAAGCAATAGCCATGTTTTCACTTTCGAAATTACTTTAGACATCACCTTATCGCAATCTATTTTAAACAAAGGGCAGTTCATTCCGCAGGCAATGTTTCCGTTTTTTTATAATCTTTTTGTTTAAATGAAAAAGCCACTTTTTGTCATCTTCAGATTTTCGATTCCAGTGAACTATATATCTCTTTCTGTGACAACAACCGCCGTTCAATGCATCCAAATATTTTCCAACACTTAGCATGTGGTTTACAACCGAGGAATTTCCAATTTAACCCTTCTGTTTGTCTGCAAATTAACCTTTTTTTCGGTACGCTTCTGGTTAAAAAGCAGGTCATGTTTTTTGTTCTCAGTTTTCACAGTCATAAATCCTTCAATTTTACTCTTTGCAAATAGCTTGAGAGTGAGTTTTGGTATACCCTTTGTTCTAGAGTTTGCAACACTTTCAATTTTTTTTGGATGGCAGTCGGGATTAAGAAAAGATTTAGGTAGCCAGGGATAGGGACAAAAAAACGGCAGCGAAACGAGTTGAACTCTTTAGGGTAACCCAATTCCATAGCGGGGTATATAGCGTCGCTTCCTTTTCAATCGCAATATACACTTTTTTGTTGTATCTATACGCGCGGGTGACCTTTTCAACTATCCTAGGAAATATGAAAGATACACATTTCAGTGAAAGTGATAAATAGGCTTTGACAACATAGGGACGCATAGAAAGTAAAAATATTTCTCACACACTTTTCTACTTGAAAAAAATACATATCTACACAAGTTGACATTCAAATGATAAGGAAAGAAATTCAAATACCAGAAAATAGCATGACCGAAAGGTCGGTCGTAGCCGCCAACTTGATAATAATTTATTAAATTTTACGATCCCATATTAGTGTCACATAAAACGTCGGCTTACAGTACTAATCACCACATATGTATATGAGGCGACTATGCATCTGTATGCGAATATCTCATTCGATGCCATTGCAACAAGAAGCAAAAAAAAAACTCGCTGCAGTATTTTACTCGTTTTCAGCAAATTTGTGTTTTGTTTTTTATTTTTAATTCAAAATGAAAGTTTGGTTTTGCATATTACACCTGCGTGTGAAAACAATTTCGCGAAATTAAATTTCTCGCGTATCTGGTGGAGCGCAGTTGACTGCAGAGCCAATCCTAAAAAGGCAACTCTGTTGCATGCTATTGAAAAATATCAGATAAAATATAAATTTAATGCAAATTGCAAGCAATTGCGGACCCTGGCATTTTAATGGGATCTGTTTGGTTAAATGAGGACTGTGGCAAATATTGCAAGTTGTGCAACTGTTGCTCGACGTGTATTGTGGATCGCTGGTTCTACAATGTAAAAAGCCACACGCATGTCGATTTACATTTCTTTGAGGGGGGAAGTTAGCTCCTCCCGAGTTCCATTGGGAGTACGGTTTCTTTCGTTTTCGAATTTCCCTCAATTGGTTCAACAGACTGAATGCAAATGGATGCATGTGTGGTTCATTGATAGCGACGATGAGTTTGTCTAGTTAAAGGAACGATTGATGAGGCAGTCTTATTTGCATACTAATTGGGGGAATGTGCTTTAGGCTAAGTGGGTTCGAAGGTGAAGTGGCGGGAAAATTGATAGAAGGCGAACTTCAATTGATCGACAGGAGATATGTATACGTACACACATTTCTAAAGTGGTTCGAGAGATTATTTAAAATTGAAATCGAACATATGAATATCGATGAGTATAGGCTTATATGACACGAGAAGATTTCAGAATATTTCAATTGATGTGGTTTGTATTTTTTTTTCCTGATTAGTTATTAAAAGTTTTGGGTAGCAATACGTTTTGGGTAGCAATAAGTAAATGGTTGCGTTCAAAGGAACCGTATTATCTGAGACTGGTGTATATAAATCTGTGACGTATACGACAATATTCCATGGGTAGCATTTGGCATCTACGAAAATAATTAATTTAAAGCTAAAAATTGTATATGTACATTATGCGGATGCTTTTATGTTTAAAAAAAAAACACTAAGATGTGTTGGATATATGTAATTATTTGTATGTGTTCCTATTCGTTCTCATTATAATCAAAAACTGCTAAGTAATTTGCAACAACGGGGACATGCAATGATT